>ML677381.1:5657457-5737641 GCA_007922305.1 Dermatemys mawii | reverse complement strand
GGGGCTGTGATCTCCACATCCCCAAAGTGGGGGAGTGGGGTTGTGATTTCCACACCCCCAAAGTGGGGGAGAGGGGCTGTGATCTCCACACCCCCAAAGTGGGGGAGAGGGGCTGTGATTTCCACACCCCCAAAGTGAGGGAGAGGGGTTGTGATTTCCATGCACCCCAAAAAAGAGGTGAGAGGGTCTATGATTTCCACACACCCCAAAAGGGGGAGAGGGTCTGCGATTCCCCCGCCCCAGCGGGCAGAGGGTCCGTTAGCCCCACCCCCCTCGAACACTGAGCGCCCCCCCAGATGGGCTCGGGGAGGGGAGGGGCCCAAGGCGGCCGTTCTGGCCGGGCGGCTCCGCCTCCCGCTCTCCGCGCTCGCCCCCGCGCGTCCCCGCGGGGAGGGCGGCCTCGGGGACGCGCCCGGGAGTCGGGCGCCTCTACCTCCACCCCTCCCTCCCTCCCTCAGCCGCCGCCATGTTGGATGGTGCGTGTGGGTGTCAAAGCCAGCCAGAGGCGGCGGCGGCGGCGGCCGGGCAGCCAGAGCCCCCGGACCCCGCTCCCAGCCCCGCGGCGGAGGCGGCAGCAGGTCAGTGAGGAGCCGGGCGCGGAGGCGAGGGGTGTCCCGCCACTGTCCCGGGCCTGGGGGCAGCTCCCCGCCCCCCCGGGGTGATGGATGGGGGCAGCTCCGGGAAGGGAGCAGGGCTGGTCGGGGACCCCCACAAGGGTGGGGGCAGGGGGGGCTTCGCTGCCTTGGCCAAGGGGGTTCGGGTGTCTCCGGGGGGGTGAGGGGCACGGGGGTGTCTCAAATGGGGGTACGGGGTGTTTGCCAGGGCACTTGGAGGGAGCTGGGGATCACGGGGGTGTGTATCTGGAGGGGGGGTTGGGGCTGTGGGGTGTTCAGAGCAGTTTTGGGGCGGATCTGGGGATTAGAGGGTGGGGGTGTGTAGTTGGAGGTGGGGGAGGTTATGGGGGCATAGGGTGTTTAGGGCAGTTGGGGGGGATCTGAGGATTGTGGGGTGTATTTGGAGGGAGGAGGTTGCGTCTGGCTAGGGGGAGATTTGGGTGGGGGGGGGAGATGGGCTCAGTGTTTCCGAGGGGACAGTTTGTGGGGTATGGGTTTGTATTTGGAGAGGGCAGGTTGTGGGTATTTTGCGGGGAGGTTGGTGATTTGTGTGTCTGGAGAGCAGTGGAGGTGCCTCAGGGTGGGACTGGGATGTGGATGTACTGTGTGTAGCTCTGGGCCTGGAGGGTGTTGGCTGGCTTGTGTGTGTGGAGGGAGGTCTGCGGTTTGTGGGGGTAATTTGTAGGGGTTGTTTGAATGTTGTGAGTATCCTTTGGGTTCTAGGTAGCCATTGTTGTCTCTGTTAGGATGCTAACAACCAGTTCCCAGCATGGCAGCTAAGTCTGTGATCACAGATTTCAGACTTGGAAAAGCATTTCTAGGATTAGCCAGAGTCTTTATTATCAGGGAAATTATTTTTTTTTTAGTTTTCCTTTTGTGGTGGAACGTATATTCTGGTATGGATTAAAAACTGCCCGAGGGGATTCACCATAAACCTCCAAACTAAAGTTTGGAGCCTCTGTTTTCATCTGCATGTGCCACAAAGCCAACTTCATGTTTTAAATTTACCTGGCTACAGGTTTTACTTGAATTTTGTTGGGGTAACTTCACAGCAGTTTACTCTATTTAAAAAAACAAACAAACCCAAACCTCAAGTTTTGGAGATAAGTTTTCAAAACTGTATTTTGTTTGCTGAAGTAGATATATGGATAGTATCAAATGTGGCACCAGTATAATGTTTTTCTAGATAGATTGATATTGAAGGTGTTGAGTGTCGTTCCCAGCTTTGGTGGACTTGTTTCCTCAGATTAGTTGTAGGTAGTCAGTGTGCATAGTTAGTTGTGCTTGAACTATGTTAAAGCTTATTACTGTCATTTAAATAAAGGATTATTGCATCTTAGCAATGATGAAAGTCTCTTAGGTCAGAAGTGTGGTTATGTATATAGATAATTTATTTCAAGTAGCACCAACAGTGTGCTATGTGTTTTGCACTTAGTCACATAAAGTATAAAATTAGTTACACTTGTGGTCATCTTTTCAACTCTTTTAGAAACAGATATTATTCTTGTATTTTCAGCAAAGATATACATTGTGTATTTTAGAATCTTTTTTTGCTCTCACTCCTCAGATTTATTGCAGACATCATGAATTGTGTCGACCGGGACTTCTGGCTCAGGATGCTAGTCTGATTCTTTTAGTTTGAGCTTTGCGTAATGATTATCTGCCCAAACATGTTTTTCTTCTATGATAATATGGAGCTTCTTTTGGATGATTTTGTACTGCGTAAAATGTGTCAAAACATGGTCTTAGAAAATTGAAATGTTAGAACACTGTAAAATGTAAAACTTTGCATGCGGTTTTATCTTTTTTAGACTACAGCTTAGTTTGGGCAAAATAGAAAAAAGGTAAACCTTTTGTAATGCTTTTTCTGTAATGGACGAATACTTTCATTACACTCCTACTTCCTAAAAGCTATGTTTTCAACTCATTTTGCACTAAATTATTTTCAGACAAACTCAGATATCCTCATTTCTTTTGATCTTAAATATTTGTTGCATTGGCTTTTCATACAGAAGAGCACTAACATATACCCGTGAACGGTCAAAAGTTTTAGCTATTCGTAAACCAGGCTGATGAATTTTTAAGTATAGCTCAATATTTTAATGACATTTTCAAAGCTACCAAGGTTTAAACTATCCCTGAATATGAATGTCCCTAGGTTAGCTAGATTTTACCAGCTGGAAAACATTGTGATGAAGTTGGCACCTATATGTAGATACTGTTGCTGACTATGACTTGCCTGACTGATATATAATAAAGTAAACAGAAGCATTTACTAATATGGAATATCATATCCTATATGGAGTTACATAGCAAAAATAAGCCAGATTATTTTAAGCCACTTTTAAAGATGCTGACAAATGACAACAAATATTAAGATTTGTAATGGCCACTGCCAGGCTTGCTAGGTCCCAAATATAATTTAATAAAGATTTTAGGATAAATTGTAATCTAGAGGAAAAAACAACAACCTTTCAGCCTTCCGAAACCGTAGTTACGGAATGCCACCTACTCTCTTGGCCGACACGGTAGTAGAAAATCCAGCGTGTCTGGCTTGTATGAGTGCAGTAATGCTGTCTTTCTGCTTTGCCTTGTTTTTGTGTGGACAGGCAAGGTATCAAAATGTATTAGTTTCCTGCTGTCCTCAAAGAGCAGGATTTTAGTAAATTTCAATACCTTGCCAACTCCTAAGAATGCAAGAGGCACAGTGGAAAGGAACAATGTGCATGCTCTTGTAAAACAAAATGGATAAGTCTAATTTTAGGCCTCCCAACCTTGATAATGTCCTTTTATTGGGCTAAGTATCAGTGAGTGCTGCACAGTATAAAAATACCCAGAATTCATGATTTTTGGGTTGCTGGTATAGAATTGCTTTTCTTGTTCTGTGAAAAAATAATATTTTCAAACCATGAACTAGTTAGACATTATGTGAATTCAATGACCACAGCTTTCTTGATTCTGCCCTAAAATACAGTTTTAAAAAGTGAGCCTATTAGCAATGGGGGCAGCATGGGTGAAAAATAAGCAAGCACCCACATTTTTGTACTGGTATTTTACTGTTGCTGTTGTAAAGTTGGATTTAGAGATCTAGGTTTCAGTTGGCTTTATTAGATGATGATTCTAAAATGTTGATAAATGGAGAGACTGGGGGATTAAATAAAGTTAGCTAAAAATTCCATTAGAAAGGTGGCTTTTACAACCCATCCATTGAGCTGTGCTCAACAAGACTGATCTAAGTAAAAGGCTCCTTTTAAACATTGTTTATTAATTTATTGAAATGACCAACTGATAAAAATGTCCATATTTCAAAGCTTAAATGTTGATCAACTTTTGCTTTTAAAAAGAGCACCAACTTAAAAAAATTATGCTTCAGTCAGAAAATATTTTGTCTACTAGTGTTACAGGTAACTTCTTAGGGTTTGTCTACATTTGGGTTTGTAGACATTTGTCTGCATTGCTCAAATTTACTCACATGTAAAGTGAAACGTATATAAATATGTGCATGATTGGGGCCTGGTAAATAGAGACAATTTAATGTTATGAACTATTTTTGTGTTTCCAGATGGCTTTGCAGTTGTGGATTGCAGTCCACCTTTTCAGTGTTTTTAGTGGAAAGATACTTGTTAATAAATTGAAATGCATGTTTGACTATATAATACATGCCCCAAATTGTGAGGATTTCCTTTTAAATATTATGTAATATATTAAAATCATAAGCAGTTTGAACCAGTTAAGTCTCTCAAGAATATTCTCTCAATCCCTTCTAACAGCATCCTACCTTCCTGGTGGTGCTAGGCACATAGAGCTGAACAGTCCAAAGTCTAACAAAGTTCATTTTCCTAGATATATACAATTTTGTTTTCATCACAATAAATCATCTCAAGTTTTAGAAATGTATCATCTGTTCTCCTTGAGTTGCTTTAGACTTGTTGGTCTCAATTCCCATATCAGACTTCTTCCTCTGATGTTCCACTATTCTCCTTGTAGATTGTCAGCTGCTCCTTTCTGTTCTCCCAAATGCTGCTTTTGTAGTCAGCTTTATTAGAGTTGCCTGCAGCTGCTGAGTCCCCTGAAATGTGGGTTTATTTTAATAAATACAGAATGTTTCAAAGCATAGTAAGTATAGGATGGCTTTGCTCCAGAAGTCATACTGTAGGGGGAGTTCTTGAGTTGAATCAGCTCCCAGACAGACGGTAGGGTACAAAAAGATTTGATTGACTTTGTTCAGGATCTCCTATTCCTTCTACTTCTTTGGCCTCCACAATCATACTACATCTTGTATGACACGATACATGTATTTCTTTAATTGTATTGATGCTTGACACCTGAGTGCGTTCTGAGATGCTTTTTCCTCTTCATATAAACTTCATCACCCTAAGTGTCTAGATCCAAAGTCTTGACAGAAATCCTCTCTTGTGGTACCCTACAATAAGTCTACTTATCTGCACATTAAGGGCTTATCTTTAATTTTTCTACCCTTTAGCACAGCATTTGGGTTTTTTATATCAATGCATTCCTTGTTAGCAACTCTCAAAACTCTTTTGCTAGTTTTTCTTAGATTCCATTTATCATTTTACTGCACTCAGAAGTGTGCTAGCTGCCTACTTAAGATGTTAAGTCCATCAGGTTGATAAATCTGCAAGTCAGTTTGCATTAACTGTCCAATGTGGGGATAGTTAACACACATGGTAAAAATGACCCTGCATTTATCCTAGAAGTGACTATATAAAGATAGACATGGGGCCTGCGGATCTTGGAGTAGATGACATATCTCCATCTTTTAGGTCTGAAGAAATTGCCCCCCAAACATTTAATTCACCTAATTTACTTCATGAATCCACTCCTCATTTTGACCTAATAAGCTTTCCTCCAAGTTCTCCAGATATTCTCTTAGATAACTTAGTTTTAGAAACCACTACGTTATCAGTCTTAGTGTTTTGGAAACTGAATGTAAAAAAGAAAATCAGAAAGTTTATGTCCCTTAGGCCTGTTCTATTTGGCTATTAGTTACCCACTCTGAAAGACTTCTGTGATTTGTTGTTTCTGTATTAGCCTAAAATAGCATCAGTGATGACATATAATAATGATATTTAAATTCTTCTTGTTTCTGTACTGCATTAGAAATCTTAATTCTGTACTGCATTAGAAATCTTCAGTTGTGTAGTTTTGTGAACATTTACAAGTGCTATAGTGTTAGAACGAACACCGTTTTTAGTAGGATCTTTGCAGAGAATTGTATAACTTAGTACAGCTGTTCCTGACTGTTTAAATCACTTCTGTACACTTAAATAAAAATGTCTCATTTTCTTTTTCTTGTCTGTGTTTTTGGTGTTTGCAATTCATCCCACTCTGAGTTTGTTTTGTAACTTAATAACTTTTATCTTAATTGTGCAACCTGTACTCATTCTGGTGAGCAATTGCTCTCACAAGTAGTTCTTTTAACATCTGTGGGACTACTCACATGAGTAATTGCTCACCAGCTTGAGTATGGATTGCACAATTCACAATTGAGACCTTTATTTGCAAGGGGCATAATGCTAAAAATTCCAAGTAATTGAGTTATGCAGTTCTTATATGCAACAAGGAAGGGCAAACCAGTGTGTATTAAAGATTGCTTCCTTTCAGATTTTTGTCTTCCAAATTCTAATAGTGTGATATCTTGAATCAGTTCTTAATCTATTCATATTTTCTACCTTGGACTCCCCACACAAGAAGTGTTCAAGAAATGTCTAAAAGCACACTACATAGTGTGGTTGAACTTTGTTTTTTCTGAGTTATGCTCTTGGGGACAGTTTATAGCCATTCTTGATCTTTAATGTTTAATTCTAATTTTATGTCTTTATATTATCTATCTTCCTCCTTCAGACACATGCATAGTGACACACTCTAGTTTCTTTCTTTTGTGGTTAGAAAGCCTGCCCTGATTCATGCAGTTGTGTATGTTATTAGCTGGGAAAAAGCAGTATCAGTGAGCACCTGGGCAAACAGAGAAGCTTTGCTTTATCCTTATTTTCTTAAGGCTGCTACTGTTTGAAGCAGCAATGATTCTCCAGGAAGAGTCTGTTGCCCCAGTTTTCTCCCCTGATGTTCAGTGCTATCTGGGAAGGGACAAGGCTTGCACCAACAAGAAGGCAGAAATTGGAGAGGGTAGGTTGGAGGCCTTTAACCTTATACAATTAATGCCAAAATAATTTTAAAAAATCAAGATTGGCCATTCATTAATCCTGATTTTCAGTTCTTAACATGAGTATAACTATTTATAATATGGGCATATTCTCTATTAAATGTCTATGGAGAAGGTGATCGGTCATAAAAATATATATATAAAGGAAAGCAGTGAAATAATTACTTGGAATCCAGAACTTTAAAGCTTTTAATTATTCAGATAGCTGATTAATCAGCAAAACACTTCACCAGCAGGTGATATTGCAGGAGTGTGAATAGGAATGGCTGTTTGGGAAAAGGGGGAAATGTATGAATCTTACACCTACCCATCAAGTCAGACTAACAGAATGTTTCTGAGTCTTAAAAGGACTGGTGTTCAGATATTTCATCATTTAAAAAAAAATAGTTCTCTGCCTAATAACCAGTTGGGAGTATGCAACTGACATCTTTTTTTCTTATTTACTGAAATATTTTCCTCTTAAAGTATGAATTAGCTTATTTTTTTATAATTGCTAACTAGTGTTGTGTTTCATGCACTGACTTTTAAAAAGGCTTTGAAGCATTTGTTATGAGGGGGATCAGAAACAACTAATTTTTGTTATTTCCAAAGTTCACATAAGTTCAGTTTACCAACCTGGTAGTGCATTTCCCAGAAAGTAAAGATAATGCCTTAGTTGCTATATTTGTAGATTAACAATGAAGTAGGTGCCAAGTATCTTTCTCATTAGGACTGTGCAAATGTAGACCAGAAATCATTAGTTAACACTTTTAGCCATTACTTCTGAGAATCTCTGTAGGGTACTTCCATCTGTTCTAACATATATGATAGTTACATGCTGCTCTAAAGATCCAGAAGTTTGTTCATTTTCATTCCTGTAAACTTTATAATGGTGCAGCCCACTTTTTTGGGGCACTTCTTGTAGAGGAAGAGGAACTGTTTTATCAACATTATAAATCATTTTACTAGGGTGGCACATTAGTGTGAGTTATTTTTTGTGCTTAAGTTCTTATGTAAATTTGGTATGAGTATGAAATATGCAAATATTCTTATTGATTTCTGCCTTGTTTTCAGAATTATGATTGTATTGGAATTGAAGTTTTAAACCTTTCTGTGATTGTTGAAAAGTTTGAAATACACCAAAATGTATTGAATTTTTAAAATTAAGAGAAGGATTGGGCAAAATCACTTTTTAACTGCTCCACTACAGAGAACTGTCTAGGTATCATCAATGAGCAGATATTTGTGTGTAATTTTTAAAATTTACAAATTGACTAATTTATGAAGTATTGGGAATAAACTAAAATGCTATTTTCAAATGATAGTTAAAATGATTTCTTAGCATAACTGGTTCAGTTAAGCAGACTAAAAAGTATAATTAGGAGTTTGTGTCCTTCATCTTCCAGTTAACAGTAGCTGTAATTTAACTGTTTTACTTTCATGAAGATATGAATTTACTGTGCCTTCAAGAAAGCATTTTACGCCTGCTTTCAAAAATCGGAGCATGTCGTATAATTTGGCATGCACAGTATTAAGAAATACACTGCCTGGTGGTAATTCTATACTTCTATATTGCAAGCAGTTAGATTTTTGAAGGATATAGAGGAGGATTGTTTTATGGGCTGCTTTTAGTACCTATTTTAATGTGTTTTTGAAATATTTTTCAGTTTATGACTCCAATTCATTAGAATGCTTAGCATATGCTTAACTTAAAGCATATGGGTAGCCCTATTGACTTGGGACTACTCACATGCTTAAAGATAAGTACTTTGCTGGATATATATATACACACACACACTTGAATATTCTGAATTCAGCGATGGATTTTGTTCTGTATACCCAAACATACAAACTGGTCTGAATGCTACAGCATAGTTCAGCCAATCTTCTTTTAACCTTTCCTGGTCTATTTGCAAAGTTCATGATTCTTCTGCAGTCCTTTTTTTATTCTCCTGAAATCCTATCCACTAACTTTTCTATGAAGGGGATTTCTTTCTTTTTTAAAAAATAGCTTGGAGGATAGGGAAGGGAAGTCTTCTGCTGTTTTCTATGAGAGCACTGCATATGTGAAATATCTTTGTCAGAAACATTTTTGGGGATTTTTAACATTAAAAATTCAAAGACTGAAGCTCTAGCAGTTGGGAGGGAAAAGGATTTTCAGTTAGGGCTTTTGTCTACACTAGACATCTGTACTGTAATTGTACACTATAGTTAAAGCAGTACAACGCTCCCTCTTGTGTGAACGCAGTTATTTTGATATAAAGGAGCTTTAAACTGGCATAGCTATTCTCATAAGGGAAGGGGAATAACTTTACCAATGTGTCGTCTTTATAGCAGTATAGCTGTATTCACCCTAAGACTTTTACAAGTATAACCATATTGGCTAAACAAATCAATCCTAACTGACGTAGTTCTACCAGTAAAACTTTTAAGTATACTCCAGGGCTTTTGTTTTGACTCTTCCACCAAAAAAAAACCCCCCAACAACAAAAAAAACCTTAAAGCCCCCTTTTAACTTCAGTGCCTAATAAACATGAGAAATGATGTTAAATGCATGAGGTCCATGAAGATCAACCTCTGCTGTATTTTTAAAACCTCGTTTTAGTTATTTTTTAAATTAAAAATAGTGACTCTTGCATCAATTTCTTTTCATGGAATACCCAAATAGGAGGGGTTTAAGCTCCTCCCCCTGCTGACACAACCACTGTTTGCATGCTAAGCAGATGTAATAGCATTCCCCTCTCTATCACACCCTCTGTACTTACAGGTTGCTACATTGTTTTGATTAAAGCTGTTACATTGCTACTCCCAGCCTAGAGGGCAGGGGAGAGGAAAAAACTCATTACAGCTTGGTGATTAACATATTTGTGGCATTTGTAATGTCACTGTTTCACAGAAAACAGTTTCAAGAGCTGCTGAAGCTAGAGGAGTGTGTGAAAAAGGCAAACATCAAGGAGGAATGGAAGTCAGAAGAAAAGTATTTTAAAAATATTAGTGGGACTTAAAAACATGCATGCTTGCATATAAAAGCTGTTAAAATTTTTAAAAAGTGTTGGATGTTACCTTTAAAGATTTAACACACTATTCAGTTAAGATGTGGGAACTCAGGATGTGATCTACACTGGCAAGTTTCTGCACAGTAAAGCAGCTTTCTGCATTGTAACTCCCGAGGTGAACACACTGCCAAGCCACTTAGTGTGCAGAAAATGTGCAGTTGTAGCGCTATTAAAAAAACAACCACCTGATAAGAGGTGTACAGCTTTCTGCGCTGGGGATACAGTGCTGTGGTGCCAGTGTAGACAGTGAGAAGAGTGACCAATAGGACAACATGGTGCATCAGAATGAAGCTACTGGGTGGCTTTTAGACATTATGGGCTTGTCTTCACTACCGCGGGGAAAGATCGATTTTATGGCGATCGATTTATCGCGTCTTGTGAGGATGCGATAAATCGATCACCAGCGCTGCCCCCGTCGACTCCGGAACTCCAGCTCCCCGGGAGAAGTAAGCCAGAGTCGACGGGGGAGCGCGCCACTGACTGCCCTCGCTGTGAGGACGGGAGGTAAGTTGGCTGCAGATACACAAACTTCAGCTACGTGATTCACGTAGCTGAAGTTGCTTATCTGCAGTCGATCCCCCGCCCTAGTGAAGACCAGCCCTATGGAGCACCAAGCAGACACTCCATGCGATACTAGTTCTTCAAACAGAGCAGCTCAGCGCCTTCACGCCCTCCTCTGCAGCTGCTGTTGCAAAACTTTTTCCCATGTGCTCCCCAGACACACTTACAATCTCCTGGCTCCAGTCTGTACCCGCTAAATTCCTCTCCTGCCCCATCACAGTCCAGCCCTGTGGACTCCCAGTACCCACTGCATTCAACATCCCTCTCTCTGCAGTTTAGCCCTGCTGAAGTACAGTACCCACTGCATTGTAATCCGGCGGAGAAGGTTAGGTATGATACTTGGACATACACAAATCTTTATCCATCCCAGGACCCCACCTTCTCCTGGGACCCTCCCACCCCCATCCCACTCAGTGCTGATTTTGTTTTTGTTTTTCCTCTGGTGGTAGTTTTTTAATAAAATAATTGTTTTGGTTTAAAAGCCATCTTTATTCCATTAATGAAAAGCAGAGCCCTACAAATCAAGCAGTTTTCTTACATCTTCATAGTGCATCATCTGCACCAATCACAATCACCTCCTAGCATTACAAGCACTGCACTCCCGAGCAAAGTGACAAATATTAGTGGCTTTCAGCTTCAACTTGCTGCCTCAAGACATCCCTGATCTTTATGGCCGCACACTGTGCCCCTCTAATAGTACTAGTCTTTGGCTATTCAAATTCAGCCTCAGTGATCCAGCACTGAGTGAAGCTTTCACCCTTCCCTTCACAAATATTATGGCGTGTATAGCACGCGGCTATAAGCATAGGGATATTGTCATCGGCCAGGTCCAGCCTCCCATATAGGCAGCACCAGCGGGCCTTTAAACAGCCAAAAGCACGCTCAACAGCCAATCTGCATTTGCTCAGCCTGTTGTTGAACTGCTCCTTGCTGCTGTCAAGGTGCCCCGTGTATGGCTTCATAAGCCACGGCATTAAGGGGTAGGCGGGGTCTCCCAGGATCACAGTTGGGTATTTTGACTTCCCCTGTGGTGATCCTTCTGGTCTGGGAAGAAAGTTCCTGCTTGCAGCTTCCTGAACAGGCCAGTGTTCTGAAATATTTGTGCGTCATGCACCTTTCCAGACCAGCCTGTGTTAATGTCTGTGAAACACCTGTGGTGATCAACAAGCACTTGGGGAACCATTGAGAAGTACCCCTTCTGATTAATGTACTGGGTGGCTAGGTGGTCTGGTGCCAGTCACTGCTCCGAAGTTAGGGAAGCCCATTTGTGCAAAGCCGTCCACAATGTCACGCACGTTGCCCAGAGTTACGGTCTTTCCGAGTAGGATGCGATTAATGGCCCTGCACACTTCTGTCAACACAAGTCCAACGGTTGACTTTCACACTCTGAGTTGGTTAGTGACCAATCAGTAGCAGTCTGGAGTAGCCAGCTTCCACAGGGGAATCACCATGTACTTCTCCAACAACAGTGCAGCTCTCATTTTTGTGTCCTTGTGCCACAGCGCTGGGGCGAGCTCATCACAGTACCTTGAATGTGGCTTTCCTCATCTGAAAGTTCTGCAGCCATTGCTCGTCATCCCATATGTGCATGAGGATGTAATCCCACCACTTGGTGCTTGTTTCCTGAGCCCAAAAGTGGCATTCCACTGGGCTCAGCACCTCCGTGAATGTCACAAGCAGTCGTGTGTCATAGCTGCTGCGTGGGGCGAGATCAATGTTGCACTCCTCTTGCCTTTGTAGTTTAAGGAATAATTCCACTGTCACTCATGATGTGTTAGAGTGAGCAGCATATTGGTCAACAGTGCAGGATCTATTCCTGTGGACAGAAGAGGCAGAGCATGCAGTACAAACTATTGAAAGATGGTGCCAAATGTGGATGGAAGCACAGGGATTGCTGGAGTGCGAAGTAATGTACCACGGGGCGTTGGGACAGGCCTCAGGATGCCCCGTGAACCCCTCTGCCGTCCCACAACTCTTAGTGGAAGAAGAGGAAAAGATGCTTTGTGGGATAGCTGCCCAGAATACACCACTCTGAATACTGCTGGAAGTGTGAACCCGCTATTGTGCAGGCAACTGACTGACTGTGAACACACATCGGTTTCCCTTACAGCGCTCTCTGAGTGGGGCTGTAACTCTGCCAATGTAGACATATCCTTATACACTGTGGCATTGTCTGTGCAGGAGAAGTTCTTGAAAATTTCACCATTTATGCTAACATTGGTTCAGTTTTCCCTGTTTCAACACTGGGCGTGCTAATGTAATCAGCCTGTTGGTTTCTGATACCATTTTCATTACCATATTGATTGGTCTTGTTGTGAGCTGAGCTAGATGGCATGCTGCTGAAAATGATGCCAGCAGCCACTGGCTGACTCCCTTAGCACTTACAATTTCCCTCCCAAGAACTTCCTTAGTGTAGGCAAGATTTTACTGTACACAATGCTATAGATATGTGCCCTAAGCTATTATATATTGAATAAATGGTGCTGAATCTTTTGTGCACAAGCTGAACTGGTGCTGATATCTAAGAGTAAACAGACGCTCGGCTGAGCACTGTTTTTTTGTACACTATGGTTAATTCTTGAGGTTGACCTGCAAGAAGTATTCTACCAAAACCTATACATCCTGCAGAAACACATCATGTAAAAAAATTCCAATTACTCCGCTCTGTCCCCCAGTTTTCCATCTTTGAGGATCTTTCCTTCTTATTCCCATCCTAATGTTCCACTTCTATGGACAGAGCAACAGTGAATTTAAAGTACTTCTACCTTTCTGTTACGCTAATTTTTTAGACATCAGAGAGTAAGTGTTTATTTTGTTAAGTTTAGCTGTTCTATTGTGTTTAGAGCATTTTTAGCATTTAGGAAAAAACTCTAAGTGTGGTATAGCAATTAGATTATTAGTCCACAGTTCTGTAAAATGGATAACATAGGCGGATCTGAGAAGGTTGAGTCAAAATCCAAGGTACTGTAACATTTGCAACAGCCATGGATTAAGGAACCATGGAGTTCTTGTTTACAAACTGAAACCTCAATTTAACATTTAACAGTATCCGATTTAAACATTGACAAGCAGGGAAAGGGGTAGCCCCCCAATACCCTTTGCAGGTAAATGGACAATGGCAGCTTCTTTAGAGCAGGCTGATGACCCTACTAAAGGAAAAGATGTTGTGTGCTGCAGCTCTTTCAAGGATTTGATTGGCATGGAAACAGTACCAAGCACTTCAAAGGGGATAACAAAACTGAGGGTGATCTTAATACACCCATTCCCCCTTCTTTAATGAAATGGTTGCTGTCAGCTTAACACAGAGATGCTGGAATTTTAGCAGCTCAAAATGCAGTCAATAAGAGGTTCAGCACGATGTTTTTGTATCCACACATTTAGGGGCAGTATTGACTGATTCATAGCCCCTCTGCCATTAGATGGACATCAATAGGTTAGAGCAGTGGTTCTCAACCTGTGGCTCAGTCAGCACACATCTGCGGCATCAGGGCCATACAAGTAGTGTGTGTGGATGTGGATGTGGCCCACATGACACACAGAGAGCTGCATATGTGGCTCTCAGTGATAAATAGGTTGAGAATCACTGAGCAATTGAGTGATTGTGCTGAGTCTCCTGCGCAATTTGACTGGATGTAATGGAACATTCTTGTGAGGAGGTAGGGGGAGGGGAGGAAAGAGGGTAGAGGGGGAGGGATCTCTAAGCAAAAGAATAAAATGACGAAAAAGCACAAGAGTAAGCTTGACTGCCTCTTCCTCATCTGAGAAGGAGGAATCTGACAAATCCGTGATTAAGAGAATAATTAATACTCTGGGCATATCTCCAGAACAAGAGGAAGAAAGTGAGAGAACTGTTTCATTTTTTTAAAATGAAAAAGAGAGGATTCATGCTTTTCCACTCCTTATTCCTTCTCCTTATCTTGTCAGTTGTGGTCAGTAGCTCTTGTTCTTCATTTTCTTGTCAAAGGAGTACTCTACACTGACACCATTGACCTACTGACATCTACTGTGGGAGTTAGGTCAACCTATCTATGTTGCCTGGAGCACAACATTTTTCACAACCTTGAGTGATGTAGCTAAGTGACAAAGGGTCCTGTAGCACCTTAAAGACTAACAAAAGTATTGACGCATAAGCTTTTGTGGGCTAGTACCCACTTCGTGGGATGCATCCGATGAAGTGGGTACTAGTCTGTGAAAGCTTATGCGTCAATACTTTTGTTAGTCTTTAAGGTGCCACAGGACCCTTTGTCGCTTCTGCAAATCCAGACTAACACGGCTACCTCTCTGATTTTGATGTAGCTAAGGTGATCTAATTTTTAGGTGTAGACCAGCCGTGTCTTCACTGCAGAGTCAGCCTGGGCTCTTACTCAGGTACTGCTGACAACCTAACTCTTGTCCACACATACAGTCCTCTGGGTTGAGTTTGATAGTGCTGTATGCTCCCCATTTTAGGATGGGCCAGGTCAGAAGGAGATTACTTTGACAAATAAAGCTCCTGCTCTTCTCCAGACCTCTGTTGTATGAAGCAGTTGAACTGGGAGAAGGAAATCTAAAACTCAGAGTGAATAGATGGGCTGAATTGATTCCTGCTGGAATTTTAATTGAATTTTGTGCTTGTGAAAGATTGCAAACCCAGGAGATTGTAGTCCCCAGTGCACACACACGACCAGATATTTCAAAAGTGACTAGTGATTTTGGGGTGCTTCAAGGTTTGGGTGCTTTAAAAGGAGCCTGGTTCTTAGTGCTTAATTCTGAAAATAGGGACCTTTATAGTGTGTCAAGTTGGACTTCCAAAATCTCTAAACTTTGATCAGGGTGGGATGTAGCAATGCAAGCTTCCTGCATGTAGCCAAGCTAATATATTAAAACCTAGAATTGGAGAGTAGGTTTCCCTTCAGCTCTTGGCCACTGCTCAATTTAAGAAGCCCAGGAGTGCTTGCCTCTGCTGCTACTACAGGTTTTTCAAGCAGCAGTAGCATGATATTGGCATTCTTGCAATTCACATTCTGGCTGCCCACAGGCTTCTGAATATCAGCCATGAAACTGACTGGATTTTGTTAATTTCACTATGGGGATGTTTTGACAGAATGGAGCAGCTGCATCCTTGGATCTCTCTGCACACTTGGGATCACTGCATTGGGTTAGTTCCATTCAAGTTCAGAAGTCTTTCTCAGCAGCTATAAAGGTTAGAAATTTAACTTAAAAAAAAATTCTCCAGAAGATTTTATCATCTCCACCACCCTTTGCCAGGGAAAGTTGTCTGCCCCCTAAGTGATGAGAAAACTAACCATTTGCTCTCCTCCTCCTGTCTCTTACCAGTTTAAAGGGACACTTTCAGGTAGCTGAGACATGACATACAGGTTTTGCAAAATAACACCAAAGTACACGAAAACAAATAGCTTCACCACACTGAGTGAAAAGTTTTTTAAAATCTCTGAATATTCTACTGCAACGTTTATTATTTAATTATTTGTATCACTATAATGCCTGGGACCCCTACTTATGGTCCAGGACCCCATTATGCTAGATAGTGTACAAACTACCTTGTATTCATTTGGAATTTCAAAACAAGTGTTGAGTTTGTTTAAAAATCACATTAATTCTGTAACCAAAATCTGGCTTGAAACTATCATAAGTTGTAGGTTTGACCCATAGATTCCTTTAGATAGGCAAGATGCTAGAACACTGTCTAGAAAGAAAAACTGCTTTTGTCTGAATTAAGGCCTCAGTATGCACGGAGTTAGCTGCAATTCAAAATAACAGTAATAGTTTTATGGTGAAAGCCCAGTGGATAGCAGAAAATGTACATAATTTCCAAGGGCTAAAATTTTGAGCTAATTATAAGATGTGAGCACACTGAATACTTCAGATAAATGTGTTTTCATCTTAATTCACATTTTCTTTTGTTAGGAAGTTTACTTTTGCTTTGCAGGCTTCTGAACTTCTGAAATGACAGGGGCACTTCACTAACTGGTAATATAGTCTAAAGGAAATATCTTCTTTCAGGTATAGCCCCAGCATGCCTTAATTTTCTCTCCACCTTTATTTCAGTCTAAAATAACACCCACGTAGACATGGTAGTCTACATTTATTTCAGATTTTTACACTTTTTTTTCTAATTTTGGAGCACACAGCATAATTCTAATTATTTTCCTTAGCCTTTACTAAAAGGAAAAACTGAAGTGCTCTCATTCAGGTAGGTATTTTCTATTGTACTATTACTATTACATTTATCTGCATTTTGAATATTTGGCTCGGTGTATAATGGCTTGACCTATACTCTTCTCCGGTTTTACCATATTCTATTATTCATTACTTTAGTAATACAGAGACTATTATATGTGAGAAATAAAGCGAGACATGACATGAAGCTTCTGTACTGTCAGTGACACTTGGCCTAATCATAGGCAAAGGAATGTGTTTGTTTTTTGTTTTTTTTTTAAAGAGACTCTGCCGAAGCTTGTAAATCTAAAATTAGGCTTACTATGTAGCTGTGACTTGGATCATTTGTCATGATCTGCTCTACTCTTCTAGAGAGTGTTGCACTGTATTTATTCTGGAACACAGTTGCTTTTCTATTCAGTAAGCTCACTTGTGTTACAGGCTGCATAATGAAACATACAAATCATTGGCAAGTTTCACTTTGCAAGTCCTGAATGGAAGTGGCCAGGTGATTCATTTCTGTTCAGTCACAAAGCGAAACTTGCCATTCTTTTTTCCCTTTCAGTAAACTATACAGGTATATAGAGATACTGTACATAGAGAACTCAGATATTGTAATCAATGATAGGTCCTTTAAAATTGCATGTAATAAAAAGTGGATTTGATAAAATATCTAATTAATGTGGGCAGGGATCTAGCTACACAATGAATCTCTATACACCATGATAAAAAATAAAGATTTAATTTATCCCTTGGAGCCTCAGGCACTGCTGAAAAATCAGTGTGGAATGTAACAGTCTTGTAAATCATGAATATGCATATACTTGGAGAAGCATATCTTTGTGCATCAAAGGGTTTCTTTAAAGAAACCCTTTGGCCACCTGTCCTTCATGAAAGCTGCCTTTGTCCCCTTGTTTGTGAAAGGGGAGTGAAAAGCTTCCAAAATGTAACCTTTGAGTCTTCCCCTGCTCCCAAAATTAGAAGTTTAAAGAAGACCCATGTTTAGATCTCAGAGAAGGGGGACTGATTTCTTCTCTTGAATTGAACCCATGCTCAACCCCTGTCCCTAATTAGCTTTCTTAAATAAGGTGAGAGAGAAAGTGAAGAAGGGTGTGGGGTTGACAGTAATTTCAGTGTCTTCATTATGTTGTTTTATTCTCAGGAATCAGTAGGTTTTCTTCTGCTGTACAATAGCACTGGAAAGCTAATATGTACTCCTTCTTACATTTTATGCATTGTGCTAAATTTATAGCTTCTTTTAATATTCTGTCAGAGACATTACAAAGTGCAGTTGTTCCTTTTCCTGTTTGGGTGTGGAAGCAAGTGTTTGTATTAAAGTACTTTCATGTGGACTAGGTAATACAATGATACCCATTTGGTTATCTATTCTTTCTGTCTGCATTGTTTATGAATAAGGCAAATCTGTGAAACAGTCAAATCAGTTTGAACCTGAGAATATCTTTCAAAGTGGTGTGGAGTTAGAGAATGAAATCTAAAATATTTGAAGCCATATAGCACTGTAAGCATATATCCAGTATTAGAAAATGTTTTTGCATACTGTCATTTTTCTGGACTGTCTTATTAGTGAATTCTGCCTAAACTCCTTCACAGCAGGTATTAATGTATTAAGTAAAGAGAGTCTTTTTTTTGTCTGTAGAAAGTGAGGATTTTTCACACAGTATAGGTACTAAATTATAAGACAATTTATTTGCATCTTCCAGGGAACATTAAAATGTAAGCAAAACAATATTCCAAAATTTAGCAACTGAAGTTAATAGATTCATTAAGCAATTGTGTGTAATACCATGGTTTGTCCTGAAGATTTACAAAATGGATTATAGTATAGCAGTAAAGAATTTGCCATAGTGGATGTTATCACTAGTCTGTCCAGTGTGGTATTACCAGGTTGCTACTTCAAGTTATAAAACACAAATCAGGGAGGGGAGGGGGAGGAAGAGTTAACCTTAACTTCACCTATTCCTGACCTGAACGCTTTACTTTGAAACTGAGACAGACAGTGTGGAGGTAATATCTTTTATTGGACCAACTTCTGTTGGTGTGGAAGGTTTTGAGCTACATCGAGTTCCTCAGCTCTGTTTAGTTCAAAAAACATGTACTTTCCATGAACAGCAGTTGGTCCAATAAAAAGTTACCTCTCCTACCTTGTCTTTCTCATATCCTGGGACCAACATAGCTACAATAACACTGAAAACTTACTTTAGAATGGTAATATTTCTGATTTGTTTGTGTGTGAAACTTTAGGAATAATTTAATAACATAAGCATTAACTTCATTAGAATTGCTCCTGCTAACGTTAAGGTCTATATTTGACTCAGCTAGCTTGATCTTAAAATTTGTGGCATAAGGCATGTCCTACCGGAGGCAGAATGTGGATGAAGCAATTGGACTGAGAGTTGGGAGACGGAGGTTCTGTTTTTCTCTCTGCCACTCGCCTGCTATGTGACCTTGAGCAAGTCAGTTCACTGTGTCTTTGTTTCCCCTCTGTCTTATCTGGTTAGTTTGTAAACTCAATGGGGCAGAGGCTGTCTGTCACTGCGGGTACAGTGCATAGCACAGCGGGGATCTTGGCTGGCGTCTCTAGGCTCTACAGTAATATAAATATTTCTGCATTAAGAGTTAGTCATGTAAATGAATGGATAGGGCTGAGGTTTGAGGATCTCTGTTACCAATGAAATGTATTGTTTTGTATTGTATAGTTGTGTAAACCACTCCTTTCCATGTACCTGAAACTGCACACACAATGCCATACAAATGTTACATTAATCATTATGTATTTCACTTTCCTAGAATATGTAGGCATTTTTAGCTATGTCTGGCTGAATCCCTTTTTATAAATGTAATCTGAATCGTTCTGAGAAAATTTGCAATCTCCCTTTCTTGCAGGAAAATTGGAACAATTTGGATATTTTTGTATATGGGTTAAAATATCTTGTTTGTAGAAATTTGTGCAGTATAACCTGTTTGATATCTCTCTCCTGAAGTAATGTGATAATTAGTACCAGCAGTTCAAAAAATGCCTTTTTTGGGTCATATGTTCTGATAGTAATGACTAATCTAGCTTGTATGTGTATTTCTTCCTCCCAGTATGTCCTCCAGCTAAAATCTGGTGTCTGTGTTCTGGCTATTTTAGTTTTAATGATATTTAAAACATTGACACTAATGTCCACTTGACATGAAAGGGAAATTCACACCTGTATTTTTTCAGTTTTAGCTGCATACTGAACCAGACCCTGTTTTAATTTTCTTATTGAGTTTCTTGCTTTTGCGTGAAGGCTGTTTTATCAGTATAGACAAACTTTGGTGTGTGGCTTTACATTTCAGATGATTCAGTGGATTCTGTTGAAATCTGTACATTTAGCTGGATTTATATTGCTTTCTTTTGAATTAAGTTTTATTAATGTCTGTGTGGATTGGCCTCATCCATGTTTGTCTGAGCAAACTAAAGATGGTGATTTATCTCTTGTGAATTTCATTTAGTCTCTTGGTAGAGATGTGATAGGTAAAAATACACTGGACCCTCTCTATAGCCCAGGGTTCGGGATCCGTGCTGGGTCCTGCATTAACCTGGGGGAATGTGTTGCCATGGATCCCAATTTAAATTTGGGATTCATGGCAATGACTATGCTGTACGTGAACCCGCGTTATAGCGACGTGGACTATTTTGAGGGTCTGGTGTAGTCAAGTCCTTCCATTTGCATTTTGAATCTGAATAACTGTCATGAGAAAGATTCTTCAGGATTATCCATATCATGAAAGTGTTTAAATAAGATTTTGAAAGGAAATTGAGAAATTAGATACTCTGATCATTCCACCCCGAAGATGACTCTTGACATTACAGGTAAACTTTAGTTTTCTCTCTGCAGAATTGCATATTCCATTCCTATTTGTACAAAAAGTGACAAAATTATTAAAAAACAGAGAAAAAGTGGCCTACAGTGATAGGCAGCAATATTAAGTGGATGAAATTTTGGAGGCGTCAGTTAAAAAAATAAACCATCACCAACAAAAACCCTTGGCTATCCCTTTTAAGAAATCTCTTCAAGTTGGTGATCCCTGCAGCTGCTTTTTGCAAAGAGCAGTAACTGTAATAAACTGGTTTTACTTGTTGCTGCAGTTGCAATTATACTGTTTACAATGGAAACTCTGATTTTTTGTTGAAGTTGTAAGTATATTGTACTTCGTATTGGTTCACTGGTGAGATGCTAATTCACTAAGGCCTCTTAAAAGAATCCCAATTTTTTATAAAAATATTTTTTTTACGAAACCAACTAATCATGCATTAAAAATGTTGTTATACTTTATCAAATGGTGCTATTTAACTTTTATCTCAAAGGCTGTTCTCATATTTTCCAAATGTTAAAATCAAGTAAAATATTAATTTAATAGGAATGGGGAAGCAGATGAGTTGTGTATCTTTTAGTGTTTTCTTTATGAAGTGCCCAAGAACTTGATTTATTGCTAGTGCCAAAATAGCTGTAAAAATGAAATTAAACTCTTGCCAAATTTTTATTTTAGGTAACGAGCATTAACACAAAGTGGTCCTTCCCCCAAACCCTTCTTTGCTGTTTTTAATAGAATAAAATGAAAGTCTCTCAAAATGCTGCTGTTTAATAGCAAAAAGTGCAATAGCTGTACCAGAGAGGCAAAATGTTTCTAAACTTACCTTTGGATCAAAAAAGGTACTATGTTAATGATAGGATTCAGCACTGTTTTGCTGACTCATCAAACAAAGCTATTTAATTAGCAATTGAAATTGCATAATTATTTCAAGGTATTAATATGTAAAGTATCTGCACAGTGCAAACTTTAGTAGCAATTTTATAATTGCTATAGAAGTACAAATTATCAAATGAAATCTTTTTAATTTTGTTGAGCGAAGAACATCTTTGTTTCTGTTGCACCTAATTCAGTGTGCTCACTTATTAACGTAGCAAACAATTTCATATTTTTCAAAGTGTTTGTTCCTCTTTAGATCCCTTTATTCTATTCTGTCTACTGCAGGTTTATCACTTGTGCCTGTAACATATGTCACTTTCTGGTGCTACTGCAGCACATCCTTCAAACTGGGAGAATTAGGCTATAATCAAATAGAGTTTCCATCGCATTCCATAGTGTATACACATAGTGCAAACTCGCTCATTTCCACTGTTTGGCTTTATTGGTAACTCAAAAATAAATAAAACATAAGCCTTACCCTCGGCTTTCCCCCCAAACTTTGGATTCCCTGCAGACCAACTCTGTACAGAGGGAGGCTTCAAATCCCACTTGCATCTTGGGCTTTGTCTTCACTACAGAAAGAAATGTGTTTTTCCTAGTGTAGATATGGCCATGGTTGGGGCTAATTCAGTCTACCTGCTAGTATGATTGACCATCATTTACACTTTACTTTTATGCTAGGGTTCAAGCACCTGGTGACTCAGTATAGGAAGCTCTGCTCTTGACCTTTTTCAGGGCCTAGGATTGAGTGTTTGGTCTCCTCTCCTTTAAAATAGGTGCTTCAGTCTAAGGGCTTGGTTACACTGGCACTTTATAGCGCTATAAAGCCCCCACGAGCGCTATAACCTCCTCCCCGTCCACACTGGCAAGGCACGTAGAGCGCTATAACCGCGGAGTTATAGCGCACCTCGTAATCCACCTCCGCATGGAGAATAAGGGCTGTAGCGCAGCTGCTGTAGCGCTACAGCAAGAATGTGGACACCCACTGCGCTACAAGTGATCTCTGGAGATGCCTAGAGCCATTTAAGGCAATTGACATCTCTTCCCTTTGTTTTGAACTCGGCTGGAGGAATGCGGAAGTACCTCTTTAGAGTTTCTCTCTTAAGTCGGCAGATAAGCAATGCAAATGTTTAAGGAGGGAGCCTGTGTGAAAACAAAGCCTTCTGTGAACGGAGGCTCGCTGACAGGCTTTCAGAAGAACGGAAAAACCACTGTCTCTCTCCCTCCACATACACACAACGCGTCCCCCCTCACCCCCCTTGTTTAAGCTGAATGCTGGGATACCTGCCCTAATGCGCTGCTCTTAATGCCGCATTAAGTGCCCCAAATGTGGCCATGCTATACCGCTGGCGCGTCTGAGTGTGGACATACAATAGCGCTATGCATATTACTGTATAAGGGGACCGCTATAACCAATAGCGCTATAATCTTGTGAGTGTAACCATACCCTTAGGCACATTCTTGAATGTAAAATGCATGGTTTCTTATGCACATGATGAAAGTCAAGTAATAATTAGTCTATTCAAAGCTTATGTCACTTTGAAATACTCCTTTCTAAAGCTTAGTGGAGTAATGCTAGTGTGTTATACGAATCCTCCTCCAAGGGTCTTGAACTGAATTCTGTTGTGGTTGCTCTTAGTAGTTCAGCTATGGAGGTTGAAATTATTTTTCCAAACAGTGTCCATTTGTGACACTACCAGTTTATATGTAGGTAATTGAAGTTGCTTGTTGTTGCTGTTTGATTACTTACCTCTTTGATTTTTTTCATAACATTGGGCACCCAATAGCCTTTTCCTGATCAGATGGTTAGTCATGTAATCCTATTAGTATCCTTGTATTCCTCTGATTTAGGATTAGTATCCATACAGACTCTGCTGTATCCATCCTCTCCACTCAGAATTCTCATATTCTATGGAATTTTTTAATATAGTACTATTTCCTGCACAACCTTATCTGTACTTACTGCAAAATCTGGGTATAAACTACACAGGATCTCATTTTTTTTATGCCTACTGTTATCATTCTGAATGATCTTGTTGTTCATAAAAATATCCAAGCCTTTTCTGAATGCGGCTAAGCTCTTGGCTTCACTGATATCTTGTGGCAAACCTTCCCCACAAAAAACTTCAGCAGTTTTTTCCCCAGTTATGGAGGGAGTGAAATCTAAATGTTTAGTTGGGGACTCCTCTTCCATACTCTGGGGTTGAAAAGCTGAGGAGACTCCTATAGGAGCCATGTAATTTCTATTTCCTGTCCAGGGGCTGCTACTGAGCTTTTGGTGTTTGTCTGATGATAAATAAATAATTCTTTTCCTATGAGCTGGAAAATGTAAAAGAATATACTGTGCTGATGCATTTTATTTTAGTTTTTAACTCTTATTAGAGAGACAAAGTGGGTGAGGTAATATCTTTATTGGACCAACTTCTGTTGGAGAAAGACAAGCTTTCAAACTAACATGGAGCTTTTCTTCAAGTCTGGTCTTATGGCTAACTTAATTTTCTGCAATACTTAAACTATAATAGTTTTTATCTTAATTCTTCCAAGAATAAATATTGAGACAGATTACAAAAATCTGTAATAATTAATCTTGTCATTGATCTTATTTGCTGAGAATTGTATTCTTGAAAGGACATATTCTTTTGTACTGTTCTTTCACAGTTATAAAGTTGTATGTTTATTGCTGACTTAGAAAAATTGTCTTCCTAAACTGAAACTTAATTCTGCCTTCATTCAAAATGGCATGATAGTAATTTGAAGAATGATGGTAATGTTAAGCTTGCAATCAGTGTGTTAATTCTCACCCACGTCTTTTGTTACTGATAGTGCAGTTTCTTGAACAAGTCTGGAGAAATATTACTGGAGAACATTTTAAAAAGTATAATCCTTGTTCTGCCAGTATGGTAACTTTTTCCTTATGGAATCAGTATTTTTTAAGTGTTTTAAACTGGTTTTATTTGTAATTTGTAAAACATTTTAATGACTTTTTTAAAATTAGAAAATACCCAAAAGATATAATTAATAATACAATTGACATAGTAATCATACAGCATAAATATCTCAATGTCTGTTCACTTAAGTAATGCACTGTAAAGCTTAAATGGGCCTCTGCCAATTGGAAATCTAATAATCTTCAAAAAATTTAAAAGGTTTTGCATTTATAAAGTTTACACTTGAGTTCCCCTGACAATGTTTTGGATTTACAGTTGTATTTTCATATAATTTAAAACAAATCCTTCCTTTGTGCTATGTGAAATATGCTCCCAACCAGCAGAAACTGTGACTCTGGTAGACACATAGTGCTGTCAAATATATAAAGTAAATAAACAAACAGTTTTCCCTCTGATTTGCATAGCTATACAGGTCGCTTTGAATGCATCATTCTGCTGTGCCTCTTCAGTGGCTCCCAGCTGAATATAGAACCTAGCTCCAGGTATCTGCGCCAATATTCAGAGTCCCCTATGAATTTGTTCCTGGATTCCTTAGAAATAATGTGTTTGGTTTATAGGAAATTCTCATGCTCCATGATCATGAGTTACAACAACAGCTATGAATCAGAGGGATAGTCGTGCTAGTCTGGAATTGCAGAAGTAACAAAGAGTCCTGTGGCACCTTAAAGACTAACTAAAATTTTAGAGCACAAGCTTTCGTGGGCTAATACCTGCTGCATCCGACGAAGTGGATATTAGCCCACAAAAGCTTATGCTCTAAAATTTTAGTTAGTCTTTAAGGTGCCACGGGACTCTTTATCACTTCCAACAACAGCTATGTTACACGAGAACATTGAAATTGTTAACCAATAGAGGAAGGCTCATGAATGCAGGAGACAGAACTTTTGAAGGACCTGGACCTGACTCTGGAATTTGCTCCCATGAGGTGGACCTGATTTTGAAACTTGATCCTATGATATGATTTCTATAGACCTCACAACAAAACTAAGTTCACAACTAATTTCTTTGGCTTAGCTTTCTCTCATTGTCCGTGTGCATGCTTGTGATGTAACAACCTATAAACTAATCAGACTATCATAATAGTCGTGCTCTTTTTATTGTATATTCTACTGCTATTTTTTTTTACTTTTGATATTTATATTGCTTATTTTAAATAGTGTGAATTTCCAGCAGTTAATCTTACCTTTAGCCTTGAGATAAGGAGTAAAAGTGGGTTTCTTCACATAAAATGCACTAGGGACTTTGAAAGCACCTTCAGTTGACTTCAAAACTTTGGACGATTTTGGTGGGAATTTTTATTCACAGAAAAACAAAGCTACAACTAATTTTTTTTTATTTTTTCTTCTTTTTAGGTTATGGTTTCC
This sequence comes from Dermatemys mawii, assembly GCA_007922305.1. Classification (NCBI taxonomy): domain Eukaryota; kingdom Metazoa; phylum Chordata; order Testudines; family Dermatemydidae; genus Dermatemys; species Dermatemys mawii. The sequence continues at coordinate 5,712,039 of ML677381.1, read as the reverse complement.
TGTATCTTGCACCTTTTTCTTGAAGGGAGGAAATGATCTTAGCACATCTTGTTTCAAATTGATCACTGATACGGAGTCTTCACAGTCCAGAATCTTGCATTGGGGGGAAAAAATAATCTCTTTGAAGGTTTTTTGAAGTTTGCCTTAATAAAAGGGGGGAAAATGACGACTTCGTCTATTAGACGGCAAATGAAAAACATTGTGAACAATTATTCAGAGGCCGAAATAAAAGTTCGGGAAGCAACTTCCAATGACCCCTGGGGTCCTTCCAGTTCCTTAATGACTGAAATAGCAGACCTGACTTACAATGTGGTAGCCTTTTCTGAAATTATGAGCATGATCTGGAAACGGCTGAATGACCATGGCAAAAACTGGCGGCATGTATATAAGGCCCTTACTCTGTTAGATTACCTGATTAAAACTGGCTCTGAGAGGGTGGCACAGCAATGTAAAGAGAATATTTTTGCTATTCAAACACTGAAGGACTTCCAGTATATCGATCGAGATGGTAAGGACCAGGGCATCAATGTAAGGGAGAAGTCCAAGCAGCTTGTATCTCTTCTGAAGGATGATGAGCGACTCAAGACAGAGAGGGCCCAGGCCCTGAAGACCAAAGAGCGTATGGCTCAGGTGGCCACTGGAGTTGGTAGTAACCAGATCACATTTGGACGGGGTTCCAGTCAGCCTAATCTATCCACTAGCTATTCAGAGCAAGAATATGGCAAATCTGGAGGCTCTCCTGCATCTTACCATGGCTGTAAGTACAAATAATGAAATGCATATAAAAATGAGGGTGGTTTTGTGCTGTAAACCTGCATCTGTTCCAGAGCTTTCAGATTCTGATTTGCAGTTAGATGAGAGAGTAAGTGGAGCTTTCTAGAATATTAGTGTACAGATCTCAAGGGGTTTTTGCAGTGACTGAAACTGTAGGTCTTCTGGGAAGTACTAATGCCTTTACAAATTACTAGGCTTAATTGCTAGTCAGGGGGAGGATGAATATGTTGATTTAAATTGATTTATAAAACAATTTTTACCTACCTTGTCCCAAAGGTGGTGAAAGCCAGCCATTTCCATGAATGAATTCCAGTGTTTAATAGGACGTCTGACTGGGGCAGAGCAGCAAAGGGGATTCTTTCAGTTAATATTCTGCATATGTTTCCAATTTTGAGAGGTGTGTGTGATGAAAAGTGTTTTGTTTTACACTTCATCCTTTAGGTTTCTTTCTAGAATTCTACTTTAATAAAATCAGCACAGGTAATTCCCTTGCATCCATCAGTTTGCCCGGACTTCCTTTTATTTTGTTGCTCTTTTATTTTAGTATGAGCATGACACTTAGCTTATTTCATTGCTCAACAGTTCTTTTAAACAAATACCAGTGTAACAGTTGAATACTTCAGTGCTTGATTCTCCACAATATACATTTATAGTATCAATTTTTGGTATACAAATATCAGTACTAAAAACTGTTTCTTTCTAAAAATTAATGAGAATACAGTGCCAAAGGACTGAGTCCTTTGTATGACTACTTGGGCCCACTTATGCTATGAAGTCTGGTTTGGCACTTCTTAACATAAGTAATGATCTGTTGAAGGCTGCTTTGGCTGAAATCTCAGTGGTTGTGGTATAATGCTAAAGGAAAACTTTTCTTTTAAATGAACACTTATAGTATCTGAAGTGCTGTAACAGAGTCAATGGTGAATTGAATAAGTGTCAGTTATAACAATCTTTCATTTGTTGGGCCCTTCATCCTAAATTGTTACCTCTTCTCAAGTTATAAATACAGGAATTGCTTTAACAGCCAATGATGTGCCACCCGCTTGTTGTGTGGAAGACAGCAGCAATTTAGCAGTTTGTAGCAATATTACACAACAGTTTAGGATAGGTAATGAAAAATACTTTCGATGTGCTTTTCTTTGTAACTTTAAAAAGAAAGTCATTATCCAAACTGGAATTTTATCAGGCGTCAATACTAATGCTTTTTTCTTGTGAAAAATACCGTGGGATCTTCAATGATCCCAAGTACTCAGAACCTCTGCTTTACGTCTTATTTTAAAAAAACAACAACATGGAACATCCAACCACTGAGTACCTCTTTCTATCATGCTGGGACATTGTTTCAGTATTGACTCTAGAAAAAGAGCATTTTTGTTGTGTCACTAGGATATTATGTTTTCTTTTGAGGTCTCCCTTCAGAGTACTGACCTAATCGAAACATACTTGGCTAGGAGATTAGGATGAAATGTCATGGCTCTTGACTTGACTTGATTTATTGAATTGATCCTCACCATGGTATGTTAATAATGTTTTGGTTCTATTCTTCAGCAAATGATCCATTAGTTGATATGGTTAAATATTTTTATTTGCCACACTAAACCAGGTACCAGAGGTTCAAACTTTCTTTTGATCTATTCATGCTGCAGGAGAAGATATCCTGCTGAATTCTTACTCCTTTTATGTTTTAAGAATTTATTGTGTGCTAGATAGCAAAACCATGTTCAGATCATTCTTTCAAAACAAATATAGGTGTCCTCTGTATCATTACTTGTCTTGCACTTGTGCACCCGGGTGTCTGCTCTACATTTTAATTTGCAGAACCACTTGAGCAGCAAGGATTTTTTGAGCTCCTCAAACACCCTCAAGTAAGGAAGCTTTAGAAGCTCTGGAGCTTCTGGCTATAGCATCCCCAACACCTTAATGCTAATCACCAAACATTTTGCTGGTATTCAAAATATTCTTCGAAGCAATCCAAACAACAAATTCATTTCATTTTATTGAGCAGACTTTTCAACTTAATAGACCAAAACAACATCTACAAATGAAAAGAGAACCAGAAACTGTTTCAAAGCAGCAGTGTCCCTTACCAGGGGAGTGGGAGATTGTGTGGTGGGCACAGAGTATTACATTGTGAGCAAAAAACAACAACAAAACAAAACCCCAAAATGTAAAGTCTTCCATGTTTGTGTAGAATCAATTTAGGCTTTAAAATAAATAAATAGACACAAGACAATGGAAAATCCTGGTATCCGTCTTTAGACCATTCAAGGGAAGATGACTCATGTCTCTCGTATTAGCCTTTCTTCTTATATGGTCTGAGCATGTAGCTTTAGCACACTACATTGAAGGAGTAAACGTTTCACTTTGCAGGCCATTGGGAAATATCTTTGTAAGTCAGGGGTGGGCTCTTCAAACATTTTAATCTGGCCCTCAAGCTCCTGATAGGGAGCAGGGTCTTGGGCTTGCCCTGCTCCGCGTGGCTCCTGGAAGCAGCAGCATGTCCCCCTTCTGGCTCCTATGCGTGGGCCAGCCAAGGAGGCTCATGATACTGGCCTCGCCCCAAGCGCCGCCCCTGCAGCTCCCATTGGCCAGCAACAACGGCCAATGGGAGCTGCATGGGCAGTGCTTGCAGATGGGGCGTTGCACAGAACAACCTGGCCACACCTCCGCATGTTGGGGGGACGTGCTGCTGCTTCTGGGAGCTGCTTGAGGTAAGCATCACCTGGAGCCTGCTCCCCTGACCCCCTCATGTGCTGTGACCCTCTGCCCTAGTCCTGATCCCCCTCCTGCCCTCCGAACTCGGTCCCAGCCTCCTGCACCCCCAGCTGGAGCCCTCATCTTTTGCACCCCCAATTTTGTGAGCATTCATGGCCCACCGTACAATTTCCATACCCAGATATGGCCCTTGGGTCAGAATGTTTGCCCACCCCTGTTGTAAGTAGTTCTAGAAGGAAGTCATTGAACTATCCATTCCAACAGGAAAATACTTTTTATCCTGCCTACTCTGTGCTTGAGACGAGAACAGGGCAGACAATTTAATTGGAAAGCATTTGTCACCTGGTAGCAATTGAGGCTTACCTCTAGGAAAATGTGTGAAATTTACGGTTTATCTACACATTCATTAAATATTACTAAATTATTAACTCATGTTAACATTTTGGTTAAATAGTGCTATATTATAAAAGTTTGTACAGTGGTGGTTTTTAATTGTTTATACCTCAGTAGCACCTAGGGGACCCCAAAATTATATAACATCTTTTCTTATATTTAGCCATGGGATATTTTACTTCTCCATACTAAAAGCTTCTTTCCTCTTCCCCTAGTGCAAATATTATACTTTTATTTGCTACACCCCCCTATAATTTGACGCAAGGTCACATCAATATTGCCAATTAATCTATGGGTGGATTCTTATATGGTTCCAAACTTCCACTTAAGGCCACCATAGCTGTTTCAGTGCAGGTAGACAGATAACCACATCACTTCTTCATATATTTATTACTAGTATTTTTTGTTTTATTGCTATTCAATTTGTACTTTTGAAGTTTGGGTGTTTGCTCTCTATATAGTGGTGTTAGTGTAAACAGACATTTGGGATTAGCTCCTTGAATAATTGGCTTGGAGAATTTGAAGATAATATTTTGCTTCATTCTTACTAGACAGCTTAGAGGAATTCTGGATAATACCTCTGAATTTTTAATCAAATGCTTTTTGTGATCCTTCCTTTTACTTGAGATAAGGCTTGTACATTTATTCTGGTTTTGTGTGAAATGAGTTTCATGAAAGTGATCCTAAAAGGGCTCAGTTGACAGTTTTATGTGGGAGTAGTCATGAAAACAGGGTCCAGTGGACAGTGCACCAGACTTGGTGTTGGAGCCTGGGGTTCTATTTCCAGTTCTGTCATTGACTTAATATTTAACATTAGGTTGCTCACTTAACCTTCATGCCCCAGTTTCTCCACATGTAAAACTGGGATGATGATGTTTAGCCATAGATGTAATGCATTTTGTGATCTACAAACGATAAACAGTAAAAGAACTATGATGTGAAATGTATGTTATTAAATAAATAAAATTGCTTGACTGGCAGGAGACTGATAAGAAGAGGAATAGCAATACAGGTATGTCACGTCTTGCATGAGGGTTCCGTTCTGCGGTTACCGCATAAAGCGGAAACCGTGTATCGCCGAAACCCATTGATTTCAATGGCTGGCGAAATCGCCCGCCCTACAGAAAGTTTTTACATTTTTATTTTTCCCTGTCTTTTTTTTCTCTTTTGCTGACCGCGTAAAGCGGAAATAGCACGTTAAATGTGCCTAAGATGCGACATGTCTGTAGCAGCAGTGTGAATGGGATGGAAAAGGCCAAATAAGCCTGGCATCTGTGAAATGCTGCCTCAGGGTTATGGTGGTGGGATTACATGGCACCAAAGGAGAGGTGTTCAAATGTTTGTAATTGGAAATTTATAATTGGAAGATTATTTTCCACACAAAATGTTCTTGCAAATAGTCTTATTTTGCAGTCATTGTTAATGCTCCTCTACTTATCTGTAACATTTCCATTTCTTGGAAAATTGCTGACATCTGTTTAAACCCTTAACTATGTAATTGTAGCTTAAATTCTGAGTTTTAAAAGAACACCAGACTTGAGTTCTAATTCCCAGCCACTGTGGAGATTCTGACATTTAAATTATTTTATTTCATACCAAAAATAATTCTAAATCTACCATTCTCAATTCTCTATCTGATATTGCTAGTATATGTTTCTATTAACATAGTTACCAATATGTGAACTTGATCACTTCTTCTAAAAAAGCTTTATTCTTTATTTGAGGATGTTTATTTTTTGTGATGTTGCCTTTGCCATTAGACGGGTGTCTGCCCAATGTAAGACAATCTCTTGCGCTCTTTAATCAGCACTTAGAAATTATACCACTGTGATAGACATCTTAGACGTACTTAGGAGCCAAATTGATGGGATTTTTAAATCATTGGCAGGGTTCTCATTGATTCTGGAAGTTAAAGCAGACCCTAAAACAGAAAATCTAGAATTTTTTTATACTTTTGAAATCTCATAGCAATACCTAGGATTCCCAGAGATTTTAATTTTTTCCTCTCTAGTTTGCTGACCCTGCACTAGTCCTTGGGGAAAAGTCTCTAAGGCTTTGTCTAAACTAAGAGAGTGCACTGTGTTGAGAGAGCATGTTAACTAACATGTTAACATCGGCAAGTCGAGTTTATCTACTGCAGACAAGAAGTGTTTCAAAATGTTAGCTGGTCAGAGTTAATCTGAAGAGCCCCCCTACCCAGTTTCCAATGAGGGTAAGATGCACCAGAGAAGATCACTTTTTTATATTTCTGGCTATAGCATGTACAAAAATCCCCATTGGGTACAAACCCTATGCATCTATTTTCCCATTTTTTAAATTGAGTTAATACCAAGTTTTGTAAATGGCTTGTAAATGGTTTGAAAAGTGCTCGAAGGTCTGGTCTAGATTGAAAAGTTAGATCAACCCAGCAATGTCACTCGAGTGAGAAAAATCTCAACCCCTGTGTGACATAGTTCAGCTGATGTAACCCCTGGTGTAGACAGTGCTACGTCAGAACAATAGAACCTCGGAGTTATGAACACCCCGGAAATGGCGGTTGTTTGTAACTCTGAAATGTTCATAACTCTGAAAAAAACATTTTGGGTTGATCTTTCAAAAGTTTATAACTGAACATTGACTTAATACATCTTTGAAACTTTACTATGCAGAAGAGAAAATGTTGCTTTTAACCATTTTGATTTAAATGAAATAGCACAGAAACAGTTTCCTTACCTTGTCAAATCTTTTTTTAAACTTTCCCTTAATTTTTTTAGTAGTTTACATTTAACACAATACTGCATTTTCTTTTTTTGTCTCTGCTGCTGCCTGATTGTGTACTTCTGATTCCAAATGAAGTGTGTGGTTGACTGGTCAGTTCAAAACTCCAGTGTTCGTAACTCTAAGGTTCTACTGTAGAAGAATTTTTCCATCAACCTAGCTACTGCCTCTCGGGGAGGTGGATTACCTGTGCCAACAGGAGAACCTCTCCTATCAATGTATAGGTAGCTACAGTGGCGCAGCTACATCTGTGCTGCTATAGTATTTCAACTGTTGACTAGCCCTAAGTCACTAAGTATTTTCTCCCATTGGACCAATACTGTGATTTGAAAATGGGAAAACTGATGCTTGATGCCTGTATGTATCATTATTTTTTTGAGCCAGCCAATGACTTTTATCACGATTTCCAATTTTTAATATGTACTTATTTCTTACACAAACTTATAGGGTGGTATTTTAGTACGTGGTGTGAGTGGTATATTATATTCAACATTGAGCTGAGATTTTGTATGTTAAATACTATTCCCAAAGGAAATGAATAGCATGGTGTGAATTTGAGTTGTCTCCCTAACATGAAAGATGATACTTCACCTTTCTCAGAATGTTTTATAAAGGTTTTATTTCCCAACTCCCTGCAAGTATATTCAGCTGATCCATAACAATCCACTATTTCAAATAAAATCCTTTCCCCAAAGCTTTACTTCAGATATCTTCAGGGGCTGTTGTACTATTATATTGTAAAGCTGGAATAATCCTAGGGGATGTATTATAGTAGCAATATCCATGTGTTGGTATTTGCAACAGCAGTTAGTATGAACATTTTTGCTGTTTTATTTCCTAGTAAAGTCATCTGCAAATTAAGTTCAGCAATGTAGTATAAAACTAAAAATGCAATCATATTAACAGATACTGCCTTGATACCAAAGATGATATGCTGCCTTCTAGTTTTAAATCATCTATGGTTGATAATTTTCAGGTTTTTGGGCAGTTGCTTAAATGGTAAACTTTAAAATTATATATATATATATATATATATATATATATATAATATAAATATGCCAAAGTGAGTTGTTGAAATCTTGTATCAAAATTTTACTTTATTTCAAGTTAATTTAATACTCTTGATTTAGTGCTGGATTGATAGCACTAGAAACCAGAACTGCATCTTGACGCACAGTTACCTGTAACACCTCACCCATCAATGTGCCTCATTCCTGACCCAGTGGACCACCTCTAGCAGTGAGAAGAAAAGTTTAGTCCAGGAAATTGAAGTGATTGGAAGCTGTGTGTGAAAATCAGTTCAGTTTTTTAGAGTGACTGTCGGTTTGGGTGCCCAATGTTAGGTATGTCATTTTAAAATTTCTGTGAGAAATGTACTGATCAGTTCAATACATAGCTTTCTTGCTGATAAATGGAACAGTGTTTCTAATATAAAACACAATTGTATGTGTCAGTGGTGATGGTGTTTTGACATGAAAACCTATTCTCTCAGAATTTGACTGACACCACCAATTTTTCCAATGTAGCAATGTTTTTAATGTTCACCTTAAACAGCAGCCTAAATTAGACATCAGACTGCAGGAATCCTGCATTATTCTGGGATTGCACTGATGCCAACCAGTCCTCAGCAGAAAAAGAGTGAAACAATGTTGGTCTGATTTGGTGTGGCACACCAGCTGGGGCATGTGTGCAAGATCCTCAGCTGCTGCTGAAGGACTCCAGAAGTTGTCCAACTGTTTAGGGAGTCAGACCTTTCTTTTGTCTCAAACTAGCCCCCTTTCCCTTCCCTCCCACTCCCAGCAGCAACTGAGAATCATTCTCTTTTCATCATCACAGCTTCCCAGGATTGTCCTTGTCTATCTGCTATGGCTACTCAGGAGGCATAGTAGGCTACGGCAGGAGGTACAAAGGCACAATAAGGTGTGTGTGTGTGGAGCGTTTTAAGAGATGTTAGAAAATTCACAGAAGTGGAGTGAAGAAACACAGAAGTCAATTGCTTGATTTTTATGGTGAATATTATGTTTAGGTGGGCTGGTAGCCAAAAGGAACTCTGAAACAAAGCTTCTCTTTCTTTCCTTTCCCATCTTGCCCCATGAATGAAATAAACTTTGTATTGCTTTTAAAGGACCCTGCCGTATTAGGCCCAAGATGGGGTGTACCCTGCTTTATTTTGATTGTCCAGATATGCTTCCTATACTTTCCCCTTGCCTATTTGCTGCCTCTTTGAGTATGTACTAGGCAGTGTGTCACAATAGTAAAAAATCCTGCTGTCTGAAGCACTTGCGCTTGCAGAGCAGGATTCTTGCATGTTTTAACACCCTGGCACAGCCTATGTGAACAGAGCAGGCTAGATGGACACTGTGATGTACACCTGGTATCCCGGTTTCAAAGAATCCTCTTGCCTTGAGGCAGTAAATGAGTCTCCTAAATAAGAAGCTAGTATTCTGCTTTACAGTCCAGTTTTTTAATGAAGAGATAGTGACAGGAAAAATGGTCTAAAAAGAGCATTTCTAAAGTTTGCAAAATTTGGAGCTGTCTTAAGATTGCTTTAAGAGTTTTCCTAAGCAATCATAGACGTGTTTAAGTCTGAAATCGGTTAGTTTGAACATTGCCTGTTAATCATATGAAATTTTTTGATTTTCAGTTTTTGCTCTAATTCAGCCTTTTCTCTCTGACTCAATATAGAGAGAATGTCAGTGGAATTAATTAATTTGACTTCTAACCAAAGGAAATTCAGAATACTCATGTTTTCAGAGTACTCAGGATTCTTTTTCCTGTGCCCTGTGCTAACGCATCACCAGGCCAAATTCACCCCTGGTGGTGTCAAAAACAGAGCGTATACAGTAGTGAGGAAAATGGACCAGCATGCATAAGAAGAACTCTAATTAGTCCAAGGACTTGTGAAGAGCTCATTTATTTTCTTGGGCTATGTCTCTCCATTGACATGCCATAGAATCGTAGGGCTGGAAGGGACCACGAGAGGTCATCTAGTCCATTCCTATGCATTCATGGCAGGACTAAGTACTATGTAGACCAGGGGTCTCCAAACGTTTTTGATCGTGCAGCCCTAGGAGAAAAAAAATTTTGTGCACGCACCCCCATGGGGGAAGCCTCACCCTAGCCCTGCCCTAGCCCCTCCTCCATCTACTCCCTCCCACTTCCCGCCCCCGACTGACCCCCTCAGAACTTCCCCTTCTTGTCTCCTGACTGCTCCCTCCTGGGACCCCTGCCCCCAAGGACCCCACCACCTATGTAAACTTCCCTGACCCATGTCCCCTGACTGCGCCCTCGTTGTCCCCGAACTGTCCCCCGGGGTCGGTCTGAGCCGCGGGCGCCCGGCTCCCGGGGCCGGGTCTCAGGTGCGGCGCGGCGCCCGGCTCCCGGGGCCTCGTCTCAGGTGCGGCGAGGTGCCCTGCTGCCGGTTCCTGCTGCCATGTGGTGCCCGGGGCCGGTCCCCGACACGGCTCCCGGGGCTGGGGCTGCTCCGGTGCTTGTGGAGGGGCTTCCAGGGCCACACAGCTGCTCCTGACGCCGCGGCGCCCCGCTCCTATGGCCGGGGCCACTGCGGTGCTTGCAGGGGAGCCGCTGGGGCTGCCCGGCTCCTCCTGCCTTATTGGAAAACGTGGGAAGTTTCCAGTAAGGCAGGAGGAGCCATCTGGCCCCGGCGGCTCCCCTGAAAGCGCCGCGGCTGCCTCAGCGGCAGGAGGAGCCAGGTGGCTCCTCTGCAAGCACCGCGGTGGCCCGGCTCCTCCTGGCTGGAGCTGCACACCTCCATGGGTGGTCCTGCGCACCCCCGAGGTTGCGCACACCCCACTTTGAAGACCACTGATGTAGACCACCCTGACAGGTGCTTGTCCAACCTGCTCTTACAAATCTGCAATGATGGGAGATCCCATAACCTCTCTGGGCAATTTATTCCAGTACTTAAACACCCTGTCAGGAATTTTTTCCTAATGTCCAACCTAAACCACCCTAGCTTCAGTTTAAGCCAGTTGCTTCTTGTCCTAGCCTCAGAGATTAAAGAGAATAATTTTTCTCCCTCCTCCTTGTAGCAACCTTTTATGTTCTTGAAAACTGTTACAATGTCCCCTCTCAGTCCTCTTTTCCAAACTAACCAAACCAATTTTTTCAATCTTCCCTCATAGGTCATGTTTCTAGACCTTTAATCATTTTTGTTGCTCCTCTCTGGGCTTTCTCCAACTTGTCCACATCTTTTCTGAAATGTGGTGCCCAGAACTGGACACAATACTCCGGTTGAGACCTTATCAGCACAGAGTAGAGCGGAAGAATTACTTCTCATGTCTTGCTTACAACACTCCTGCTAATACATCCCAGAATGGTGTTTGCTTTTTTTGCAACAGTGTTACATTGTTGACTCCTATTTAGCTTGTGATCCATTATGATCCCAGGTCCTTTTCCGCAGTACTCCTTTCTAGGAGTCATTTCCTATTTTGTGTGTGTGAAATTGATTGTTCCTTCCGAAGTGGAGTACTTTGTAATTGTCCTTATTGAATTTCATCCTATTTAATTCAGACCATTTCTCCAGTTTGTCCAGATCATTTTGCATGGCAAGATTAGGTATTGGTTTTTTGGAAGTATCATTTCCCCTTTATTCTGTTTGCCTTATTGCTGTCTGGTTAGATTAGCATATAGTATCTGTGTGTGGCTACTGATCGATTGGTGTCCGTTTGTAGGATGATGCACAGGTGGTAGTATACGATTTTTAGTCTTGCATTAGTCCACTTCTCCTTTCTTTATATAATAGGCATTGCTATGATGTGTAGATCGTAGAAACTATCACAGAAGATACTTTACAATCAAGCTAGACCGTGAAGTGAGTGCCTGGGGCAGTGGGGTAGAGACCAGCCTCTTTTTTTCCCCATAGCATATGAAATGGCTTGGTATAGAGATGCTTTTCAAAAATTGTATTCTAAGGGCTGGTCTACAGTAGGGGGAGGGATTGACCAAAGATACCCAGCTTCAGCTACGTGAATAACGTAGCTGAAATCTGCGCATCTTCGGCCGACTTACCTGCCATCCTTATGGCAACGGTGGTCGGCAGCGGGCTCCCCTGTCGGCTCTAGCTTGTGCCTCTCGGCGAGCTGGAATTCAAGCGTTGATGAGTGTCCCATTGGTGATCGATTTATTGCGTCTTAACGAGACACAATAAATCGATCGCCAAATGATCAATCACTATCCACTGATCAGGCGGGTAGTGAAGACACCCTATATATTTGGGTGAAAATGCTAGACCTATTTTTATGCTGTGGCTGATTTTCTACTAGTGTCAGCAGCGTTGTTATTTACATCAATGTCTGTTTAATATATTAATTGAAACCTTTGGGGTTCTCCAGCTGGCTTTTAGGTATAGCCAAAATATAATAAATTGTCAGTAAATACATATGAAGGATGTCATATAGCTGGTAATAAAGACAGATGGTAGAACAGAGTCCTGCTTTAGTGATTAACTGAAGTTGGAAATTATTTCTTAATATTGTAGATAGACTTGGTGAGAGAGCAGGACAATGGCATTTATCACTATAACTGCAAATATCCCACACAGTTGTTTCCATGTGGCCTAGAGATGCCTGAATCTGAAAATGCTCAAAGCAGTAACAAAGCAGAGCTTAACAGGTCAGAATTGATCTATTCAGTTCCATCTTACATAAACATCTGAGTTAATGGTCATGTGCTTTGGTATAAGAGATTCTTTGTGTGGCAGAGATACTGTTACTAAGGCAATAACCTTTATACTGGATCCTTGCAACTAATACATATTCTGCAGTAACCAGCCGATATACAGGGACAGTTCTGATAATGCAGGAATTTAAAAGTGGATTTGCTGAACGAAAAAGTCAATACTAAATAACACTGGTGCACTTCATTTTAATTCTTTTATGAAAAATGTGTTGATTTGTGCAAATGCAGTTTTATAAGCACCTCACATGGTTTAATTAAAGATGTTACATTTTAATTTTAATAGTAAGCACAGCTGAGAATTTCAATTAGACAAAATAACTTTGAATGGGAACTCCAAAATGCAATTTTAATTTAAAATGAATAAAAACAAATTTGCTGAATTACCCAAACTCCTGAAAGATGTTTAGGCCATTTTATATGGCTAACGCTTGTTAAGAACTGTGTTCAGTTCCTGGCACTGCTGAATACTGGTCACTGTTGGGAACAGTGAGGTATAAGACTAAATTGTCATTCTTTAGCACTTTTATTTTTTTGAGATAGAGGAAATGGGGGGAGGAGGAGAGTTGAGTAAATTTTTTCCACTCATTCTTGAAGCTTTCAGTGTGGAAATAGGATATTGCAGCTTTTGTGTCCCTGCAAGCTGGAATTACTATGAACAGAAGCTCTAAGAAGCCCTTTCCTAAGAGAAATGAAGAGAAGAATAAAAGACTTAACGTAATGAGCCCATCCACATAATTTTGAAGCCATGCTAGCAACAGCTTCCTGCCAGTATTCTATAGCACAGATTAAGAACACTGGTAGAAGGGAAAAATCATTGTGCACAATATACAAGGAAGTCCAGCTAGATTCCTGCTGACAGCAGTCATTGCTAGTCTACTTTCATCTGCAATGTAGAAAGGGTTTAACAGTTTATGTAACGTGGGGAATCATCTAAAACAGGGCTTCTCAAACTGGGGATTGGGACCTCTCAGGGTCATGAGGTTATTACATGGGGGGTCGTGAGCTATTAGCCTCCACTGCCAAACTCCGCTTTGCATCCAGCATTTATAATGGTGTTAGATATATTAAAAAGTGTTGTTAATTTATAAGAGGGGTCACACTCAGAGGCTTGCTATGTGAAAGGGGTCACCAGTAGAAAAGTTTGAGAACCACTGACTTAAAAACTTATTTGTATTTTCCTTGTCACTTTCCTGTACTATTAATCTGCCTACATTCATTCCTTTGGTCTCAGAGCCGTGTTGATGCCCCTGTCACTGCTGTTGTTTAACACCTATATTCCATCTTCAGAGGCAGTTGTGCGAAGACAAAACATGAGCTATGTAGGGCTATGAAATCAGCAGTACTCAGCATTTTTTGTTCTTTACCTCCAGCCTAGACTGAACTGTCTTCTGTCTGTCATGATACTTGAAGGAAATAAAAACCTGGATGAGGAACATCTGGTTTAAAATGATCACAGAATAGGCTGGGCTGATGGTAGTTGGAAGAGAAGCATTCTGAGGACTACCCATGGGCATATGGTGCTGTCCAAGTTCAAGACAGCATGCTGCCTAGCTTTGCTGGGCTCTGAATTGATGTTGGTCATCAGTGGCTTTCTATTTTTGGGTAGCAAAAACACTCCATTCCCCCCACACCCCCCTCCGCCCAACAGTGACCTAACTATATTCCATGTATCCATGTGCTCCAGGCTGGACTATTGTAATTCATTCTATCTGTGATTGTATTAGATGTTTACAAGGAAGCTGCAGCTTCTGCATTACATTTTTAAAAAATTCTTCAGAGAACACACTACACTAATGCTACTTACAGGTTCCCTGCTTGTCACCAAAGCCACTGACAGAACACGGGTCTGCAAAGCCCTTAACAGGATAGGCCCATGTTATCTCTGACTGTTTCTTTTGTCAGGATCTTCCGTGGCAGCTCCAGTTGTTTGGCATGCTATATTTAACAGAGCCCAAGTAAAAACTTGAGAGAGGTAGAGGTTGCCGTGCATAACTCGCTTCTTTACCAAAGCACCTCCCCTCCCCGAGAACCAAAAGAGAGTGCAGGCAGCACATCAAAAGGCAGAAGCTGAGAGCTAAAGAAGAAAGCAAGAATGACCTTGTGATTAAGAATGAAGCTGGTTATTTACTTAGTATCTTTTTTGCTTCCCATTTGTCATTCATTCACTTGGCAACATTTTGGAGATTTTTATATTTTCAGAGCACTTCAGATCTTTTGGCTTTTCTGTCTAGATCAGTGGTTCCCAAACTTTAACAGCCTGTGAACCCCTTTCACTAAAATGTCAAGTCTCGTGAACTCCTTCCTAAAAATGAATATTTCCAGGGATTTTCTCCTTTACCTGAGTATAAATTATAAAAGCAGTGATCTTGGAAATATAAAATTTATGACTGGTATTACACACTATTTATTATTAATTGTTGCTTAAATTACAGTATTTTTATTACATTATGAAAACAGCAACACTCTTCCAAGACCTCACTTTCATAGCTTGTATCACGTTGAATAAGCCTGTTATAAGACAAGGCTCCTATGTTTCATCAAGGAGTATCAGATGTGAAACAGCATGAAGATATTTAAGAACCCAACTCAGAGTTCCTCCTACACAAGCATTTAGGTCTTGAGCAGTTTAGCCAAACAACACACCTTACAACAAAGCTTACTCTTGTTCTTTATAATAATTTTAAAAACAATGGTAGCTGCCTGTTTCATTTTAAAAACAGCAAAATATATCCACCTCCCTTTCCATTTCTTATAAGGAGTCTTGACGTTTAAATCTCTTCAGTGTGATAGATATGCATGCTTTGATCTGCTTAGCTCTTGGAAGTCCAGGGGCTCTGGGCTTCTGGCCTCATGCTGCCTGGGATCTTTAGGGACAGCTCTCTCTTCTGTTAGAGAAATTTTTCCTGAGAACCCCCTGTAACATTTTGTGAACCCCCAGGGGTTCACGAACTTCAGTTTGGGAACCACTAGTCTAGAGCACTGGCTTTCAACCTGTGGCCCACGGGTCTCTCGGGATATGGACTATGCCTAAGATTTCCAAAAAGGTCCGCACTGCCATTCGAAACCTTTTAGGCATCCGTGAATGAAAAAGGGTTGAAAACCAGAGATCTTGAAGAATTATGTTATAATCTCCAAAAGTAGGGATGTAAGTATGCAACTCCGCTGAAATTCAGCTGAGTACATATATAACTGAGTGTTGAAATGTGTAAATGAAGAATGGAGGTCTCGATGAGTGAATGCCATGCTAAGACTGGAGGTTCTTCCCATATATAAGATTCTTTTGGCCTTGTTTTTTGGGAGTAAAGGGTACTTTTGAGGCAGATAACTTGGATATATGGAGAAGAGGTCTGAGAAAGTAGTAAGATTGGCAGAGGTTGCAGTGGTTAAATAATATAGATATCATTAGAATTCAAAGTAGTGGACCTGGCTGACTGATCTGGAAGTCAGAGGATCAGTACAGTGTCAGATTATATAGTTCAGGTCTTAAATTCATCCATTGCTCCTTTAGATTTGGAATGCAGTGGAAATGGCATGCCGACCCGGAGAGTAGGGAGGGAAGGGTACTGCATCATGTTGCTGTGGAGCTAACTCTCTCTTGCAGCATAGACTTCCTCTAGGGTGACTTTCCAGACAGGAAAAAGGGTTGGTGAAAAGTCCAAAATTTATACCAGTTCAGGAAATTTTACTGGCTAGAATTAAGTAGAGGGGAAATACTTAGAAAAAGTGATTAAAAATGGGTTTTAAATGACCACTTAACAATTTGACCTTTAAACACCAAGCTGTGCTGTTTAGAAGAAACGTTAATTTTTCCTACTACCCGGGTTATATAGGTTTCAGTGTAAATGAATTTCTACTTTTTGAGATAAAATGTTAGTGGATTATGTAAGGTGATAATTCATATTTCAAATGTTAAACCTCAACTGCCATGCCTTGGTACAACAATGTTTCAGTTTACACAGAATAATCTGTGACGGGGCACAAAAACTAGTTCACTATGTTCAATCAGGTTTGGAACTCAATAGTTGTTCAGTGGAGTGTCTGGTGGTTATTGTAATACAAATATTACAGTTGTAAAAAGGCAGCTTTGACACACACACACAGAAGCTTTTTTTTTTTTAGTATGCAGTCTTTCATCTTTGATGCTTTTCATTGCTGTATAATGACATAACATCTTAGGTTTGCAGTGAATTCTCAGCAGATAAATTCTTGACCTTTAGATGAAGACTCCTGTTGTAGTTATAGTACAAATATCTATACAGTACCTGCTATTGTTTTCTTTAAACAAGGCTGCTTCTGAAATATTGCATCCTACCTTTGAGATATTTCTTAATACTAAACTTTTTTAATCTTGTTTTTAAATTACAAATCTTTTTTAATTAAATGTATTTGCAGAGAATATTACTATTTTATTAACTGTATGTGTGAATAAATTACTTGTCTAGACTGAGATTGGACATTAGCTTAAAAATGTGGGTAGTATCCCTTTTTACCTACATACTCGCTAACTCTCAGCAAAGTCTCTTACCGTACTGTAATGTTGGTACATGTTACAGGTACTAAAACTGTCTCTTGAATGATTAACCACACAGTTTATGAAACCAGTGACCCCATCTCTAAAGCTCTGATTTACTGTGGCATTATTGTATCTAGCACTATTGTAGTCAGATACTCGGTATTTCTTGATATTATTATCCTTGTTAATAAATTAATCTCTTGTTTTCCAAGCACAGTTTTCCTCTAAGCTATGAAACTCTGTCAGAAGTTTCTTGCTATAACTTCTTTCATCTTGTTTGTTGACATCATGGAAATGAATCTGATCTTTCAAGGAGCTGAGCATGTTCTACTCTCATTTGACATCAATGGGAGTGTTGAGTCCTTGGTCCCACTCAGGATAAGGCCCAGCATTTGTTATTCCTTGCTTGCAAGAGCAGCTGAATGGAAGTGAAACAATCAGGCATGTTAAGAAGTGTCATAAAGCTTCATATGTACTTTTATATTTGATATGTTTCTGTTCTTTCAACAGCTACATCCCCTCGAGTTTCTTCAGAACTAGAGCAAGCACGACCTCAGACAAGTGGAGAGGAAGAGCTCCAGCTGCAGCTTGCTTTAGCAATGAGCAGAGAAGTTGCGGAGCAGGTCAGTTTCCTGTGTATTACAATCATTCTCTGTCTGCTCTAACTGCAAAGGGAAATCCCATCTTCCATAAATGCAGTTCGGTTTCACTTCAGTCAGGGAGCTATGTGAAGCAATAGCCATTCTGGATGAGGGCAGCTTTGACTTCAGACCCATGGAAAATAAGACATGAGAGCCATTAGGAAATGAGCCATCCTTGGTGCAAGACGATTATTCATCAGTCCTCCCTGAACTTTGTTATGAAAAATTATTGGTGGGGAAAAAAAGATTAATCCTTTAAAAAAATGTACAAAATTTCAATGACTTGTGGCTATAAACTACTAAGATTGAAAAGCGCAGTGTTCTGTTGAGATCATTTGGAACCAAAGAAAAAGTCTGACCTGGAATGCTAAATTTCCTAAAGCACAGATTTTTTTAATTAATTTTAGCTCAGGCTAGTCTACTGATTTGTAACTTCACAGAGGATTCATTCTGTATTCACAGTAAATGCTGTAATATGGGGGGAGATTATATTAATACATAACAAAGGGGTTGCATCTCAGCTATACATTCTAAACTCACTCTTAATTATGGAATCATGCCAGGCGCTTCCATAATGATCTTCAACCTTTTTACAACAAGCATCACTTTATAACTACATTAAATACGAAAGTCCTTATGTCTGCAAAGGGATACTATAAGGAAGAGGATTTTTTTCTCATTTAGCAGTAAAGCAGGAAATAATGAATTTAATCTAAAAGTAGAAAAGAGATCACTATTGGGGAATAAAATCACATTTGGAAAGTGGTGATGGAATTGAAAAAAATCATTTGAAATAAAGTCACAGTTTGACATAAACATATTAGAGAGAGCCTAGAGATTTTAGAATTCCACAAAAAGTGTAGCCTTCACTAGAAGAACTACTCGTGGTTCCTTGTAGACTTAACAGTTCTATCAAATGTTGAGAGACCCTGATAAAAGCCAAGAAATCTGAAGTAAGAGGTATCCGCTTTAACATCTTTTAAAAGAGAAATGGTTTATAATAATTTGAAGATGGAATATCTGCTTTTTTAAATTCCCTTGTCTTTGTTAGCTCATTGTTTAAACCATCTTTGTTTTACTCATTCTGCAAAAGTTATAAAGAAAACAAGCTTTCAACAAAGATTTCAAGTGGACTGTGTACATAGGTTTAATGATCTCATCTTTAGTATTGGTGAACTAGGGTCAGATTGTTTTGGCCTGTGCGTAAGTGAGGAGACATGTCCAAGGAACCATCATCACATCACGTGTAAGGGACAATCTGTCCTTTGTAACTCACTGCACACCTCTGCAGTGCAAAATTGCTCCATAGGGGGCTGGCAAGAGTTGAGATTATAGCAGGCGTTCTCCCTGCACTGGCCTGCCAAATGGGCTAGGTACATGGAGGGAGCAAACTGCACCATTTTAAAGGCACAGTCTAGCCCAACAGTCGGTATCAACAGTGTTGATTTCCTTTGCAGGAGGAGCGACTCCGCCGCGGAGATGATCTGAGATTACAGATGGCTCTGGAGGAGAGTCGCAGAGACACAATTAAAATTCCCAAAAAGAAGGAGGTAGTGCCTTCAATTAAGAAATTCCTGGTTATGCTGCAGAATGATGAAATACAGTCAAGTATAGCTTAATCTGGGCCTGTATATGCATTTGGGATTTTGTTGTGGTAGATCAGATTAATCCATGCAGGTTAAAGACCATGCAGCTGATCAAGGAGGGTGTGTAACAACAAAATACTGCTTTGTGGCATGTTACTTCAGGGTAGTGTAGTCCACTTTATTAAAGTTTAAAAAACATTTCTTCCCACAGCGTACCACTTTGTTGGATCTGATGGATGCACTGCCCTCATCTGCACCGGCCCCTCAGAAAACTGAAACCTGGGGACCCACAGCTGGAGCAAACCAAACAGACCCCTGGGGAGGACCTACAGCTACCACCTCTGACCCATGGCAATCATTTGGTAAGAATAAACACTGTCAGAAGTAGTGCTGAAAAACACTTTCATGGTGCTGACTCTGTCCAAGATTTTCTATACGTGATCAGGCTGAGATGCTCTAGAACGTAAGTATTTTGATCTAATGTGGTTAATTTTTCAACTAGCTTATTTCACCGAGAGAAAACTGTAATGGAAATTTTAATCCATTTAGTTTGATTTTAAGCCATTGTAGTTAGGCTTTATACCCCAAAGGGAAGGAAGTGGTAACTGATTTTCCATTTTTCCCCTGCGTGTCTCATGTTGGAGATACTCATACTCTGACTTGTAGTTGTGTTCAGCATCATAGATTAAGAAATTATATTTGGCAGTGACAGGCATCTAAGTCAGGTTCCTATAATTAACAATCCACTAGCAGTGAATTACAATGCGGTATTACTGTTTTTAATGAAAAAGTGTGTTTATGCTGACATGCAGTCAATAGTAAATCAGTTAAATTGTTGTTATTTTTTATCAACAAAACTATACTGTGTGAAATCTAACTTTAAATCTGTTTTAATTTTAATCCTTTATGGAACACTGATGATTTCTTGACTTGGGTGCTAAATCCAAATACATATATATATTTTATGTGGAAGATCTGAACCCACACTTGTTAGAGGGCTACATATTTAATTTTTTGGGTGTCTTCTCTATTCTTTTTACTGCCTCTGTAGTGTGCCTCCCAGGAAAGTCCTTTTGGATTTGCCAGGCCTGTTTGGCAATCTGCTTTTAAGGCCCACAGACCACACACAGGTTGTCCAAAGAGTGGTTCTTTTATATAAGAAAGTCCACAGCTCTTACAGTGAGTCTTCAAATCTCTTCATCTTTGGGGACAGATCCAGACAGCATGGGCAGAGAGAAGCTTCTCCTTTCCCTGAGGTGCCTCCTCAGCTGCTGGCAGTTGTTTCCAGGATCCCCTTGTATAGAATTTCGGGGTGGGAGGAGAATTAATTAAAAGAAATGACCTTCGAAAATGTCTGGTTGATATTCTGGCGCACATCATCTGGGTTGATTTGCTGAGCTATATAGTTGGGTGGAGGATGTATTTCCTGGAAGCTTTCTGGATGGGATTTATTCACCGAGGTTCAGAAATGCAGAGATGTTTGGGAATGGCAGAAAAGCCCTGAAAGCAGGGGAAGGCCAAGGATTGTGTCTTTTGAAATCCCTCCTCATTGAATGCATTGATGGAGGGGAGTGGGGGGCTCTGCATTTTCTGTAATCTGCAGCCAGGAAGATCTAGGTGGTTTCAATCCAGCCAGGAATGACTCAGCCAGGAACCAAACTGATCTATTCCAGGGATCCAGGCGAGTCGGCTATAGGTGCTCTCTTCCTCCTCCTTCCGCTTTCCCCTGGGCATCAAGGAAGCAGACAGTTTGTGACAGGATGTAAAACGGCTGAGGGTCACATCGGAACAGCCACTGCTTCTAGCTGTAGTCCTAACCCACTGTCTGTTCCACTCCCTCTGCTTCTCAGACCAACTGGTAACTAAACAGCTCAAACCCATAAAAAATCCCAAGTACCAGTAAGGGACATGTTAGGTGTCTCCGTCTGCCATTATACACCTACTTTGGTTCTTCAAATATCAGCCATTAACCAGATATTTTACTCAGCTGGCTCTTATTCAGATGGTCTACCACCTGCAGCCACCTTCAGTAGCCATAATCTGTTGGCTGTTTTCTCCAACCTGAAACCAAAGGCCTGAGTTCTAACTTCTGGCATCTCCATTCATGGGCTAGAGTCCCTCCTTTCTCCAGATTCCCTGGTTACAAGCCTCAAGCCCTTCTATCTCCATTAGGACATGACAGTAGACCCTGAAGTGCCAACAAGTAAAAGCAAAAATATCAAGACTCCCTAAAAAGCCAGCAGCATCATATCTCATTTTGAATGCGACCCAGAGGACTAAGCTCTTGGGGGTAAGCAAAAAAAGGCAATGGCCAGTGCTAATGTAAATTTTTTTTTAAAAAATGTACAAAGTGATAAGACCATCTCTCTTATTCCTTGGGTTATGTGAGACACAGGACTCCTAAGAAACACAATTAAAAATTGAAAGGGGCAAAGCAGTACAAGTCTGGCTCATGCTCCTGGAAAGAGGGCTATCTGTAAAGGTTCCAGTAGTCCTGATAGTGGCACTCAGGCATGAGGAAGTTCATGCTCACCCCTTCATAGATATCTTGCTGATCAGGGCTCCCCCCTGACCAGGGTGTTGGTGAATTAACCAACAGATCTTTCAGACTTATGGATACAAGTCATGATCATCTGGGATAGGAGCCAGATACCACTAGTTCGTTTTGTGCCTGAGGGTTCGAATGGACACCATATAACAGGGCCTCAGAAGAGAGGTAAAATAAGTCAAAGGAAATGCTTCATTCAGGAGTCCATCAGCTTCTCGGGAAACTTTGGTGTCCAGGTCCTAGTGAACCATATAGGGATTATGGTCTCATGTATAGATTCTCCAGTGGGCTAGATTCCATATGACACCCCTACCCTACCAGGTCATCCCTGTTGGCCAAAGTCTGCCCTTTCCCATCCTGCCACAGTGATCAAGTTCTCAAAGATGGTTATATGACCTCAGTGATGGTAGATAAAACCTGATTGACAGGTAGGAAAAATCACTTCCTTTTCTCATTCTTCCCTTCCCTACGATCAGGAAGTTCCGACAGCAATTGTCTCCAGCTGATCTATAGGTTGCAAGGTAGAACCCTATTGAAGCATTAATGTCTTCTCATTTTAGCACTGTGTGCAGCTGCTTAGCCACTGGGTCATTGCTTTGTTTGAAACAAGAGTTTGTATCTTCATCTCCGATGAGCAGTAAAACGTGAGATCAGAAAAGGTCAAAGTTCTAAGGTTTTGAGACTGTTTTTATTTTTTTATAGGGAAAATTACATCAACCTTGTGTTTTAAGATACAAACAAAAACTTGTCAATGGATGGTATTAGCTGCAGATGTTGAGTTTCCTGTCCTTGGCTCCCAACTTTATTAATGCCATATATAACAACTCCTTGTTCTTGCTTTCCAACTACTTGGCTCCCAAGGATAGTCTTGAAGATGTCAGGTTTATGAATCTTGACTGCCAGTAAAACAGTGACTCATTAAAATAGAGGATTTTAATCCTGCCTAGCTGTGCTTTGACATTTCAATAGGGTAAGAGGAGTGGGGGAACATTTCTTCCTAAATGCTCTTAGTTACAACTGTTCTAATTTTGTGATCTATCTTATGAAAGAACAAAAGACATTTTTGAAAGCTTCCGTTTTTCCGGAGTAGTGTCATTAGCATTTTTTGCATGGCATCATCAATCGTAACTCAACACACAATGCAGATGAAGGAAGTGTAAATGCTGGAATGAGAGTAGCCATATTCAGATAGAGCCTTTCAGCATTTCCTGTTTTGTAGATGGAACAGAAAGATGCCACCTGTTGAGGAAAGTGAGCTAATAACTCTGCAAATCGGAACTCATGCTAATATGCTTATCTCCTAGTTGGCTTTCATGATGCTGCTCTTTAAACTGAGGACTTGGTTATAAACTGAAACAGCAAGGTGAACCGAGGTGATACAGCTGTCTACTACAGAGTGCCTCTGTCCTGTTCTTGTATTAAGGCATTCGTTTTTTTAATACTTATATTTCCTATTGCCAACTACATCTTGGTCTCTGAAATCTAGTTTTTGGAAAAATGGTGTACATGAACACACATTCTAACTTGGAGATAACTGATCACTTTAAAGGGTTTTGTGGATATGTGCTATAAAAGCAAAATTATTTGCTTTTATTATTTTGGGCCGGTAAGTAGAATTTTCTTGGTTTGGGCTTTCCGTTTGCACACTTGCATGCTGACTGCAGGCATGTACCTGATACATATGCTGCTAAGTTTTGCTTCATTAAAGATGCTCCTTGGAATCTTCAGAGTATAAAGATGATTCCTAGCTACCAAAGTGCTCCTGTTGAGTGGGTGGCTGCATTGTAAACACTGATCTCTTTGCGATGCTTGAATACTCTTTCAGAGAACATTGTTAAAAACTGTGTGATGCCTCTCCAAAAAGGCAACACCAAAGATAGGGCTGAGGCTGCTCTTTCTGGTTGCTACTGCTTGTTGCAGACAGGAAGGAGGTCTGCAGCAAGTACTGGATCTGGATAAGTGAGAGGTGGAATCGAGTTGTTTTGTGGGAAGTGAGAGGTGATGTTGGTAGTGGGGAAATACTATGCTCTTTCTAGGGCTGAGCAGAATCTCCCACTTCCCTCCCATCCCCCATTATGGAGGATGCAGCCAAGAGCAGGCCTTTCAGACTTTTGGCAGTTTGGGTTTTTGCCTCCTAGCATGAGTCTGTGGCCAGGTCCACGCTACAGACTTCTGCTGGCATGGCTATGTCTGTCAGGCATTTGACGAGCTGAGGCCTCTGACTGACATAGCATAAAGCAAAAACCTCTAATACAGACACAATTATACCAGCACAACTGCTTTTGCCAGCCTAGCTTATTTCTCTTTTGGGGAGAGGACTGGAATAAGCTATGTTGAAAAAAGTGCAGTTTTGCTGGTATAAGCTACATGTACACTAGAAGTGCCTTCCTGGTATAGTAGAGCTGTGAAGTGTAGCCCTTACGTGAGGGTGAAGCCCCGGGACCGGCCTCATTGAACTCCCAAGTTTGACTTCTTCAGTCGGGCCTGCATTTGAGCCTGTGTGTGTTCATATGATGGTGGGGGAGGGTGGAAGGAGGGCACGTGAGCTGAGCAAAAATTGTGAAGAAGTTTGACTGGCATTTGATCACAAGCAATGTAGGCAGGGAAAGGGGCTCAGGTTAGGATGAAACTAGCAAGAAATCTGATTTGACTTTGGACACATTACTGTTGTTGTTTGTCTGTCTTGTCAGATCATAAGCTCTTTAGGGCAGGGACTCTGTCTTCAGTTCAACCCATGGTTAGGGTCTTTAGGTTTTACTGAAATATAAATAATTTGGGGGTTTTGTTCTGTAGGAGTGAAGAATCAGGCTTGAATCATAATGTACTGAAATAGGATGGATCAAATATGCTGTATAGGTATCTTTCATTAAAAATAAGAGTCCTGCACGTGCATGTGTATAAAACCATATAGAAGGGATATATATTGATGGTGATAGATAATTACAGCCAGTAGTAGTCATTAAAATAGGGGAAAGAACAAATAGGATGATCTGCAAATATATGGAAATGATTTAGAGAAGGCCTATGACAGAAATAGCGATCACAAAAGGGGAAGAAAAATGTAGCTCAGAGAAAGTTGAAGGATTTGTTTTACAAAATTAATATATGGTGGAAACAGGAGAGAATTTCAAAATGGCTCATTTTAAGCCTTTAAATAAGCTTTTCCCTAAACACTTTGAGTTTTTACATTGAGTTCTTGGTTTCTTTCAGATAATGGCTTATAGAAACGATCTTTCCCTTGAGTTTATTTTAAATGTAACCTGTGATTTTAATATGTCACTTTCAATCTGAACAATAATTCTGTGCCATGGTGAGTGACAGTTTGCCATGAAAGCAAATTGCTGCAAGTTTAATTAAATCTTCAAGTGGGAGCTTATTTTCATTCTTCAAGAGTCTTCCACAAAAATTAGTTGTCTGTACAAATAGCATGGCAAAATTGATGTAACACAGCATCTAATTTTTCACAATTTTCTGTTAGTGCTTACTTTGCAGTAGCAGTGTTTATAACTTAATACAGTTTTTTATGAAAGCTTTTCAAAGTGATGTCTCATCTGGGATTCAATTGTCTCTTGTTAAAGGTGCCAAGCCAGCTACTTCTGTTGATCCATGGGGAGCACCAACTGGATCCACTACTCAGTCTCTCTCCAAAAATGTAAACCCTTGGGCTCCTCCTCAGTCATCCTCTGTAGCAACAAAAGCTACTGTAGATCCATGGGGACCAGCAGCTGCAAACAAATCTATTTCCACTTCTGGTAAGAGACTGTTTACATTTGACATCCTTCCAGTAAATAGACTGTACTGAACCTGTGGTATAAGTGTGCATACCTTTAAAGGTTGTTTTTTTATTTGTACTGAGGGAAATTATTTTTTCAGCCGCATTTGTGGACTAACTTAAGGTGAGATGTGGGCAATTGCTAAGTGGAGTGGATAAAAGAAACAGTTGCACTGAAGGACTTGCAGTACTGGATTTCAAAGTAAATAAAACCTATAATTACTTCTGGTGGAATTCTTCATCACTGCACATACACAGAATTTATGTCTCCCACAAATTTCTTTGTTTCCCCACAGAAAAATGACTTTCTGACGTTGAAGCAAAGGGAAGCCACAAAAGTGGTCATGCGGCCCTTCCCAGCAGTATGTTTTGGGTGCCCAGGGCAGCCAGCAGAGAGGAAAATTGCTGTGGGGCATAGGGTGGGACTGGAGGCTCAGCTGCTAGTACAGGCTGGGCTGGAGGAGATGGGATGACTTCTTCCCCTGCATGGCATTTGTGGCCAGGTCAGACCCACCCCTAAATTTCTCCTCCAGCTGGAGGAAGCTCTGCAAACTCCTCCTTCCCTCTGCGCTTTCTGCACCTATCACTCCTTAGCTGCAGGGGAAGGAGTCCCTGTACAGGGAGTTGCTCCCCCATCCATCCAATCCATGTGCATCCGGACTCCCTCATACCCAGACCTGCCTGCTGAGCCTAACCACCCCCACCCAACCCAGAATCCCACCCTACCAAGCCCCAGTTAGCTGCACTTGGATCCCAACCTTACTAAGCCCCAGTCCCCCAGCATCTGGATACCCCCACGGAGCCCCCTCCCCCCACAACCAGTCCCCCCCTTCACCCTCCCTGCTGAGATATACCCTTCCCCACTCAGATCCCCCTTCTGAATCCCAACAACCTTCACCTAGACCCCCCCTGCACAATCCCATTAACTTTGCACCCAGAATTCAGCAACAAGCCCAATGTGCATCTAGATGCCCTCCACTCCCAGATCACCCACTGACCCGCCCACACCCATATTGCCCTACACAGAACCCTCTCAACCCACACCTGGATTCCCCCCACACTAAGCCCCTCTACTCTTGGATCCTGCCTTGTTGAGTCTGCCTGCCCACACCTGGTGCACCTGGCACAGAGGAGCAAGGCCCTGGGGTGTTTCTGGGGCAGGCCTGGTTCTTGTGCTGTTTCAGGGTTGGATGCAGTCTCACCGCTGAGTCCATGTCCCGGGCGGGGAGCTGCACAGTGATCTCCCACCTCTATGCAGCCAGAGGCTTGTGCTCCCCGCTGCCATGCTGGAGCCTCCATATTTATTTGACAAAATTTGCAGACTTTAAATATTGTGCACAGAATGTTTGTTTAATTTTTTGACACAGAATGCCCTCAGGAGTATATAATAGACTTTAGAATGCACATTTCAGCGCCATTATTTTGCTTCAGAGCATTGCATTCGTGTAGCTCCTTCCTCCAGACTCCCTTCCACATCCTCTCCAGTCTTTACTTTATGTACACCTGCCACCCAGTTCAGCCATGCACCTGTGACTGCTCGGCTGCCATTGGCCCTCTTCTTAATTAGCTAATCGTTTAATTTCCTCAAAACCAAGAATAAAAACAATTTGAAAATGACCGTAGTTTTGAAGCTTTCAGTGTGGCTACTTGCCGTGCGGAAAGATGTCTCTGTAGACGTAAATTGATAGATCAGAGTTTGATCAGCATGTGGTGTTCTGAGGAGGAGGCTTTCAAAGGCACAAATCGGAGTTCGGTGCTTACCTGCCCTTTCGGCCTTTGAAAATCTCCTGCTATAAATTCTTATGTAATGAAATGCAGAAGGTGCTGCTGTGACTCCTTGTGACTCTTACTGCTCCCAGTAACCATAATAGCACAGGGAAGGGGGCTTGGATTGGTGGCAGGACTTTGTGCTAAATGAATTCTTTGCAATCATTCCTCTCTGTACATTTTATGATAAACTAAGGATATGTATGAGGAATGATGTCAAGATCATGTCTAATCTAGCTTTTTATGGGCAAAGGAAAATGGATTGTTCTAGAAATGATTCTGTAAAATTCATGAGACTAAAGGTATTTTATAACTTTCTCTCTTTTGCTGGAGATAAGTAACATTTGTGCTACGGAATCTTTGCTCGCATCCTGTCTTCATATTTTATCTCTGTGCGTTAATTGCCTCTAAGTGTCATTGTAATGATTGAAAATGTAATGCAGCTGAATGCTAACCGATTGTTTAAAAAGTGACTTTCAAATTCCAACCCTGTTAGCTTTGGGATAATATGATTACTCTTTATATAGGGTTTTTTCCCTTCCTTTTTGCTAAAGGTGTTTCCACATCTAGTGAATGTGTCGTCTTCACTGATTGCAGAGTAAAGCTAGGGTCCCCTTTGTTTAGCACTCTAGCGCCTTATCTACTCCAGATACTCAGCACATCTTCTCTGTTGCCCTCCCAGTCCCTTTAATCTGTGAAACAAGAAGCTGAATTTTGGGAATCAAATTCTTACCCCAAGTATGGCCACACTGACATTCAATTTTGCTTGTTATCACTGGCTTATATCCATGCTTCTGATTCCAGTACTACATAGGATTTGTGATGCCTGTCACCACAGCATCTGGATGCACCACTTGCTTGCGCAGCTTGTTAATATATATGCTACCTTCTGCATTGGGCAGTAAAATCACTGACAATCTCCATTACTACCTAAAGACACATAAGCACATGTGCCTTGAAGGCCCTCTGTACTGACATGTCAGAGGAAGATTGTACCGTAGGTAAGGGCCAAATACTGAAAATACACTGCTACTAGTCATAAAGAGTTTGGTCTGGGGTAATGACAGCAGAAACACCCCAGCTGAACCTTAATGGCCATGACAGGACACAGAGGGAAATGGTTTCTCAAGAAAATAGGAGTGGTTTAGAAATTGCTTTTAATAGCACTGGACATAATGCAGTTGAAGATCTGTTAATGACAGGTATTGTTTGTTCTCCTGAACAGGAAGCACATCGTTTGACCTGTTCGGTAATTTGAATGGTACAGCTAAAGATGACTTTTCTGAATTTGACAACCTTCGAAATTCCAAAAAGACAGGTACGGACCAAATGAATACTTAGCAAATGGGCAGGTTTTTTGTAATCTTAGTAACAGGTTTTTTTAAACCAACTTTTTAAAATCTTTTTATGACAGAAACAAGATTTACCTTTCACAGTGGAAAAGTTCAGACTGGGGACTTAGAACTTTAGAACTTGTTGCAATTTTTGTAGATAATGTTGCAATAAAAGACAGTTGTTACCATCATGTAGTCTGACCTCTGTGTAGCACAAGCCATGAATTTTCATCTTGTTCCCCCTGTACTGAGCCCAATAACTTATGCTTAATTAAACCGTATCTTCATCACATGTTTTGGGTATGAGTCATGGTAACAGGGTGAAGGCCATGAAAGGAGGCAAGGAAACACTTGTATTCAACAATAGTGGAAGAATTACTGAAAGTTCACTTATGTGGAAGTTTGTATTTCACTTCATGAAAATGAAACTGCTAGTCTTCAAAAATGTAAATGATTTGAGACTATGTACCTCTTTATAAGCGGCACCTTCTGTAAGATTGGTGACGTAGGTGTGTGGTGGTCCAAGTCCCTGTTTTAAAAGAAATCTGTCAATTGATAAATGGCTAACAGCGAATGGAAAAATATACCAAGATGATAGTTCAGAGGTCACAGTTCTGAGGCTTATGAATATCTTCTCTAGAGAGGCTATTCATTCGTGTCTATATCACAGCACACTGAAGGAGGATATCAAGGTCAGCTGTGTAGAAGCTTTGTTTATATTACACTGCAATTGTAATTGTGCTGTTCTACACTTCTGTGGGATACTTAGGACTTCATATATTTAACAATCTGCTAAAAGTGTAAAACATACTTGGAAATTTAAATAATATAAAATCAGATTTAAAAATATATTTTTAGTAGTAGAATTTTTGCATGATGATAATACGTAGTGAACAGACAGATAACTGGTTTTAGTAAATTGCAGCATTTAGCATTGTGAACCTCACAGCTTGTTCTTGACTTTTTGTTACAGCTGAGTCGGGTTCCACTTTGTCATCCCAGCATAGTGGTACAACAAGTCCTGATCTCTTTGATTCTCAGCCCACGAACATGACATCAAGCAAACAAAGTGCAGCTCGGAAAACCCCTGAGTCTTTCTTGGGGCCCAATGCAGCTTTGGTGAATCTGGATTCATTGGTGTCTAAGCCGCCACAGCCTGTTCCATCACTGAATCCATTCTTGGCTCCAGGTATGTCTCCATACAGCCCTTTCCAATATATAACTTTGTTTATATCTTGTAGAAGAAACCCTACTCACTTCTGGTGCACATGCCTCCACCCAAGTCTTGTATTTCCTGGCTTGCTTGCCATGCTAGGCTACTTCGGCCAGCAGGATTTGCTCTGTTGCAGTAAGGAGGGAAAGTCACTATGGTCTTGTGGAAAGGTCGTGGATTGATACATGGAAGGACTTGGGTTCTATTCCTGGCTCTGCTGTGTTGTCTTGGGGCGTCAGTGACTTAAACTCTCATTATTATTTATATGTTGTATTACTGTAGCACTTATGAGCCCCACTCATGAACTAGGACTCCACTGTGCTAGGTGTTAGACAAAAAATAGTCCCTGCCCTTAAGAGTTTATAATCCAAGTATAATGCAAGAGACTACAAATGGGGGAATACAAAGAAACAATGAGTCCATATTGCTTAAATAGACAAAACAGACATAGGGCGGGGGAAGTGGTAGAACACCCAAGTATAATGAACAATGTGATGACAGCAAATGGCATGGTAATTCCATGATTTTTTTTGCCTGTTTCCCCTCAAACATCTTGTTTATATCATAAGCTCTTTGACGCTGAGAATCTTGTACTATAAGTTTGTATGCTGTCCAGTCCAGTGGGGCCCCTCTCCTAGTTTGTGCCAAGGCGCTACTGTTACACAAATAATAAATACTAGTGCCCTCCTTTATTGTTTGCATCATCCTAAGCCTTAATAGTCTTTTCCTATTCTTAGTCTAGTCCTGTAGGGCTGGATCCTGAGAGAAACTATCAACTTCTGTGGGAGTTTCAGATGTTGAGCAGACATTGGCTAGCCATGTATGTATCTTTCCTCTCAAACATGAACAAAATGCTAAAAATAATGTATTCAATCAAAAGTATTAAAAGCTGCTATATTAAAACATGGAAGAGCTATAGTAAGTAGAGAAGAAGGCGTACTAAATGCACTCCATCCCCTGCGAGGTGAAGATGGCGCCTCTTGTAGGAGACCTTAGATATTACTCTTGATACTGCACTGGATCCTAAAGGCAAAGACGAAGTGAACATCAATTCAAGTTGTTTTTAGCTATCATTTACTTCTAGAGAACATGCTTCTTTCTCTGTCCTTTCTACTGATGTAGAACTCCATCCAGCTTGTTCCAGCAAGGCATATTGTACTGTGCCAGTCCTGGCCTTTTATAGCCAGTGTTCTTTTTTTAAAAAAAGTAATGGATTGTGAAATCATTTTGAAATATAGTCCACAGTACTGCAGCATTGATTGTTGGTATAATCTGCATGCTGCTCAACCCCCCAACCCGGCCTAACCTAACAAAAGAAAAATGAAACCAAACCAAAAATCCCATATCACCAAAAGCCTGAACTCTTTCATGCAGAATATGCCTGTGGCCTTCTTAATTCTGAATTGCATTAAAATATCAAAATATATTGCTCAGACTATGTTAAAGTCCACTAGGGAGCTCTGAATGTTCACCAGCATGGTTTACACAGATCAGCTAGTGCACAACACATTAGTGCACTTCAAAAATCACAAGCCCTTAGGTTCCAAAGTGCCCAAGACACTTTTAAAACTTGCATTGCTTCGGCCAGGTAAACACTACAGATGTAAGCCTGTATAACTGTCTCTCAGGAATGTGAAAAATCCACACCTCTGAGTGAAGCATTTAGACCAGGCCTGCACAACATGCGGCCCGCACGGGCTCACTGTGCAGCCCGTGGGGAGTGAGTAGGGGTGGGGCAAGCCAAGTGGTGGGGTGAGGGGAAGCAGATGGGGGCAGGGCGAGGGCAGGGCTTTTCGGCCCTCAGCTGGGTTTTTTTCAGTAATATGGCCCTCACTGCTTTCCGAGTTGTGCAGGCCTGATTTAGACTGATTGACCTCACCCCCGCCCCCGGTGTAGACAGCTCTACGACAATGGGAGGGCATCTCACATTGAAATAGGTGCCGCCTCTTGTGGAGGTGGGCTATCTCTGCTGACAAGAGAAGCTCTCCTCTTGGCATACAATAGAACCTCAAAGATACGAATACCACAGTTAGACTGACCGGTCAACCAGACACCGTGTGAAACTGGACATAACCAGTTAGGCAGCAGCGGAAACTAAATAAAAGCCCAACAAATACTGTACTGTGCCTGTATTGCATCTTGAAGGTAGGCACATCTGAGCTGCTGTCCTAGGGTGACCAGATGTCCTGATTCTTATAGGGACAGTCCTGATTTTTGGGTCTTTTTCTTTATAGGCTCCTATTACCCCCCATATCTCTCTCTCTCTCTCTCTCCCTCCCTCCCCCCCCCTTTGATTCTTCACACTTGCCATCTGGTCACCCCAGCCTATCCCGAACCCCACACACTGGGCACCCAGTTATAGCTAGGAGTTGAAGATGTTGACATTCGCAGAGAAACCTGTGAGTCCCCACTGTCAGATCAAGGCAGCTGGAGCAGGAGCAGAACTGGCATCTGCACTGCTTTCCTGGAAGTTTTGGGTACTGTTTTCACATCCCCTCCTCTGGCCGAGGGGAGGGGAGAAGGCTATTTTTGTGCACGCGAACACACCCCCCCCACCAGAAAGGGACATGATGTTTTCACCTTCACCCCATTCCCACCCCAGTCAGGAGATGAACAAGCTTGCCCTGAAAGAAGTTGCCTAGCTGCCTCTGAAACCTGGCCCCAAGTGTGAACTGCTGGAGCTGTGTTTTGTTCAAAGTTACAAATGGTTCTGAGTTTATGGACGACCTTCGTTCCTGAGATTCTACTGTAGTAGCATTGTCACTGAAATGCTATAGCGGCAGTATTCGACCTGGCTGTAAGATCTTCTGAAGATTTTACCATCAGCCTTCTCTCTACAAAGTCTGTTTTTGTCGTCAGTCTCTCCCCCCGGCACAGCTCTCCATACAATTTTTTGAAGCCATGGGAAATGACTATGTTTTAATTAATGCTGCCAGCAGTAACAGAGTGCAAACAAACTGTGATAAGGGAGGTGAAGCCTGGAAAAAGAACTTTTGTGCTCACTCCAGTCCATAGTCCACATTTCAGGAGGATGAGCCTGTGCCATAAATAGATAGTCCCTGAAATAACCTCATCTGATCAAAAAGAAACCCTTGGTGTACTTGGAAACTAGTCTGCTATCATAGCTCTCCTGCAAAAAGGCCTGTATTCTAGTAGCATTTATGACTTTCTTTATAGTCAAGACTAGGCGGTGTTGCCACAGTAAACAAATGGAAAAAAGCACCCCCCTTAGTATCTTTATGTGCACTGAAATTTCTATGCGTGGTAACCCAGTGTGTGTGAAGATAATTTAAAATGGTGGCAATTTGTCTTAAATATTTTTTTAAAAAGATTTCTTTATGAAACCCCTTAAAATATTGGGAAAAACAGAATCATGAACAGTGGCTCTGAGCAGCTTAGCACTATCCAGCAACAGGAAGTCTACATATCTGTCATCAGCAGTCGCTACAAAAAGTTTTACAAGGGGTCACTGGGACATCCAAATAAGTCTAAACATCTATGGCATAAAGAATGTACAGTGTTGGCAGTGGTTCAAAGACTTCAAATGCTGGGAAAGTTCTTTGCTTTTTCCAGCTTTACTGTAATTCGGAAATGGCTTGTTTACATTATGAATTCCTGACAAAGCTGGGAGCCAAATACCTGAACAGCATCTAAACTGAGTGAAATGGCTGAAATCTTAGGAGGAGAGGGAGGGAGAACAAATTTACAGTAGCCAAAATGCAGTAAACAATTGCAGGTTATTTTTATTCATCTGTTGCAATATGTCATCAGAATGTCCTGTTCAGGCACACTCCCGATTGATGAAATCAGAATCTGTTTGTACAGCTTGTTTGGCTGAAAATTGAAATCTCCCCATCGGTGTTGTGGTGTTCTCCGCTGGCATTCGTAAAGATATAGTGGGATAAATTATAATGATATATCCACTGAAGTAAATGGAATTTGTGCCACAGAGACACACGTGACCCAGTATATGTCAATGGTATTATAAAAGAGATTTTCATTAGAAGTGGTGGTGGTGGTGGTGTTTGGGGGCCGGGGGAAGGTGAAGGAGGGGTATTGAGTAACTCTATCTTATCTGTAAATATACATGGCATGCCTGCAAAACCTTGACCTTTTCGGAGCTGCATTCTGTTTTTTCTCTCTTCAAACTAGGGACAACTACAGCACCAGCTCCAATCAACCCCTTCCAAGTGAATCAGCCCCAGCCCCTCACACTAAATCAGATGAGAGCAAGTCCCGTGATGGGCACGAGTTCTTCTTTTAATGCTGTGCCAGCAATGAGCATGGAGCCAGTACCTCTGTCTTCCATGGCACCAGTGGCTGTTGGAATGGTGCCGTTACCAGCTATGGGCACCATGGCGTCTATCACTCGAATGGGCCAGGGGATGAACATGAGCATTGCAGGATCAATGGCCCAGCCTCTTCATAGTACGGGAATCCCTCCATCAGCATCCCAGCCCACAAATACAACTAACCCGTTCCTCCTATAAAGACCCAATTGAAGGAACTTTCTTTTCATAATGTTTCCAAGCTGAAGTCTTTGGGGGAAAAACGAACAGGATCTGCTTGGACTGAATAGTGTGTAAACGACTTGGAAGTAGATTTGCAGTTTACATTTACAAACTTTGAAGAGTTGTCTATACTTACCAGTTAATCTAAATCTAGTCTTTGCTACAGATGGTACCTTACTTTGGCTTGTTGAGCATTACATGAAATGTTCAGACTTTTTGCCAAAGTTAGATTATGCCCATTTTGTTACTTTGTTAACCATTTCAATACACTTTCTAGGGAGAACCTGCCATTTTAAACACCATTTGCTATTTTGTAGATGTCAGATGATGTGCTGGATCCTAAAATTACTATTACCTACATCTATCATTTTCCATGTTCATATGATAGACCTGAGACTTGGAGTGAATGTTTTGCACATAACTATATACAGTTCTAGACTGTTGGTTCACCCATAGTCCTTATTCTTAGAAGAAGGCCCAGAAGGCTTGTTTTACGCATTAAACATTGCAACAGAAAATCTCCCCGCTTTCTTATCGGCAGTTTGACTGAGAGAGCAAGCTTGTCTCGAAAGGGAAAAAAAAGCCGAAGAAAATTCTCAAGTTGTCAAGTATAACGTGTGCTGTTATATGCAGTGTTGAATTTGTACACTACTATCTAAGGACTATAAAGGAACTTCCTGTGAGTGGCATGTTCTGCTCTGTGCTTGTCCAGTAGTGACTTCGTTTGGAAGTGATTGTGTGTATTTTATTTCTATTTGACTTACAATGTGAGATGAAAGAAAAACAAAATACAGTGGGACAACTTTGAATTCCGTTTCATCGGGGCAAGCTTTAAAACTAATTCAGGCTTAACCTTGCTATATGCAGTTACTCTTGTGTACTTTTGCACATATTTTGGTTTTAGTACAGTTTCATATTTGAGTTTGCAGAATAACCTAAGTCGTTTTTTTTTTTTTTTTGCTAATTTTTATAATGTGGTTCTTATTTAACTGTCTAGTTTTGATAGACTTTTATCAGGTCAGGCTGAAAAATTGATATTGGCCAATGTCATTTTTATGGTTTAATGCCCTCCTCTTATTTATGGTTTTAGCTCTTTGTTTCTGTAAAGAAAATTTAAAAGGGAAGATTAACACTAAAATATTTTATTTTTGAATTAAGACTTTGTAATGAAATTTAAAACAAATTCTCATGACTAATTACTTTTTAGAGGAAATGAATTTGAACATATTAAGACTACATTTAGAAAACACTAATGCTGCCTTTCCTTTAATTCACTCCCCATTTTCTGATGATTACCAAAATGGACAAACTTCTAGCCTCTTTATGAAAATCATGAGGCTGTTTTTCTTTTTGTAATAGTGACTTCTTGAAATTTTAAAAATTCTAAATCTATGAAAGTGACTCATTAATCTGAACTGATTTTTTTTTTTTAACTAAAGGTGCACTCCATGTCATGACTGGTTCCATTTACAACTGGTCATTTTAAACTGAACGATAGTTTTCACTCGCGTGTCTTGGATTCATCAGCACTAAATTGTGCACTGGTTTCAGTCCCTGTAACTGGTATAAACCTGGCCTTCTCTAAGACGACAACATTGTAAAAGCTCTGCTTTCACATGGTATCCAAACATACACTGGGCACATTTAGGGGAGTGTCCTGGAGCTTGAAATTTCTTCAATTGGGGCATCTCTGCATATGAACTGATGTACTTTTTTGGTGGCCTTTCCCTGGATTACAAAAAAGCTGAAACAAATGAATGGCAAAACTTCATGTTCCGAAATAATTATACTATGTGGATTATAACAGCCCATGTTAGTGTGCCATAAAAAGGAAAGACTGGTGTGAAAGGAACTGGATTTGTATGCCTTTGCCAGAGTAAAACCAGCTGGAAAACCATCCTAACTAGGGTAGTGTCACACATTTTAGAGGTGTAGGTTGGAGTAGATCTCCTCAGTGTATGGAAAGAAAGCTAAATGCATGGATGTTTCTATGCAGATTGTTCTATCCTCTTGTTGCTATTGGATTTAAAAGTTGGATTCAGAATATTAACCTCATATTTTATATAGGAGGAAAAACTACTATCCACACCCAGAAAGTCTTCAAAAACAAATCATTCATGTTGTCTTTCAAAATAAGTGGGGGGAAAGCCTTTTTGGATGTTATTGATCAGTATAGGCCAAGAAGGGCATAATTATTGCTAGCAGTAGGAACTTTTACAGGTTGCGATATAAGCAAATAAAAATAATAGTTTCCAGTTAGTCTGGGGCAAGATCACGCCATATTGTTTTCAGTTTAATTTTCTCAGCTATGGAGTTAGTTCATATGATATTTTCCCAGGCTTTCATCAGTCAGTTGCTTGTATGTGAAAGGTGTAGATGAAGGCATTATCCATTCAGCCAACAGGTTCTGACTGTAACCTCTGAAAGACTTGAGAGCTTCATTTGGAGGCAGGATGAAGCTGGTCATTTGTACTTTTAAAATCATTTGCAGCTCAGAGTAATGAGCTTTTCTCATGGAGTGATAAAAAATTACTATTGGTCTGGTAGGGAATTTACACGCCCTGGTTGAATGAAGCTGTTGAGTGGCAAATTGTAGCTTTTACCAGCCCACTTTTGTAAGAGCGATGCTCCTTTTTACATACATTGCACAATAAACCATACTCTGAGCTTTCGTGGTGCTTTGGAGCACTCGGCACAGGAACTTAACCACCTTAAGATCCCCAGCCCGAAGTGTGTGTTGGGATACGAAATCAAATAAAAATGAGAACACGCAGATAGTTTGGTAAATATCTTTTTGTTTCTTGATAGTAGGCATGTCTTTGTCTGCAAAGATCTCGTGCATACCGGTGGCATATAAACAACGACGAAAGATTTTTCTGCCCTAGCCAATCAAAGCATCAGTTGTGTCCAGAATGTTAAATCCATTTCATGGTCATATGCTGAATAATGGTTAAACTGATTTTCTTTTTTTCTTTCTTTCCTTCCTTCCTTTCCTGATGGAGCACATCATGTGTGTATCTGATCTCATTCACACTCTCATTTCTCCAGACACCCTCCTCTCTCCCAGATAATACGGTGCTTTTGATTTAAAAGGTTAGTATCCCAGAATAGCCTTACTGGTCAAATTGACCAAAGATAAATAGTGTTAATTATTTTGTAAAAGCATCTTGGTATCATTTTAAGCCCAAAAATAAGCTCAGTTATTTATTCAGTTTTATACTATGTAAAAACTAAAATGTTTTGAGGGGACCGGGAAGGGAGACCATAGTGGATTGTACTGTTTACAGTCTCTTTGAAGTCCCATAGCTAAAACCGCTGTTATCCATCTTCCCTTTACTGTTGCCGTTTCTAATGTGTACTGTATGTATTAATATTGCACAAATTGTGGAGAAATATACAGTTTATTTTTCACAGCAGAATCTCACAAAACTCGCTTCCTTTACAAGTATTACAATTGAAATATTTACCAAACTGTTTTCATAATACTGGGAGCAGGCTGCTTTTTATGAATTTGTGCTGACTATTGACATTATTTACTGTATAAATATAATTTATCATTTGTACTATTGTATCATAATGTTCTGTATCTTTGTGTCCTTTTTTCCCTACCAATGTCACACAAATGTGATATTAATGCCATCAGAACAGTGGAAAGACAAGGGGTTTGTAGGTGACTGGTTAGAATTAAAATTGTATTGCTTATATCCTAGAGTTGCGTTCCTTTTCTACTTAAGTGTAGCATTCGCATCCTATTTAAAAGGGATACATTTTTAAAAGGATGTCATTTTAGGATGTGGTCCAGTATTCATGGAAGTCAATGGTTTGGATCCGACTTTGAAAAGCCAAAGGTAAAAATCCAGATCCCAAGCTAAATCTAACACTGGCTTAGAGTAATAATTCTCATGTTTGTGAGTCTGGCTTCCCTTGTAGGTTTTGGTCTCTTTCATGGTCAGAAGTGGCGAGTCCTGGGAAGAATGAGTATTTTTTTTTTTAAAGAAACCGTCCTCATGTAGTTCAGATGCAGTGGAGTCCTTGATAATCCAGTAAAAAGGAAATATTGGTAGTCTGGTCCCAGTCCTGTGGCTAAAATGCTATTCTAAATTGCACTATCTTTTAAAGAACATGTCCAAAGGGATCTTTACCTGTTACATCAGAGGAGGCCTGGTTAGTTTTTCATATACCAAGGGTGAAATGTTAAGTCTGGTGAAGCCTTGTTCAGGGCCATCTGTTTTCACAGAATTGGGATCTTTCAGGGGCACAACCCAACCACTCTTCGACATGCAGTAGGAAAAAACTGCCCCTATTAGGCAGGCTAGTCCATAATTGTCCACTATGGGACAACATGCACCTTTCTCAGTGGCCAGTACCATATCCTTGTGGCTATGTGGGTGTGGGACTTGGATGGAGTTCTGGTTTGATTGATATGGCACCTGTAAGTTAGGCAATGTCCTGGATTTGTCAAAGACTACTGATAGAAAATTCAGAGTGGTTATTAGCCTAGAAAATGTTCCAAGTCTCCTGTGCTCGCATTGTGCACACAAGCAGGCCAGGAGGTCAGATCATAAGGGTGTGTGCTGAAGCAAAGATAGATGCAAGATCAAGAAGGATGGAGAGGAGGGAGGGAAAGGTCGACATGAGTCTCTGCAGCATCTTGAAGGCTGCAAAGGAGAACTTTGTACTGGACTCCGCAGTGTGCAAGAAATGCATGGAGATTTACGGGTGGGCCTGATACGCACTCACATCAGCGGTTGTCAAAAGTTCTGCAATTCCTTGTGAACCCTTGTGCTTCCCGGGTTCGCAGTCCTTTGTATTTATCCTGTCTTTAGAGTTGGCATTGCCCACTAATGACCTTAATCGAAGTGGCCTAGCAGACCTGTTAGCCCCGAGCCTGCCTCCATTTGGCAGGTGATTTCAGTTTCTAATGCTGGATGTTCTAAATGGAAATGTACTTCATTATCGGGCTGTT
The DNA here is from genome assembly GCA_007922305.1 of Dermatemys mawii. Taxonomy (NCBI): domain Eukaryota; kingdom Metazoa; phylum Chordata; order Testudines; family Dermatemydidae; genus Dermatemys; species Dermatemys mawii. Next base: position 5,672,849 of record ML677381.1, on the reverse strand, counting down.
TCAAGAGCTCTTTTGCAGGAAACCCTCTACGTTTCCTGTAGTCGCTGTTTGCTGCTAATCAGACTGATCAGCAATCAGCTAATGTTAAAATTGCTGTCCTGTCAGGAATTCTCTTGTTAAGAAGGGGCGGGGGAATGGGGGAAGAAATGTCGGCTTTCTATGTAACCTCTTGTCTCCCATTTGTAGAGCATAGGCCTTAGATGTGAATATTCCGCAAATCCATCACTACAGTGACACTCCGATTCCCCTGTGGGACCTCTGTTAACCTCTCTTTCGTTTGACTTTGGTCTCTGCATGTGAAATGAACCGATGAACAGGCCATCTGCTACCAAAGATGACAGCCCAGATACTTTTCACTTCTGGTGCTGCTTGTCACATGTTGCTTACCTTCTGCTCCGATGGACAGTGACTCTTGTGTGTGTTCATAATAATTCTTCTGGCCATTTTCCTCTTCTTGTGAATGCTGTTTTGCTTTGGTGCCCATCCCAGTCCCTGATACGTCTGTCGTGCTCTACTGTGGGAATCCATTTTTAGATGCACCTCAGCTAGGAATGGGGTCTACTTCAATTTAAATCTTTCCCACTGCAGGCGAGATGTTCCAGTTATTTAGCAAGGGCTTGAATTGGAAATTTGATGGTAGCTTATAGCATTTTAAAAAAAGCACCTGAGCATCACAGTCCTTTGTAAGCCACAGGGTCTATTGGGGGCAACGTGATTGAATGGATAAGGAAATGGAATGGAGGTGAGTTTTGTTCTGTTCCCAGCTGAGACTGTTCAGCTCTGGGACCATGGGCAAGGCACTTCCCCACAGTTTCCCTTTCTTGTGTAAAAGGGGGAAGTGTGACTGTGTGGGTTATTGTAGCACCTCGGAGGCCCAAGCCAATGATACTCGCTACCTTTTGCAAAATGTTTTTTATATCAACAGAAGAAAAGCTGAGGGTCTGTCTACACAGCTAGACACCTGCAGCTGGCCCGTGCCAGCCGACTCCAGCTGCGGAGATGTTGCATTGACTTTTGGGCTCAGGAACCCTGTGGGATGGGAGAGCTCTTGAGCCCAGAATCTACACAGCAATGAAACAGCCCCACAGCCTGAGCCTGAGTTGGCTAGCAGGGGCCGGCCTTGGGTTTTTCTTTGCTGTGTGGGCACACCTTGAATTACCAAAAAACTCCCTCCTCATTAACACTTCGCTTGCTTAAAATATCTTCCTCCCTCACACGTAAATTAGCATCATTGTTCTGTTGGTTTTTAAAATCCCATTTGATGCATTCCTGCATTCGGTATCCAATCCTATGTCCGTTTGCATTGAGCTAACTGAAAATGCCTTAGGACTGCGACAGCTAATGGTTCAGCAAGACTTTCACAGCTGATTGCAAACTACACTGAGAACACTGAATCGAGTTCACATGCATCACTGAGATTAGAAGCTTCTTATTCTAAAGTAGGCTGCCAGCATCCTTCCAGGTATACCTCACTGTCACATTTTTGAATTCGGACACTATTGATCTAATAAATACAGGAAGTTTATTTTAGAGCTAAGGATTAGAAATAGTGAACCGCCAGTGCTGAACATGTTTGTAACGATCCCAGCTCATAATGCATGGCTGTCAATCGATTGTAAACTGTAATTGCTGGGGACGTGGTGTTTCAATGAATTTAAATACCCTCTCCCGATTCCCTCTGGTGCTTTAAAAATCCCTGGCAATTACCCATTACATTGGTTAATAGGCAGCAGTCTGGGGATCAATAGGGGAGTGGCAATCAACCAGTGTAATTCAGCTGAGTTTTCTGCAAAGGTCAAAATGGTAAATTGTAAGTGGCTCGGAGACTGGGAAATGTGTGTACAGAGCAATCGGGATCCGATGACAAGAATGTAAAAGCTGTGCAAATCTCGTTCCCTGGATGTGTTTTAAAACAACTATAATTACAAGATGCAACAATATCATTTTAACTTCTTGCTCTCAAGTCACCTGAGTGCGGACATGGGAGCAGTTCTGAGATGAGGCTACAGGAATGGGATATCATCTAGCTTCAACAGAGGTGGGCCCAGGAAGACTAGAAGAAACAAGCTGCTAGAGATATGCAATGATGTACTTGGCATGATTTTCTCCCACTAGTGTAATTTTAATAGAACAGTGCGTTATGGACCATCTTCTATAGCACAAGTTACTTTCTCTTCAAAATTATAACTGTTCTGTAATCTTTTATCCAAATAAATCCATAAATATCATTTGATGGAAAAAAACGATTTGTGATTTCTTGTGCCTCATGGTTTCAAGGGAATGTATAAGGAGTAACTTCAGATCTTTTAATTGTTTCAGGAAGAAAGTTTTCCTGGCTGACGTGCATCAATTACTGGGTGCGTGTACTGAAACTGCGATGGAACAAACTTGATCATGTTTCAAGTGCCTGCCTCCCACGTGTAATGCTTTGCACTTCTGTATAGCATGTTTGAGTGGAGTATTCTAAAATACTTTAGAAGCAATTAAATATGGTAACGTCCACCTCTAGAGTTGAATGCCGCAGCTATTTACCAGCGCACAGCATGTTTGGAGCAGAAAGTGGAGTATAGTACTGTATACAGATGAAACTGCGGGGGAAAACCAGGTAGTCAGGAAAGAATTACCTGATGCTATTTTAGCATTATGCATTTTAAAGGCACTACGGAAACATTAAATAATTTCTCAGTGCTTGAGGTAAGAGATTTCCCATTCTCGGATGAAAAAATCAGCAGAGAACTTGATTTATTCAAGGCCACAACAAGTCAGTGCTAGAGTCAGGATTAGCTTTCTGGGCTCCCAGCCCAGCTCAGCCTGAAATTTGACCCGTGTTAGCATTTCTGCTCTGACAATAAAGCTACGGGAACTTTAACTTCTGTGTGAGGACCTTGGTTTTAAATCTCACCTAAATCCAGTATGTCTAGCAGGACAGTGCCTCTTGTGCTGTGCTTGGATATTGGCTCTGCACTGACTCGACTCAAAAGAGACAAGACCTAGAGAGGATTCAGAGTAGTAGCCGTGATAGTCTGTATCAGCAGAAAGATCGAGGAGTCCTTGTGGCACCTTAGAGACTAACATTTATTTGGGCATAAGCTTTTGTGGGCTAGAATCCACTTCGTCAGGTGCATGGAGCGGAACATACAGTAGGAAGATATAGATATACACACACACAACATGAAAAGGGGGAGCTTGCCATACCAACTTTAAGAGGCTAATCCATTCGACCCACAAATTGTCATTCCTCTATGAATAATGTTGAGACACGGTATAAATAAAGCACATAATGCTAAAGCAGTGTTACGAGGTGCTGACTGTTTTGAACCATTAGTGCCCCCTAGTGCAGAATAATACGATTAGCGACTGCCCATCAACACTACAATAACAGCCACGCCCGGGGATCCAGTTAGAGCACCTGTACAATTTTGCAGTGCGAAAGGGACCTCAGCAGCACTCCATAACTAGGCAATACCTTGGGCCTGGTTGTGGTTCCTGCTTGCAGCATGGCTGGGTCCTGTCCGGATTCAAGATATTAACTGTGTCTGAACAGGTCAGGGGGCAGCCATGTTTTAACCGGGCACCCTGGCGGTTGTCTTTGCAGCATAGGAGGGGGCCCTTCCTTTGCTTCTGTCTAGAATCTAGAACTTATTTTACAGATGGGGAAACTGAGGCAGAGAGAAGTCTGAATAGCTTGGGCCACACAGGAGATCTGTGGAAGAGCTAGGAACAGAACCCAGGCCTGCTCCTGGAGAGGAAATGCAGCCCAGTGGTTAGAGTGCTGGCCTGGAAGTTGGGACTCCAGGGCTCAGTTCCCTGCCACAGATTTCCTGTGTGACCTTGGGTAAGCCGCTTAGGCACAGTGCCTCCAAGGTGCTCAGCCTCCAAACTCCCACTCGAGTCAATCCTTCGCGGATCTGGGCTGAAGGGCAAGTCGACACTGCAAGATTGTCGACTTAAATTATGTCAGTGTACGGCCATCGCGGTAATTACATTACTTGTGCATCGCCACCCTGCGCGCCTTGTGTTGGTGGGGCGGGTCCTCACCAGGCACGCTTGGGCCAAATGAACTGTCAGCGTGGAGCATTGTGGGACATTGCGTGGGGCATTGTGTGGACATTAGGTGGAGCTCTGTTGTGTGGAGTGTTGCTGTAGCCCATGTGACATCCTCAGGGCCGTACAGGTGGTGTGTGTGTATATGAGTGTGTGTGTGTAATATATATATATAGTGTGGATGTGGCCCTCATCACACACAGAGAGCTGCATATGCGGCCCACAACAGTAAAGAGGTTGAGAACCACTGGTCTATGCAGACACTGCGTCGAACTAGCTGCATCAACATTGACTTGATCCCTCTGGCGGAGGTGGAGTTAAGTCGTGTCATGGGCAAGTTACATGGGTGACATTTTAGTGTAGACACTTACAGAGCTAAGTCGCCGGAAGCTGCCTTACGTTGGCCTAACTCTGCAATGTAGACCAGGGCTTAGTCTCTCGGTTTCCAGCTCCCCAGCAGTGAATGGGGAAAACAGCATTGCTGTAATACCTGGGGATGTGGAGAATAAAGATGATGGAGCCTAATATTGGGCCCCAAGCTTTGGAATTCTTGCCCTAAATTAAGAAGTTTCTGGTATTTGTTAACCCGCCGGGCCGGCCTTGCTCTGAAGGCTTGAGACCCTGGAACCGTCTTCCCTGAAACTGCCCTGTGGTGTTTTCCAGAGACCACCATCTCCCCCTAGTGGAGTAAATGCATATAGCTGAAGCCTCTCCAGAACGCCTGGGCTCCAAAATTCACAAAGACCCACCCTCCAAAAGAAAGAGAATCAAATGTGAAAATATGATAGGGCCAGAACACAGTGACTGCCGCGATCTGTTGACGAAAACGGTCCCAGTCCTGGAGAGGAATAGAAATCAAGCCACTGAAAAGAACTTTACTCTGCCCCCTTTGTTTTTCAGTATCGTTTTCGTAGGCTATTGGGGGTGTTACTGGAGCAGGGCCTATGTGGCTGGCTTTGAAGCCGTCCATTAGTGTGAAGGGAAATGAGGCAGAAATCTTGCCAAGCAGGAGAAACTTTCCAATCATTAAGGGTCTGCGGGGTTTCCCGAGGGAGATCTGACCTGAGGGTTATCCTGGTGCAGTGACAGGCGGGGTCCTGTGGACACTGGAACTCCAGGGCCTGGTCCCAGAGTGTCAAGCGAGCATGCTAAGAACAGCAGTGGAGGAAGGGTAGCATGGGGAGAGTGGCTCCAGGTAGTCCCCTGTGAGTGTCCCCAGCAGGTCTGGGGGTGAGTACAGGTGCCAATCGGCTATCCCAAGTCACCGCCTGTTCTTAGCACTCTCGCTATGAGGTCAGCTGAGGCCAGCTGCAGACGGTGCAGTGACTCCAAGAGGCTGCGATTCAAAGCAAGTTCCGCCTCGGTTCTGAATTCTGTGGCCAGCTGGGGCGAGCCCTGGCGTCTCCATCGCTTCCCTCCCCTCTGGAGGGCTCCTCCAGTCCTGCAGGCTCCAGCCCTCCCACCCGAGTTGCTGAAGCGATGGTGGTTTTACCAGGTTCCCCTCAGTTCTTGGGGCATGGGGCTGCTGGCCACAGGTGAGCAGCCAAGCTAGGCCAGGAAGCACAAGCCCGTGACTAAGTCCAGCTCCGTCCCCTTGCTGCTCCCAGGCCTGAGGACTTGAGCCAAGTTTGACCGCAGAGGCAGGGCCTGAAGGAGGCTTTGCCGGGAGCTGGGCTGCACCTGCCACACACATGTGCTCAGCTCCAGGGCTGGCTGCAGGCAGAGCAGGGTACAGTCGTTAGTTGCTATGGAGAGCTTGGCTGGAGGGCAGGCGCGTTCTCTGGGTTGGGTTGTAGCACGGGTTTGGGGACAGCGTGTTCTCCTCTAAGTGTCAACCTCGTCCTTCCTCTGCTCCTGGGCTGCACGCGGCCCCCTGTTCCTGCCGGCAAATCCCTCCGCCCGGGCCAGGCCCCAGCCATTCTGAGCCTTTCTCCCTTGCTCCTGGGCCCCAGGAGACCATGGCACGGGGCAGCAGGTGCGTGGTGTCAGCCTCAGGTAGCTCAGGGTCAGAACCAACCAGTGGCCCCCTTCTGGTGTCTGCCTCGCCATGGAAACGGGGGTTGCTAGAGCTGTGCATAATTGAATGGGCTGAAACAATTTTAACAGGCGGCTTTTTCATAACCGGTAAGGGAATGACACACCGGGGCAGCAGTGTAGACCCAGTACCAGCCCCGGTGCTGCAGTGAGGGGGGCAAATTCACCTATCCATGGGGGCTGACCAGGCGGGCAGAGTGCACCACGAGGGAAAGGGATGGGTTAACGAAGAGGGAAAGCAAGGACAGATGAAAGAGAGGTGGGGAGGGGAAGCTATAGTTTCAAGGGCTGCTGAATCTGATTATCAAGCAATACATAGGTGCAGCACTGCCCCCTCCTGTATGGAACCAGAGTTGCTCCACTGTGTGTCACGGGCTCTGTACTGCTAACGGCGATTCCCCTTTAGCTCAGGCAGTGGGGGACTGGGATTTTGGAGCCTGCTGGTGCTGTGACTTGCCTGGGGGCCGTGGCATCTGAAGATGGCTACCCTTCTGTTGGAATATTGCTCTCTGCTCTGCCTCTCTCCATTAGTGGAATCTGTTTCTAGCCCCTTCCCCCAGGCCCTCTTCTGGGTCCGACCCCTGGGTGTTATTGATAGAAAGACCCAGAGCCCCCTGGCCCTGGCCCTTGGCATGGGTTGAAATCCAGACTCCCCGCTGGGGCCTGTGCTTTGCAGCTTCAGCCCACCCCAGCTCTGGCTAGTCTGAAACCCAGCTGCAGCGGCTTGCAGTTGCCCTTGGGCCAGGTCTGGCTAGGAATCCACTTTATCAGCAGCCCCGAGCCTGGGTGCCAGCAATGGCCTGTGTGCTACTGTCCTTGCTCCCGCGGAATAGAAATAACCCAGGCAGATGAAGAGCTGCCTGTGGGACTCACCGCTGCTTGGTTCCTCTGTCATAGGAAAGACAGGAAGGGCTCACTCCACCCCAGCTGCTAGGTCCCTGGGAGAGGACGTTTTCCAGCTCCTGCTGTCATTGGGTGGTTGCCTGACACAGCTGGTGCTGGGGACTATGAGAACGTACCCCAGAGACCTGGGGCCTTTCCCAGCGGGCCACTGCAAGGGTATCAGAGCAGCAAAGGAGGGCCCCTGGCCTTTGTCTCTCTGGGAAGCCGTTCATTAAAAACGCAGCTCTGCTGTTGTCTCTGAGGGTTTGCAAAGGAGGCCGATCGCAGGAACCAAACCCCAGGCCTCCCGCATGGGATGGGGGGAGACGGGGCGATGTCTTCGCTGCTCTGGACAGTGCTAATCAGCTGCCCTGTAAACGCCAGTTCTGGGGGAGGGGAACATGTGGGGAAGAGTATGAAAGGGATCCTGTGGGCCCCCAACCCCTTCAGAAGCAGCCTGGAGAAGGCCACGGGGCCAGGCAGAGGTTAGGGGTTCTCTGAACAGGCTGCTGAATCCAGTTGTATCCCAGGAGCTGGCAGACCATGGCAGGTGGGCTGAAAGGCAGCTCCTCTCTCTGTGCAATGCCCGGGTCTCCCAGGGAAGCCTGCCCCCTCCTGAGCCTCCCACGTCACTTCTTGCAGTGCCCTGGCTGGCTGGGGGAGTGGCAGAAGCCAGGACAGGTGTATTCTGCCCTACTGCTGACGAGACAGTCTATCAATGTTTGGAAAGGGCTGTGAGCCCCTTGCGGCCATGTTATAAAAGCGCCACCGCTCTGGTGATTCGCTGGGCTCCCGGCCGGCTCCTGACCTGGTTTCCAGGAACTATAGCATGGGGCTGCCACCTCTGAGGTACAGAAAACCAGGCCCTCTGGGGTGATCCTGAGCCCATCCAACTGGCCTCACCCCCTTCCGGATTTCCCAGGACTGCTACCCAAGAGGGGGTCATCCTTCCCCACAGCACTTGTGGGACCTCCTGGGTCTATACGCAGGGCTGCCACGACTACACCGGCTGGTCTCACTGTAGGGCCTGGTCTGCTAATCCTAGAGGCAGCATAACCTAGTGGGTAGGGTGCTGCACCTCAGGGGGGCTGAATTCTATTAGCGGCTCTGCAGACAGCTCCTGGCAGCAGTGTATGTGTGGGGATAATGGGGGAGCCTGATCTGGAGAGCAGCAGGAGGAAGGGGGGGCACACATAGCACCCTTGCCATGAAGGAAAAAGTGGGGACCTTGGCTGAGGGGACCATGCAGAGTCTCTGGCATGGTGGTAAGGGCAGGACAGGGGATTGGTGCAGCCAGACCCTCTGGCAGGGGAGATGACTGGGGGACCCTGGTATGGGGGGGAGAAATGGGGGCGAGAAATGGCTCCTGGTGCAGGGCAATAGGGGAAGTTAGTATCGGGGGAAGGAGAGAGTCATATGGCGCCCTAGCCACGGTGGCATGGGAATTGGGATGCACACACATCCCTGGCCTCAGGGTCAAGGCGGAGGACGCATTGCAGTGAGCCTCTGAAATAGAGGGGGAGGGGAGGTGGTACCCAGGGATCCCTTGAGGGGTGCAATGAGCTAGGCCACCCCTTGCTATGACGTATGCCCTGCCAGTATTATGGATACTTATTGGGTAAAGTCCTGAGCAAGAGCATTGCTTAAGCAAGACCTGAGCTTCGGACACTGCCCCAGCATCCCCAGAGACACCTGAGAAATGCACTGAGTCTCAGGCCCTGCTCCACACTAACGTTGGCAAACCCAGCCCGGGAACTGGGCCGTCTTCTAGGCGGGCACTCATGGCCTCTCTCTCCAGGGTTCCACGCAGCACGGAGCCTTTGCAGTATCTGGGCAGTGACGGGTGAGACTAACGACACGCCATCAATAAAAATGTCCACCTGAGGAGCTGTAATGGGCACATAGGTTAGGCGGCTGGGCCTGCAAAGACCGCAGGGCCTCGCTCGCCCTCAGTCTGTGCGTTCGAGACGCTGTGGTTGAGGGTTAAGGGCAGCTCTGTATCTGGAGTTAATGCAGCGTTCATCTTGTAAACGCTGCCTTACACGCAGACTGTAGTTAACGAACACGTTAGAAACGCCCCCTGCCCAGTGTGCACCACACACTTGCCTTAAATGGAGCCTCACAAGCATTGTCTGGCAGCGGGAGATGAGGCCAGACTAATGCTGAGGCGAAGTGTTTGACTTGGGGCTTGGGATGACCTGCCCCACACATGTTCTGGCCCCAGACTGGACCCTCTCCTTGCAGCTCCTTGGGGCTCATTCTGACACATGCATCAGCTCCTGGAAGGTCAATTCCACCCGCAGGTGACGGAGAGATGGAGGGCTTACAAATACACCTCTCAAGATGGCTACCAGAACAACAGCCTTCTCCTCGTGCCAGGCCAAGGCCCGCATTGGGTGGAAAGGCTGCAGCGTTAAATCTCCTAGGGCTAGAGCCTCTTCAGGTACCGAAAACCATCATTTAGGGGCCCCCGATGTTCTCAAACCCATCGCTCGGCTGCTCCCTGGTCCTGTAAGTGCCTAAAGAGCCCCCTAGGTGCCCGTTTCCGCTGGCAGAAGCGTGCAAAGTCGCCTGTCGCTGCCCTGCAGCGAATGAGCTGCTCAGAGCTCTAGCGCCTGCCTACGCACTGCTGGGCTTCCCGGAGCTGGCGTTCCCCTGCCCCTCTCCACAGCAGGGCCTGAGCCAGCGGGTGGCCTCAGAACAAGCTTCCTGGGTTGGGGTCTGCCTGGCGTGAGGATTTCTGGGCTTGGTTGGCGTGCAGAGCCTGGGTACCAGTAGCCCAGTGGCTGGGGCACTCAGCTGGGCGAGCCAGGATTGGAGCCTCCTTCTGCCTGATCAGAAGCAGGGGCTGGAACCTCCGGGCAACCTGGGGGTGGGTTTGAGCCATTCCACTTGGTATAAACACTTAACTAGTCCGTGGAGCAGGGACATGACCCTGATTCTGCTGCGGGAGCATCTAGCCTGGCAGCCTGTCGTCACCCGCTCTCGGTCCAGTGCCATGAACAGGCAATCAGTTGTACAAAGGGGAACAGCTCCAACAAGAAAGGCCCCTCCCCCACCCAATGGCCTGGGGGGGGGTCACAACCCTCACCTGGGCTAAGGAACACCTGGCATCATGTTGCTTCTCCCCATCGTGCCCAGCAGGGATTTGAATTGTGGGGGGGGGGGGCTGCTTCTGAGGGTGGAGCCCAGAGTCACAGTCCCTGTGACTCCACGTGGCCTGGACCCAAAGGGGCCTCTCAGAGCCGGGGTGGGGGTCCCTTCATCCCTCCAGGGTGCATCGGGTGCCGCGCTGCACTGGGTGGGGCTTGTTTGGCTGGGTTGTTCTTAACCCGCCTGTGCTGTGCGCTGGTGGGCTGCACGCCTGCCCCCCCACAGTGCATGTCGCTGGGGCTGTCCCTTAAAGGATCCTTGGGGGTGAAGGCGCTGTTAAGGGAAGGGCTTGGTACATTCGTTCGTGGCAGGCCGGTCACCCAGCCTGGCACTGAACACAGTCCTACAGCTCAGCCTTCAGGAAGGCTCCATTTCACCCCATCCCAGCTGCTTTATCGCACTGGAGCGCAGGGCTGTAGCTTCAACTTTTGCCGGGGATGTAGCGGGGGAAGTGGGGGGGGGGGGGGGCGCTAGAAAGTGGATGCAGCACATGGTCCTGGCTGGATCTGCAGGTGACGACTGTGTACAGCTATTATTCCTGTTGCCTTAAAGCTCTCTAATGAAACTCCCACCCCCCTCCTGTGGGCGTTTCAAGCCCAAAGATTTAACCTGCGGGGGGGCGAACGGAGCTTTGTGCAGTTTTGTGCTAGCAGCGCTCCAGCAGCTCTGGATTTTTATTGGCTGGCTGAGCGCTTGGAAAGCAGCTCAGTTCAGCAGCAAGCCGTGCACGGCATCGGGAGGGGATCAGCAGCCGTGGCCACGGAGGAGGCTCACCGGAGGACGCGCCAAGCAGCTTCCCAGGTACTGCTAATGGCTTGCTTTTCTTTACGCTCAGGGACTCGCTCGCCGATAATAGCCCCATGCCAGAGAGGGCAGATTAGGAGCGGGGTGGGCTCTGAGTGCAGTTTGACACATTTTGATTTTGTCCTGTGCCTGATGCTCTCCAGGCCATGTATCCCACGCGCACACGGTCACTAACTGTGCTGTATGGCCCATGTACTCATCCGTGTTCATCACCAGCGCTAACCACCGCGCACTGGTGCTAACCATCACGTAGCGCCCACGCCAACCGGCCCATCTATTCCGTTTTTAATCACCGATGCCAACCACCACCTATATCCCATGCGCGCCCCGCAGCTAAGCACAGTCTATATTCCATGCCAAATCATTTCGGACTGATAAATCAGTTCTTCGGCTATTTACATATGTTTAAATTGAAGCATAGCTCAGTGCAAATTGATCTGCGAACAAAAGACCTATTCTAAATGAGAAGATCACTCTGGCTTTGGTTTCTTTGCGAGTAGCCTCCCCCACCACCCTGCAAATCTTTTGTAAGCTTCCCTACTGCTGAAAATATATTTTATACTGAAGAATAGCCTTTAATCACTGGGAAAGGAGATGAAGTATGTTTCTGGGCTCGTGATGACTCAAAGCCCCTCAAACCAATAGATCTGAATGGGAAAGATTACACACATACAGAGGATTAAACGGTGCGCAGCGAGACAGTCAAATAGGAAAGAGCTAATGGATTATTAGACGGCGGTGTTTTCTATGTAGGTGGCTTGCTCGAGTGTGCTTAGATTTTTCTACAGTGACATTACTCCAAAGTAAGTGCCTATTAGGTTATGGTTACAGTACAGACCTTGCTTCTGTAAGGTCTCCCGTGTAGCCCAATGAGAGAGAGAGCTCTCCCGCTGGCGTAATTAACACCACGCCACCCCAACAAGCGGCGGGAGGTATATCTCCTGTTCCTAGTGCTGTCCACACCGGCACTTTTGTCGGTGAAATGTATGTCGGTCATGGGGGGCGGGGGTTCATAGCCCTGAACAACAAAAGTGCCAGTGTAGACAAAGCCAGTGGGAATGGTGCGATCACCTTGTCAACCGTGGCACTTCCAATCTTCTGACGTCCTCATGAAGCGTAAGGAACAGGGACTTATGTCTGACCACAGCCTGCCGTGTTACCGAGGACCTCCCAGCTCCAGGGCTGATCTATGGCTCCTTGTTCTTGACTCCTAGGGACATGGCTGAGCCCAAGAGCAATTTCGTCAGCACCCTGTGGGGGTCGAATGATTCCAACGTGACAGCTGCACCGTGGGCAGGTAAAGGGCCTTCCTTTCCCCTTGTGTTTACTGCCCTTTCCTGTCCCACCCCCCCACCCCCGGCTCTAAATCTGACATGTCACCATGTGCAGGACGTTGTGTTGCGGCCTGTGCCTCGCACAGCTACCTGCTGTCCTAGTGAGATTTGCTGTGTATTGTTTGTGTTATCGGCACACGCGTGCTTTGGCGACAACATAACTGCAACCACAAAAATCACATGCGCCAGAATATTGACTCAGAACTAACATTCTCTATTCAAAGCCTCTTGTGGCCTGAAATTTGGCATTTTTGTCACACATTTAACATCATTTAGTCCCTGGATATCATGGCTTTGTGTAACACCCAGCTCTTATCTAGCACTTTTCATCAGAAGATCTCAAACACTTCCCAAAGCAAGTCAGTATCGTTATCCCTATATTGCAGTTGGGGAAACTGAGGCACAGAGCTGTAAAGTGACGTGCTCAAGGGCAGCCAGGAGACCCATATGAATTTAGATACATACCCACAAATAATATCTGTATGTGGAGACGTAGCCTTAGGCCCTGTCTACACTTATAACTCCTGCACCGATACAGTTGCCCCGCTGTAGTGTTTCAGTGAAGATGCCACCTAGTTGGCAGCATAGGTACTGCACCTCCACAAGCGATGGTAGCCATATCGATGGGAGAAGCCCTCCGTTGCCATAGCACTGAGTACAACCGGAATTTGGGTAGTATAACTGCAACGTTCAGGGGTCTGGATTCCCCTCCTCACCACACACACATATGTAGTCTTTTCCCTCTAATGTAACTCAGGTAAAAGCAGGGGTTGCTTGCAAATCACACTGGGGCTGTCTTTCCTGGCCCAGACAACGTGAAGGAGTTAAGTACTGTAAATGGAGTTGAACCCTAGAGGTATGGGGCCAGTTGGGAGAAGGACCAAATGATCAGATGCTCCTGAAACCTCATCCAAACCTCCCAATGCGGAGCAGGGGAATGTTTGACACAGTCTCATGGTAGTTTGGGGGTCTTTTGCTCCCAGCCCCTGCCAAAGCCAGGGAAATGCAGAGGCTGCTGGAGGAGTAGCAAATAACCAGCGAAATATTGTGAATTCAACTTGTTCAGAACTAACCCTGGGATGTCAGGCAAAGCTCCCGGTCTGTTTGTGTTTGTTTGGGCGTGTGCTATCTAAATCTAATTGAACCTATGCTTTTGTGCTAGTCCTGGACAATAGCGCAGGAGCGACGTGGTGCACAGTCTTTCTGCTGGCCCTCTGCAAAGGAGTGGATTTCACCTTTGACTCTAACCAGCTGCCACTCTCAGGCCGCACTATCAGTGCGTGTTTTGCGGTTGGAACTTGGAAGTCTCCCACCCTGAACTGAAACAGCTGGCGTGGCTGTTTGCTACTTCTTTAGTAGCCACACACGTTCATGAGGCACAGGAAAGCTGTGTTCACCCATAAGGGGCAAGGCAGGGCAGGGCCTCTCAGTCAAGGGTTACACACGACCTCTTACAAAATCAGCTTGCAAATAGAAATTGCAGCGCTGGTTGCTTTACTGAAGTAGGCTCGGGTAAGGTGACCAGGTATTTTTCTGCATCTCCCATGTCATGCTATTGCTGGGCTAGTGTAGGGGACTGAATGGAACCCCAGTTCTGCTGTGGCTCTTCATTGATATTTAGGGGTGTTGCAGGAAGGCCAGGAGCCAGATTTTGGGGCTCCCCTCACACAACTCTGCTGAAGCTCCTCAATCTGAATCCCTTGATTTGCCAGTGCTGGGATCAACAGGTCTGCCAGTGCACTTTAACCCTGGCACGAAGTCCCCTGCTCACCCTACATCCTGCTCTGCTGATGTCCCTCAAGCCTGCCCTGTAGCCCCTGTTCTAAACAAGCCCTGAGCGTACCACCCAGCCATTCTCCTCTACCTAGTTTTAAAAGCCAAGGGCCTAGCTTCCCATGAGAGATGTGCCCTTATCCTGGCCAAACCGGTCACCCGGCCCCCGCTACCAGCATAATTCACACAGTAGCAGCCTTTGGAACTATCAAGGAGGGTGTTAATTTCCATCGGTACGTGGGCTAGCATTTCAAACACCCCAGTGGGTTATTTTGGGTTGGCTCCAGGGTTCGGCGTCTGATCTAGCTTGGCTCTGCCATCTACTCACTGTAGGAATTGCTGTTCTCACAGGACATTACAAATTGTACACGGGGGTGGGGGTGGGCTGCGTGCCACAGGGCTGCCTTCCCCTCCTAGGGCGTGCAGACAAGAGGTTTTGTCACACGCTAACCTTTAATTAAAGGCTACACTTTAATGCGGTGGGTCCCAAAATTGTCACATTGTCGCCCCTGCTCCCCCCCAGGAGCCACAGTCGGGAACTGGGGCTGGGTGCGGGGCTGCGGCTTCCGGGCGGGGGTGGGGGTGGACAGGAATAGGGAGGCCAAGGCTGGGACTGGAGCCAGGGGCTCAGTTTTGGGGCCACAGCTGGGGGTGGGGCTGGGAATAGGGTTGCCAACTGTCTAATCACACAAATCCAAACACCCTTGCCCTGCGCCCCCGTCCGTAAGTCTCCATCCCTTCTCCAAGGCCCCGCTCACTCCATCCCCCTCCCCAGTTGTCATTCACTCTCCCCCACGCTCACTCACTTTCATTGGGTTGGGTTCGGGAGCGGGTGCAGGCTCTGGGCTGGGGGGGGGGGGCTGGGTGGAGGCTCTGTGTGTGTGTGTGTGGGGGGGGGCTCATACTAAGCCTGTGGCAGAGTATTGGGGGCACAGGAAGAGGTGCAGGGTGAAAGTTCTGGGAGGGAATTTGGGTGCTGGAGGGGTCTCAGGGCTGTGAGAGAGGGTTGTCATGTGTCTGGGTAGCACGTACCTCAGGCAGCTCCCAGTTGGTACCACAATGGGGCTAAGTCAGGCTCTCTACCTCCCCTGGCCCTGTACCGTGCCTAGAAGCGGCTGGCACATCCCTGCGGCCCCTGGGTGGGAGCAGAGGGCGATGTGCACTGCCCCTGCCTGGGGGCACTGCCCACGCAGCTCCCATTGGCTGACATTAATGGGTGTTGGTTCAGACTCTAAACTGGGGTGGGCAAACTATGGCCCAGGGGCCACATCTGGCCCCCAGGACCATCCTGTTTGGCCCCCTGAGTGCCTGGACAGGGAGGCTACCCCATCCTGTCCCCCACCATTCTCCCTTCCCCAGAGCCACTTT
>ML677381.1:5617042-5657357 GCA_007922305.1 Dermatemys mawii | reverse complement strand
CCCGGTTTGAATAAGAGGGCAGGGAGTCCTGAGGGGCAATCATAGGCTGGGGAATGGGGTGTTGGATAGGGTGTAGGAGTCCCGGGTGTCTGTCAGGGGGCAGGGGTCTGGACAGGGGTCAGGGGACAGGGAGCGGAGGATGTTGGCTAGGGGGTGGTGTCCTGGGGGGGAGGGGACAGTTAGGGTGGGTGGGTGAGTTTCTCTGCGGGGGGAGGTACACAGGGGCCAAGTGGTCGGTGGGGGGGTTGGATGGGTCAGGGTTTCTGAGTGGGGCAGTCAGAGGGTGGGCAGTGCATGAGGGTCAGATAAGGGCTGGGGGGGGCAGGCTGTTTGGGGAGGCACAGCCTTCCCTACCTGGCCGTCCACATGCTTTTGCAACCCCTGATATGGCCCACGGGCCAAAAAGTGTGCCCACACCTGCTTTAAATGTTTAAGCCCATGCTGTCACAGATATCATTGCCCACCACCCCGCATAAGGTGTGCGTCAGTCCCAAGCAAACAAACTTGGCATCAGCACAGCATTGCGGTTAGGGCACAAAGAGGGAAACATACAGAAACGTCCAACTTTCCAGCGCTTATGACTCAGTAAAGCAGGGCCCATTGGGCCTGTGCTCTGATGGTGTGTGTGTGTGTGTGTGTGTGTGTGTGTGTGTGTGTGTGTCACTACCTGTCACTACCTATTCTTGTCCCCTTAAGTACTACACTGGATGGGTCTTGCCCAGGGTCTAACTGATCACCATATGGGAGTTAGGAAGGCACTGTCCTCCCACATCAGATTGGCAGTGACCTTGTTGGGGGAGGATGCTTTACCTTTCTCTGCAGTATGGGGGTGACCTTATCTGGGTGTAGCTCAATTGTTTCCTGTCGGGGGGGGGGGCCCTTTGGGTACTGATGCACTTTGCCCCCTCCTATGCACTGCCTGTGGCACATAACATTTGCTTTGGTCTCATTTCGCGTGGCCTGTGGTCAGCCCAGAAGATCTAGTGTGCCCTTCCAGCCTTCACCCAGCCCCTTGAAGCCAATGGGAAGCTGCCATCTGCCCACACAGATCACACGGCAGGCTTGGGGCCATGTACTGTAAATGGTCGTCCTAGTGGGAGAAATGGAGGGGCTCCCAGCTCTATTAAAATGGGTTAAAGTCACCACTTGATCCAGTTAGCTAGAGGCATTTTGTACAGCGGCCATGTTGTTGACCATCCTAAATTTGGCGGGCGGGCGAAGGGAGGGCTACTGCTGGAAGTCAGTGGTCAGCTGTAGCTCGGGGCAGCCCTCTCTGGCGCTCGAAGGGAGCTGATTCAGCACTGGCTTAGAGAGATGACTAGATCATGAGATTGGACTTGTGCCTCCATCTCCTCCTTCATTGCCAATGGGCTCGCTAGACCACTAGCCACAGTGTACTAGACAGCACAGTTCTGAAACAGTGAACAGGAACTATAGAGTTGTTCTCATTCCGGAGACCACGGCCATACTCCTGTTTGCTTGGCAAATCATGAGGATGCAGCTGAATTGACCCTGAGTTTCTGTTTCCTTTGCTTGAACCTGCTTCCTCTGTGAATGTCCTCTGTGAATGTCAGCTGCCCAATTAGCAAAGCCATAGCAAAAGGAGGCCTATACTCCACTTACGAAGGAAGGGACAGTTTGTTCCTTCTCTTACAAAAACTAAACCCAACAGAATACTCGATGGCCCATCTTACATTAACCTCCTGGGCCTCCGAAGGAAAAGCAGCTGTGGTTGTTTTTGTTTTGCTCTTTAGCCATTCTGAAGGAACAATGGTGTCAGATGGAGGATAATTACAGGCTGATTAAACGCTGGTGCTGTGAAAGGCATTAAATGATGATGGTGCAGTCTTCTTGAGATGCTAATCAAAAGACCCAAAAGAACTCAGGTTTACGGCCCACTCCAGCTCCTAGCAAAGGCTGGGGATCTACTTCCAGTGGGCACAGATATGTCATGCACCTTTGGAATAACCAGCGATTGATTAGCATGAATCAGGCTGATGAGCAGGAAGTATTGCCTGCACTGAGCACCTGGGGCTGGCGCTAGGTCTCCTCTGACAGATGCGGCTTGTATTGTACTTTTAATTAACTAGACATTTTGGCGCTGGTCAAAAGTTCATTTTTTTCAAAGACGACATCTCATTGATGTGCCCAATTAGCTCCCTGCGTCTGCAGGATACTAAGTCACTTGGCGTGTGCTGTGCTAAGCCAGAGAAGGCTGGTGGGGCCTTAGTGTGGCCAACAAGTAGTGCGTGGAGTCAGGGGGGGCTGCATGAAAGCCCATCCATTAAAGCTACTGCTGCTGCCGACTGCCAGCAGGAATCGGGACGGGAGGAATGAGTTAAGGCTAGAAGGGTGAGGAGCTGACCTTGAATATTCTCCTCCCTTGATAACATTCTTGGAAGATTTATCTTGGAGGCTAATGGCATGATACTGCCCTTTCACCAGCAGATGACAGAGAGCGGGATGACAAACGCCAGGAAGAACTGGTACAGCGTGTACCAATAGATATCAGCTGAGAAGTTGGGTAGGATGATGCCACATCCAGTTTTGCTGCTAGGCAGGACAATGGGCTGGGTGTACATGAACACCGGCACAATGGTGAGGAGCGACAGCGGGGAGAGCTCCTCAGACTTTTGCGGTTCTGTGCAGGGCGGAGGCATTTCCAAAGTGCTCTCGCAGTATCTTAGGGAGCTGGGCAGCTGATCCTCATGGGGCAGCGGGGGAAGGGCAGGAGAGCTGCCTTGCAGTGACCTGTGAAAAGGTCCCTTTTTCATGTAGGAGACAAGGAAGAACAATTTTTCTCATGCAACTGCTAGCAGGGCCTGCTTCCTAAAGGGCTGGAAATACCCCCAAAAGAATAGTAGCTGATGGGTCTGGGCCTGCTATACCACACAGTTATGAAATAACAATGCTAAAAGGCACCCTACACATTTTCCAACCGCAAAGCAGGTTTGGTTTGATTCTCGGGTGGAAGCTGAGCTTAGTTCTTATTGATTCTGCCGTTGGCTAGTTAATTCCCAGTAATGTATGTGCAACAGGATGGGTGAGAGGTAGATCCCAGAGGAACGGCTCACAACCCTTCTGTCTTCTACCTGTGAGGCGTGCGTCCAAATGACATGTTGTTCCTTTAATCTGCAGGCGCCAGGGAAACAGAAGACCACAGTAGCATTGTCCTCCCTGTCATTTTTGGCATCATTTGCCTGGTGGGCACTGTAGGGAACAGTATTGTGATCTATACCATCACCAAGAAACCCAAGAGAAACCACAACACTGCAGATGTCTTCATCATGAGCCTCTCCATCACAGACCTCCTGTTCCTGCTGGGGATGCCCTTGCTCATCCACCAGCTCCTAGGGAATGGGGTCTGGCTTTTCGGGGCTACCATGTGCACCATCATCACTGCTTTAGATGCCAACAGCCAGTTCGCCAGCACGTACATCCTCACGGCAATGGCCATCGACCGCTACCTGGCCACAGTGCACCCCATCCGCTCTGCCTACCTGCGCACACCCTGCACAGCTGCCATGGTGATCTTGCTGCTCTACCTGCTGTCGCTCCTCACCATTGTGCCGGTGTTCATGTACACCCAGCCCATTGCCCTGCCTGGCAGCAAAGCTGGGTGTGGTATCATCCTACCCAACCTCTCAGTTGATATCTATTGGTACACGCTGTACCAGTTCTTCCTGGCGTTCGTCATCCCGCTCTCAGTCATCTGCATTGTGTACCTGAAGATACAGAAGCACATTTCATGCAGGGTATTGCCGCTGCCCCAAAGAAACTTCCAAGCCAGGACTAAGAAAATCATGAAGATGGCAATAACCATCTGCTCTGCCTTTTTTATCTGCTGGGCGCCCTATTACATCCTGCAGTTGGTCCACCTCAGAGTCACCCAGCCCTCCACTATGTTCCTCTACGCCTATAACGTAGCTATCAGCTTGGGTTATGCAAGCAGCTGCATCAACCCCTTCATATATATTGTGTTGAGTGACACTTTCCAAAGGAACCTGGTGAAGGCAATCTGCCCAGGCCAGCAGGACAGAGGAGGAGACAGACACGCCACTGGGAAAGTCAGTCCCTCTGTGAAGATACGTCCTGGGCCAAATCAGGAGACCTATCTTAGTATGACATACTCTCATAATATAGACAATTGTATCGCTCTCTCGGTCATGGTGCCTTAGAGGTAACCTGCATGACTTCGCTGAGTGATGGCCAGGTGGTATAAACAGGTGTAAAAACTTTTTGCGGTTGTCGAAAAAAGAAGGGGTTAGCCTTGTCTTAAGACAACAACCAGAGTAATAGGGTGAACTGGGGGAGAATATCATCTAGGCTGACTATAAAGAATTCTCTACAGCGAGACCTACTCCAGGGCGGGATGATAATTTTGTAAGAAATGTACCAGCAACCCCATTACTTGAGTCACTGCCACTAAAACCTGACTTGACAAAGGTGTTAAGAGTACACTGAAGGGAAGCATTCAGCACTGGCAAACGTCGCTCTTAAAGATCTCTGGTTCTGTTGTTACAGCCCACTGAACACCTCACCTGGCTTTGGGAAAAGTGTATTTCTCTAATGCTGCTCCCATTGGTGGCAGGGCGGACATGCTGATTTCGGGCTGGCTTGAGCGACGTGTATTTTTAATCTTGTGGATGGTTAACAATTAGCAATCTTGCAAGTTGATTAACTGGACAACATCAGTTTGTAAGCTTGTTGTTACAGCCACAGTTGGTGGTAGTAAGGTGACCAGCACACTGGGACAGAGAGATCTAATTGATAACCATTGGAACTGTTCCAACTCCCTGAGGAGGGAGCAGAAAGAAATGGCTTTAGGAATCTATTATACTATGACGACTTCCTTTTTATAACAAGAATTCTTTAATAGTTAGTAAATTTGAACTAGTTGCAAAGATGAAATCTCAATAGATTTCTCAGAAATTGTAACTATCTTGTTAAATATAATGCTTGTGTGTCTAAGAGTCTGTTCTGTCACCCTCTTGCCCTCTGGGCATTAGTGTGTAGTCTCTTCTCTTCCTTATCCTCATTATGTTATGAGAACAAAGCCTCCTGCCCGGACCTCAGGGGAGCACGTACCCCTCTTTCACTGAATGTATGTCTACATGCCGACTTTGTTCGGCGGTGTGTACAGTACCAACATGGGCAACCCTCCTGGCACAAGGATAAACAGGAGTGGACACGGTGAGGAGCTGTGGAGGTGGGAAGAGTAAAGACACACCTTCTCATCTAACCCACACCTGCAGGGAAAGGCTCGGGGGAAGCGGGGAGTTGATGAAGCCTTTCCACACTTCCTCCCCTATGCCAGAGCCTTTCACTGCAGTGTGGACGCAGCCTGCTAGATGTACACTACACACCGACAGCTGGTGTGTAGCGTAGACGTAGCCTTAGCATATGCATGCAGGCGATCTTGGTTTGATTTCCAGTCCTTAATGCTAAGGGAGTCGGGGAGGTAATGGATGTAGTTGTTAGGACACAAGTGTATTGAACTCCCTACAGGTAATGAAGGAGTGACCTGATTGCCGTTTACTCCTGCGGGACTTCAGCACCACTGCGCAATGCAGAATTTTGCAGAAATGAACATTGTACGTGCAGAATTTCCTTTCCCCCTGCCAGAAATGGACTGTAGTGCTGCTGGCCGCCACTAGGGGCCACTGCACCCAACAGAGCCCAGCTCACGCACAGAAGACACAGGCGGGGTGCAGGGGGCAGAGCTAGAGGGTTTCTGGCAGCTGCAGTTCCCAGAATGCCCTGAGGGAAGATGGCAGAGCACAGGAAACTCAATGCAAGGGTGGGCCCAAGCATCAGGCTGTTTCTCCCTCTGGATTCCTGGGCTCTAGGGAGGGACCAGGTGTCTGGACTGGGTGAGCCACGTCTCTGCTCAGGAGATGGGGGGAGGTGTCTGGGCTCTAGGGAGGGGGTGTAAGTATCAGGGCAAGGGGGGCCCCATCGCTGTGCTCCGTGGGAGAAGTGTGCAGGTATCTGGGCAACGGGGAGCCCTGCGGCTGGGATGTGGGGGGAGTTGGGTTGTGAGTGTCTGGCCTCCCAGCTGGGCTCTGGGGGTGGGGGAGGGAAGGGGACAGAGAAATAGGAATTGGGTTGTCATAGGTGTTCCTTTAACTCTCTACTGCTGTGTGTGCCTGTATTGTTACAGGCATCCTTGCTGACACATATTTTGAAATAAATTTCCAAAATCATTGAAAACGTGTGTGAGTATGTCTGATTAGTTTGACAAATAAAAGTTGCAGAATTTTAAAATTGTGCGCAGAATTGTTATTTTTTTGGGCGCAGAATGCCCTCAGGAGTAGCTGTTCTCGGATTTGCCAGGGATCATTGTAACTGGTATTTCATAGCAGAAGTCATGGACATGGTGTTGTGCAACAGGCAAACTGCCAGACATTGAAACGTCCCTCCTCTGAAGCGCTTGCTTACTAAAGACACGGAGCACCAAGACCTTGAAGAAAGGATTAAAAGAATGGGATGATCTTAAAGAGGGACACTGAGGGACCCTCAAGAAGCACAAAGATAATCAACAATGTTATAGAAATGTAGCTGACAGATGTGTGACTCGCTTACAGTATCATCTAAAATGCAGATATTGTCTCTAAGGTATTGTGGGGAGATTAATTTTTGAAAATACACAGACTTGGACAATATTCCCCCTTCCCCAATTTAGAGTGGTTCACTCCTGCTTGTCACGAACACCAACAGAGAATTATTTCAATCCCTCGGGTCATGATTTTACCTGGAGAGTGAGGCCAAGCAAGGCATGTTCTTATAGCCTTAGCCAAAGGAGCCCTCACTTATCTCAGCCAAGAAAAGATAGCGGAAGATGGAAACAGGAGGAAGGAACAACAAATATAAATGGCAACTTCAAACTACCATGTGAAATTTTTATGTGAAATCCCCTTAAAATGTGTAACTATACAAGCTCATGTATGCACAATGCCTTATAGTGATGGATGTGAATAAACTCATTGTATCACTGTGGGAGTGAAGTTTGGACTTTTCCCTCAGTTTAATAGGAGTCCATGCACTGAATCATCATGCAGTCTTGCTGTAGTTGGACAGAGATGTTAAATCATCTCAAGTGAGTAAAAATCTCCAGTGAATTATATTTCACTTGTGTTATTATTATAGTCTCTAATTTTCAAACATTTCAAATCTGGTCCATCAAAATAATTGTATGGCTATCCTTCGCCATTGTAACTGACTATGCATTTTAAAAAAAAAAACAGACGCCAATCTCGCTTGCTTCTATAGCAACCAACAAACAAGAAAAACAGTCTGATTAATTTGAGCTCCGTGGTAGCTTTGTTGTAGAACAGCTAATTATAATGGGTGTTAGTGTTATAATTCAAAAAACACAATGAAAATAAAGAACAAGAGCTAATGTATGAAAAATGTTCTGTGCCCCATATATTTGTAAAATCATTTATGTACAAAATGATTAAGGAACAGAGCAAAATTCCAAGGTGCTTTACAATATCTTCATCATTTATATTTACAAAACACAGTGTTCAGCTTTACATGCATACGGAATGATAGTACTAAAAGTAGCACACTTTATTTAACATCATTATGGATGTGCAGTGGTTCAAAATGTGTTTTTATTTGTGCTTGGTTTTTCTAAAGACTTTCTAATGTCTCAGGGACCTATAAATAGGGTGATATCATATTAAGTTTGGTCTTCTCATGGTATTTGAAGTCAAAATTTGCAAACCTATGTACCCAAATATAGTCTCTCAAATTGACTCAATAATCCGATGTCTGACTATGGATTTAAGTTCTGTAATTTGGACACAAAGGCTAATGGAAATATCTTAAGACGACTAGCGCTTGTGTTACTTTGGACTACTAATGGTGTCATCATCACAGAGTTATTACTTTAGCTTATTGTGGAATCAAGCACATTGAAGAGCTGGGCTAAGAGGACAAGGGGAGAAGTACCTTCAGCAATAACAAAGAAAACACACAAATTCCAAAAAGTTGCATAACGAGGAAGAGGTGGCCCTGCTGGCTACTCCTGGCAATCCCTTACAGCAAGGGGGATCTGTAACAGGTTGGGCTAGAGGATTCCTCATTGCTTATGGCTGAGTGCACGTCTGTCCTGTTTATTCAGGCTGTGTGCTCTTTTCCAGATCCTCACATGGAGATCGATTTCTCCCTCAGGATCTGCACTTAAATCTCAATGGTGCCAATGAAAAGTAAATGCATGAAGCAAGGGGATATTAAACACTTAGCTCTCTGTGAATTTCCCCCCTCTATTGCTGTGGGTGTGCTTAAGCTTGACTGGGGGAGGGGGAGGGAACTGGAAATGGAAGAGTCATTTTCTTGTGTTTCAGGCTTTTTTTTGCTTTCATTGAAACTTTTGGATGGATTTACTCTTACTGCGTATCACTTATTTATCAAGTTCATTCTAAAAGACTTCAAAATAGGATTATAATGGAAAACTGCAGCAGTCTGAAGAAGAAATATTGCTTTGGCCGAAGAAAGCGCACGAATGTTCCACTGAAAGAGTCTTCGATTCCGTTCGTTTTGGAAGGTATGGCCATTTGAATTTCCTACTGCCACTTCAAAAACATTAGTACACAATTTTAGACCTGCATGGATGTTTGGAATACATTGGAACCATTTTATAAAAACAAATGTAAACTGGTTATTCATTAACTAAAAAAATGTACAAAAGGTTATGATCAAAATGTACTTTGCAACACACCTTATGGCTTGAGCTTTCGTATTAAAATAGAAGATCAGTATAAGTATGATGCTTGCCTCCCACAAGGCTTTGACAATCTCCACCCCCTCCACCAAATCATTTAATGGTTATGAATCCCATCTGTAAGAGACACCATTGAAGGGTTCTGCATGTCAGACGGGCTTACGTCATAGCCCAGCTTCTTCATGTCTTTAGTCACCACATTGAAGGAAATGGTCACAAAGCCTTGGGATCGCACTGTGGTCACTAGAAATAGGAGGACAACACCATTAGCTAGTAGAGCTGGTTGAACACTCATTAGATGTCCCATAGAATATCAGGATGTGGTTGTTCTCAATATGCTCAATTAACCTTCTAAAGCATCAACAAAGAAACGTAATGGCTAAGATCTGGTCCACAGTCACAAAGGAGTTAGAGACAGTAATTCCTGATCGTTTACCTTCTCGGCCTTCTCCCTGTGCAACCACTTTTGGGTCAGTGAACTCTGGATGTCTTCCCATGAGCCAGCTTGGAGAAACAGAAAAGAAAACAACTCACTGATGTTCACACTTGGTAGCATTTAGATTTGTTATAAGGAAGGTTCATCGTTTGCACCGAAATAAAAAAAAAATGTTTCCCCCTGTTCATAGCAGGAACTTTTAAAGCTTGATACATTTTTTTTTTCTTGCTACTGTGTAAATTGAATCCATTTGTATGCCATTCATTAGAAAAACAGCTATGACAAATACACACTGGGCAGGGAAATACACACTGCTCATGAGTCCTCATTCAGGAGAAATCTGTGCAAGTATATGCTGTACCATTCCTTTACAGACTGTCCTTTGAGTGGGTAGCCTACAAAAAATAAAAGCCTTTGACTAGCTTATTGACAGCAGTATTTTAAGATTAAAGGACAGATTGCGATACTCTGCTCACACTGTGCCCTATCCAATGTGCACTGAGCAGAATGCAAGTCCTTCTGTTGACTTCACTGAGCATTGGATCAGGCACATTGAGTAATCTTACGCTGCGAGAAGTCCCACTGAAATGAATGGGACTACTTACTTGTGGAGTACGGTACCACTAATGTTGAGGTAGCTATGTTTCTATCACAATCTGATCCTTAAAGATCAGCATGCTAAAACTAGGATGTTTACTCTCAGTGGAAGTTCTTCGTATAACCATTGTAAACCAGAGTTTAAATTTGCCCACAGATCACTAATTAAAATAATGTAAGTCCTCACACCACTGGTTCTAGTCTAGCTGCCCCATAAAGGAAACGTTCAGTCACCTCAATATTATGAAATGCTTTCCTGCCTCCCCTCCTGATCCTTACACTCATATTTTAAAATCCCTATTATCTACGTTACTCTACCCTAATGCAATTTGTAACACATTATAGTGGACAGCACCATAACAGGCCTGGAGAAGGTTAAAAAACTGCCCAGACTTTGGGAAGAATTTCTGCTTTTCTTCCTTTAATACACATATCTGAGGCAGTACGGTTTGTTCTCTGGTGCCAAAAGTTTTTATCTGGCAAAAAGAGAAGTAGTTTCAGTGCTGTCATAATTATACTACATCAATGTGTTTGTTAAAACATACAGAGGCTTACCTGCCTTACCTGATTACAACTTCCTCTCTTTAAACTCAGCTATATTCCTGCTGCTGCAAAGCTGTTTTACATCTTCACTCCATGTTACACACTACTAAACTGCTTAACCTATTCAACAAACAGTCCAAATCATTCCGCAAGGTGTTTCTATCCTGCATGGCCGGTATATTTCTATCTCTATTGTCAGAGACATTAAAACAGCTGAATCTAACTCAGGACCCTGTGATATTTCACAAACAAACTCTAGGACTCTAAAATGTTTCCCTCTGGACCACTGCTTTTAATATAGATGGACAAATCTGTCTAAAATGTTCAATTAGCTCAGAGAAAACAGTTACTTCTGGAATATGAATAATGGACTCTTCACTAAGAAAGACTAGAGGGTATTCCGCCAATATGTGTGGCCCTTTCCCAGACAAGGAAGAAGGGCTGAGTGGACAATTCAGTTTAGAACAATTCTGAAGAACAGGCAGATCAAATCTGGATTCACTGCACAATACCATGTCTAGACCAGCTAGCTAAACATAACCTCAAAGAGCTATTCTTTTAACAGAGTGGCAAAAACCATACCAAATTACATGTGCCTTGCAACAGTTAATATATGTCAATCAGAACAGATAAAGCTTATAACAGGAGCAGTAGTTTTGGGGCTCAAGGAACTTTTTCTAACTGTTCCACTTCATCACCAGTTTCAAGAAGCAAAATTCTGCCAATGTCCTAATCACCTCCAGCTTGTTTCACTGTGTAATTTCCACCCACCACAGCTGGTCAGTAGCACAAATTCAGAATTAACCAGTCGGAGTGAGAGTGAATGTGTGTTTTTCCAGCAATCAATGCATCACTATCAGGATGTCACCTGACAGTTTACTAAAAACCAATAAAAGAGCTACCTGCAGCACAAGGATCAATGGCTACTGATTGAATGCATTTTGTCTTCTGATTTTATTGCACAATAAAAAAATTATATTGCACAGGAAAAGTCCCTGGTGGGCCGAGCTGGTTTGTTTACTTGCAGCGTCTGCAGGTTTGGCCGACTGGAGCTCCCACTGGCCATGGTTCACCGTCCCAGGCCAATGGGAGCTGCGGGAAGGGCAACCAGCAAATCCCTCGGCCCACCCTTCCCACAGCCCCCATTGGGAGAGAGAAAATTTGGATTCTAAGGACAACGTTGACACTAATTTGATGCACAATGAAGGACAAGTCTTGTAGTCTCCCCGGGTCTTAGACTTCCACAACTGTAACATGGGGCAAATTAATGCCAGTGCATGGAATTTTCAAAAGCACGTAAGTGACTTTCAATTAGACTTGTACTTCCAAGTAACTCAAGTGTGTTCCACCCATTCTTTAGACATGGAGGCTGATTTCCATAGCTGCCAAATGGATTTCAATGCTCAGGTACCCTTAAATTAATTAATAATGCCTAGCTCTCATCCTCATAGTCTTATCACCCCTTGGCATTCGTAGATCTCAAAGTGTTTTACAAAGGAGATAAACATCATTATTCCAATTTTACAGATGGGAAATTGAGACACATAGAAGTGAAATGACTTGCCCAAGGTCCTAGGCACTGATTTCCCCTCTGCCCCGTGGGTGCTCGACCCCTCTGCCCCAGCACCACCCTCGCCCCGCCCCAATTTCTCCCTTTTCCCCCAAGTCCTCGCCCCTGCCTTGCCTCTTTACCTCCTCCCCCGAGCGTGCTGCATCCCCACTCCTCCTCCTCCCTCCTGGAAAGCCCTAAAAGTGCTGCCAAACAAGCTGTTAGGTGGTGGGAGGGAAGCGCTACGAGAAGCAGGGATGCGGCGCACTCGGGGGAGGAGGAGTTGAGGAGGGGTGGGCACAGGGGAGCTTGGCTGCCAGTAGGTGCGGGGCACCCACTAATTTTTCTGTATGAGTGCTCCAGCCCCGCAGCACCCACAGAGTTGGAGCCTACGCCCAAGGTAACCCAGCACTCCAGTGGCCAAGCCAGGAATAGAACCCAGGTTCCTGAGTCCCAGTCCAGTGCTTTACCTACTAGACAGTACTAGTACCAGGGCACACTGCTCTCTAAACCAGAGCTACTGTGAACAGGACTCAGACGTGCACAGACATCCCATTGGGTTTCAGGACTAACACCTTAACCATGCGCCCACTAAAGCCGGATATGGGATGTCCTATTTTCTAAAAGCATTTCCTGTGAAGCCCAAGGTCTCCATCAGTTCTGGCTCTTAAATACTGAGATTTTATGACAGGATGGAGGAAAAAAACGAGGGAGAAAAACAATAAAAATTCATGTATATAGTTAAAAGAGGCAGTCACTGTTTAAGAAAAAGAACTGATTACAACCAACAGACTCTTAGAATGTAAAAATGTCCCTTGTGGAACAGTCCAATTATATTTTTAAAACATATTATGCTGTACTTAACATTCTGCATCCTCATAATGCTTGTTTTCATTATGGAGTAATTCCTGCAGCAGATGTTGCTAAATTACATGAAGAAAAATAAGTGTAATACTAGTGAAATCGATTCTAGAAAGAAATGAATGTGTTTACTTCAATTCTACGCAGAAAGCCAGTTTGGTTTGAACTCTTTCTCGCACAACTTCATCAGTGTCAATGTTTTTTTTTCTTTCGGAAGCTTCAGAGAATAGAAGAGAAGGTGTGGTTGTTTGCCTTTGCTATCATTTGGTGGCTACTTTTCAAAAAGACATAGCTCTATGTTGGCAGGAATACAGCAAGTGTTTTTCAAATTCACACTTTCAAATGCATGGATAACAAAAAGGATGAAGTTACAGAGCATTACTCCAAGCGGATTGCTAACGTTACATTTTAAAGTAAGGCTTTGATGGATAATGCCACACTGTCCATGTCTTTAACCTGACAAAAACTCACAGGTACGTGCACACACTGAATAGTTAGAGACATCATTAATTAAACCAAAAATGTCCTTTCCCATGTTACTAACAACACCTTTGAGTATTACCTTGTAATTTTTTGCAGCTTAGACGTGGATTCTGGAACAAACATAGGAATGGTTCTTCTATGACTGAAATGGAATTGACAAAGAGAGAGAACTTCTTGATGAAATGCACCTAGTGCCAATGTCAAATACTCTTGTATTTATTATGATAATGAAAGTCCAAATATAGATTTAAAAAATGAGGTGAGGCATCCGCAAGTAACTTGTTAAGTAATGAACTCAAACTTTCCCATGTACAGCTTGTATGGGGTGCTTGCAAAGGGCACAAGAGAGAGGCCAGCTAGGGGAGCACCTTCAAACCCCAAATGGTGCAGTCCCCCCAGCAGACCTGACAGTGTTGAAGTGAAGACTTGCAGGCCCAGATCCAACAAGGCATTTAGGTGCCTGGCTCCCACTGAAAGCAACAGGGGTTTGGTGCCTCAGTGGCTTTGAGGATCTGGGCCAATTTGTTCAACTGCCCTCCCCCATCCACAAATTAAAACTAAACCTGCTCTGAAGGCTCTAGTCCAATGACCAAGGGCTTGTAACAGAGAATAGATTCCATACCCATGGTGTAAAAATTAGAGACACACTTATTTTGGCTCCGATTATTTTTTTGCTTTAGAAAATACAAGAGGGAGTTGTGATCAGACTGTATATAGGAGGAACATATGAAACAGAAACAATCAGAAAACAGACACCATCATTAACTCACCTTCCAGGTGTGAACGGAACATGAACAGCTCCATAACCTCGGACAACATCATTTCCAAAAAGATCAGGCCCATAGACACTTACCACTATTTGTGGCCCTTAAAAAGAAAAAAGGATTTAATATAACGGCAAGGACAAGGATAAGGGGATGGATTTGTCTCTATGATTTCTTAAACGCGTTCCTAACTTACTGTTATTTAACATTACCTGAAAGCAACTATAAAGTGTCAAGAACTGCATGTTCAAAAATGTCTGTATTTACCTGTATTAGGGAACTAAAAACCAGTGGGTATAAGAAAGCAAGCAGTGTAAACTGCATTATTGAACTAGTGTAAAGCTTTCTGGTTTCTAAGAAATATTCTCATTCAGGAAAGGTAATTTTAAAAGAAATATGGTACCCCACAGAGAGCACAGAATCTACTCCAAGCAAGTTAAATTGCCAGAAATGATAAAAGGGGAGCCCACAGTAATTTCATCCTGGGAAATGAATTGCTTAAAAGCACCATCAAGAGAAAACACAAACTGGATTCAATAGAACAAAAGTCAAAAATTAATCTGAAATGCTATGTTTTCCTTCATTCACAAGGCAAAAGGTGACATGCAGAACCATGCATATTTGTGACTCTCCAACAACTGCTGGGCATAGTCTCCCTTATTCGGAAGGTCATGCTAGCATATGCTATGAAGACGCATCAAAGGGCCTTCAAGCTACCATCCCAGAACCACAATCTTCATGTACCAAATACCTGTATTCAGCCACACATCATCTTTGTGGTTTACTTACAGCCAAAGGGGTTTGTACTTTTAAAGGTGATATCGATTGGAAAATTCCACACAAGGGCTTGCTGTGCATCTCTGTTTTTAGAAGTGATCTGAGATATTCCTTCTTCCAAACCCTACAACAAAAGCTTACATATTGTACAAATACAAGCTGCTGATATTTACTCACATTACAGAGTGGAAAGTGCATATGCTCTTAGCGCAGTGGTGGGCAAATGTTTTGGCCCGAGGGCTATAGAGGGATTGCAAAATTGCATGGAGGGCTGGATAGGGAAGACTGTGCCTCCCCAAACAACCTGGCCTCACCCTCTATCCGACCCTCTCCCACTTCCGGCCACCCGACTGCCGCCCTCAGAATCCCTGACCATCGAACCCCACCTCACTCCTTTTCCCGACCGCCTGCTCGAGACCTCCCGCCCCTAATCAGCCCCCCAGGACCCCAGCCCCATTCAATTCCCCTGCTCCTTGTCCCCTGAACACCCCCTCCTGATACCCCCTACCCAACCCCCTGCTTCCTATTTATTCCCCCGCCCCCAACAGACTCCCAGGACTCCCACGCCCCATTCAACCTCATCGGCTCCCAGACTCCCTCCCGGGACGCCCTGCCCATTATGCAACCCCCTGGTTTTGCCCCCTTAGCGTGCCGCTCAGCATCATGTTTGGCAGTGATATGGAGCCAGACATGCTGCACTGCCCCCCAGAGTGCTACCTGGGTGGCGTGCTGAGGCTCTGGGGGAGGCGGGGGCGGGGTTGGCGGGAGCCTTCCCGGCCAGGAGCTCAGGGGGCTGGGCAGGATGGTCCTGTGGGCCGGATGTGGTCCGTAGTTTGCCCACCCCTGTTTTAGCGTCTATAAAACTTCTTTACTTGTTTACAGACAGATCATTAGGGCCAAGTTCCAGTCCCTGCCCCAAAGAGCTTACATTTTTAATAACCAAAGCTCCTTCCCTTCAATTTGCACATACAGTATTTTGCATGTGCAAATGCAGGGTTGGGCATATAAACTGATGCAAAATTAAACCCATTTAAAAGTGATCCTTATTCATACTAATTTGCAAGTAGCTAATCTTATCAACATTTATGAAAAGCATTGACTGGATTCATAATAACTAAACAGAAGTGTTTTGAATACGTAAACCACAAAACAAAGGATAAGAGGAATTAAACCAATAACAACACACAGCACATACACAGCATTCTAGTTTTTCAAAGCACTGTACCAACACTAATAGATCTTTGCACTTCCTCTGTGAAGTGGGAAGCAATAATTAATCTCATTTCCTAAATGGGGGAATAATAAAACACCTAAAAATGAAATGACTTACTCAAAATTTAGTGGCAGAGACAATATTAGAGTTCAGGATATATTCCAAGTGCTATGCTCAGTACGCTAGACTATACCAGTGATCCTCGTCCAGGGCCCCCTGGTGGCCCGTGCACAGGTTTCAGGGGGTCCACCAAGCAGGGCCAGTGTTAGACTGGCTGGGACTCAGGTCAGAAAGCTATGCAGAGCTGAAGCCCTGGGCACTGAACCCTGCCACCTAGAGCTGAAGTTAAAGCCTGAGCAATTTAGCTTTGTGGGGCCCCCTATGGTGTGGGGCCTTGGGCAATAGCCTTGCTTGCTACTCCCTAACGCAGGCTCTGGCTTTTATATGCAGAAAAAAGTTGTTATGGCACATCTGGGCCGTGAAGCTTTTACATGTTGGGAGGGGCGTGGGGCTCAGAAAGGAAAAGGATGAGAACTCCTGCACTAGACCACCCCACCTTTCCAAGACAATAAAGGGAAAGACATTTGTAGTCCTGCCCCCCCTCCCCAATCCTATTTCGTGTATTTCCCGAGTTATTTTTATTATTCGTATTAATGTAGCACCTAGGAGCCCCAGGCAGGGACCAAGCCCCCGCTGTGCTAGGTGCTGTACAAACACAGAAAGGAGTCTCTGCCCCAGGGAGCTCACATTTCTAATGCCCACAAGCCTAACCCATTGAACTCAGCGCAGCCACGTCGTAGGGGATTTGGGGCACAGCCGAGGGCCGATCCAGCGGGGGGCACTTACCGTGGTGGGGACCCAGTCGTGGCCGTAGACGAAGCAGTACTTGCAGTAGAGCTCGTCAAACTCTGGGAACTGGAGAAGACACGGGAGACAGTGAATGACTGGCCCGGGGGCGCCCCATCCGGGCTGACTGGGGGCTAAGGCTGAGCCGGGGACTTTCCAGGGGCTCGCCCCGGCACTGAACAGAATCAGGGGAGGCGGGCGCCGGGCAATAGCGGGGGTGGGGTGGGGGGGCGATGCCCCCCAAGGCCCCCGACCCTCCCTGGAGACGCTGGTTCGAGGCTTCTTCAGCGCGCCCCTCACCGTGGCCCCCGGCCGCGCTCTCGTTCGGCGGGCGCCCGGGGGAGCTGCGAGGATCCTGCCAGCGGGGCGGGGGAGCCACGTTGAGCCTCGCCCGGGGGGCAAGGGCCTCGGAGCCCCCCTGGGGTCCCCGCCTACCTGGGCGCTTTCGATCTGCCCGTTCACCATGAGCAGGAAGACGGTGGGGGCGGCGGCTGCGGCGGCTGCCATGGCGCCGGGAGCCTCTCCCGGCCCGTTGCTAGGGGCCGCTCTCCCGGCCCGCCTTGGATACCGGACGGCGAGGCGGCCGGGACAAACTTCTTGCCAGCGAGCGCAGCGCGAAGGGGGCAGGAGATCTAGGGGCTGCGCAGGCTCCCAGGGGTAGAACCCGGCCTCTCCCATCCCCCACCTCAGTAACTCCCCAAAGGGAGGGGGATCCCTCCCATCCCTCTATTTGCTACCCCTAATAGGGACCTCCTAGTCCCTCACCCCCCCCAAAGAAGGGGGGGGCTTTTCCCTGCCCACTGCCTCCCCCAGTGAGGGGGGGTACTGGGGGTGGTGGTCCCAGTCACGCTGGTGCCCTGGCTACAACACACAGAGCCATCTGCACTGGCCTCCCCACCCTGCCTGTCACTCCGAAAGGCCCGCTCAGCGTAGGCTTGTTCTTTCACCAGCAGAAGTGGGTCCAATAAAAGTCATTTCCTTACCCTCTGTGTCCTTCTAACATCCTGGGACCCACACGGTGCCACCACAACGGCAAACACACCAAAAAGGCACCAGCACGACCCCTATTCTACAGCTGACTTGGCAGCATTAATTTTTTTTGTTTGTTTCATAAGATTGATGTTTCTTTTTAAGCATTTTCTCTTATTTTTAAACCATTTCAGTTTTCACGGTTGTGCAAAATGACAGGGTTTATTTAAGCTTTTATTTTTTTTATCTTATCTTACATTTTCACAGTTGCAGGAAATTATCGAGGGAGGGGTCAGACAGTAATTATTTAATGAGGTAGATGCTGAGACTGAAAAGGTTAAAGCTTTATAGCAGTTAAAACCACAAATTGCCAACATTATGTGTTGGAATATACAACATGTGAATATTCTTAACTCAGACACTGATAAGTTCTCAGGAGGCATTTTTCTTACTTTGCCTGAGTGTAAATTTCGATTGTTATCCGTGGAAATAGTTTTCATGGATTTGTTTGTGTGTGTTTGGTAAAATTGACATGTACTGACCTTTACTGATAAAAATCTAATCCTTCCAACCCGATTTACAAAGGTGCGGTACGTCTGCATCAGCAGATTTTGCATCACGATCCATACACCTTTCCCAGTGCTTGCCCTGGCAGAGCCAGAGGAGGCAGGTGCCGGGCAATGGCACAGGGAGGGGAGATGCCCCCAAAGGCTCCCGATTCCCCCCCGGGAGACTCTGGTTCGAGGGTATGTTAGTGCCAATTACTCTAACATAGCCAGGGCCATCGTAGTCCCTGTCATTCACCTGACCTCTGACTCTGGGTGCAGTGCAATGCTTCTCTGCCTGGAAAATTCCAATCAACAGGATACTTTCCCCCCATGCAATTTCCACAGCAGTGAGTTGGAGTTAGGGTGACCATATGGCTTGATTTTATAGGGACAGTGCTGATATTTGGGCCTTTTTTAATATGGGCTCCTATTACCCCCCACACCCTGTCCCAACTTTTCACACTTGCTGTCTGGTCACCCTAGTTGGAGTATACCTGTGCTGCAGTCAGAGGTGTGGTAGATGTACCAGAACCAGCTTCGATCTGGCTACCTTGAATAACAATAGCAGTGAAGTAGAGGCAGCACGGGCTGACCAAGCCTGCCTGGGACCCTGGTTCCACTCAGGTGACTAGCAGAACCATGGGGATGCACAGGTGTGATAAGCTTTGTGGGCCACTAGATGTCATAGTTACCCCACACAAATTTGAAATGCAAAACCTAAGGATATCAGGGGCATGACCTGATTTTAACACCACTGACCTGCACTTTATTTTTAATACTTCTCGACCTGCCTGTTTCTTACCCCACATGTGGGCAAATTCCAATCATGCATTAGTCAGCCCTGTCAGGGGTTAGGAAGAGTTTTATTCCATAATCATCCATTGTAGGGTTTCTTGCATCTTGTTCTGAAGCATTTAGTTACTGGTGCACTGTCAGAGACAGGATACTGGGTTAGGTGGGGCATGGATTCCGGTTCTTATGTTCCTGGCCTTCCCTCTTCTTCAAAAAAATCACAGCTGAGGCAGAGAAGAGGCTTAATTCCTCCTCTGAACAAAATTTCCTGCAGCTGAACACTCCAGGGAAGACCCTCTGACATTTAGAAATAGTCAGTTGTTTGTAAAATATTTAAAAAGCTCATGGAGTGATTTTATACATGGTAAGCACTGAGGAGCTGTTCTAGAGACCCCAGAAAACAGCACAGTGTGCTCTAGATGGTGGTAGTTGTTGGATTGACTCCTCTGCATGTACAGCTAGTCTAGTGCCGTCCAGGAGCTAGTCAGAAAAGAAAGTTTGGGGGTCATCCTCACGCTGGGGTGATAGATCTTCCCCAGCCCTAACAAGTAGGATGGACCAAAGTGGGTGTCATAGGAGGGAGGATGTAGGTTGGGGGAGGAGGAGAAAGAGAAAGTTTGCAGATTGAGGCACAGGTACTGGGAATGTAGCATGCTTGAAAGTGAGGTGACCTTCATCTCACCAGACCCACCAAATCCTTCCTGCTATTAACCACTGACAGCCTGGCACAGCAGGATTCCTGCTTGGCTGCCTGGATATGATGTGTAGAAATCTGATCATCTAATAAACTGACCTCACCCCTTACACTGAGTGCTTAGACCAACGATGTAGCTATGTGAACATGCCAATCAGCTCTGATTTCAGTTTATTTAATTTATCCTGTGGTAGGGTATCCTTTTTGGATGGAAATAAAGGAAAACCACATGAAAAATAAGGGACAACACTTTATTTTAGGTAAATACCACTTCCTTTAGCATATCATGCATTTTCTCTCAAGTGCACATTTCTACTGCCCCCATGTATACTATGCAATTATCACAAACTTTAATTTAATGTTTAAAATGGTCCAGGGATGTCCCTTAAAATAAAGGACAGCTAGTCACCTTATCCAGTATGTACAATCACTGTCACATTTAGGTATCACAAGTCCAGTCCAACTTGCATGGAAATTTTCCCATTGACTTTGATAGAAGCTGGACAGGGCCTCACTTCTATTTATTATTTGCCGTGATATTGGAGCCATGTTGGTCCCAGGATATTAAAGAGACAAAGTGGGTAAGGTAATAGCTTTTACTGGACTGACTTCTGTTGGGGAAAGACAGGATTTCAAGCTTACCATAAATATTTATTACCCACAGAGCATATTCCCAGTACAAAAATCAGTTCAAGCAAATTGCATTTTATTCATGAATATCCAAATAATCACTACAACCAGATCCACGAAACAGCAAACTAGCCATATCATCTTACATATGCTGTGCAGATTCTAGCAGTCATTGTATAGATGAATTGCAAATGAAAAAAAATGTGTACTTTATAATTGTGTAAAGACAGACTCAAAGTTTGCTTTATTCCAAACTAAAGATTTTTCTGCTTGCTTTTTACATTAAATAAAAATGATCAAAGTCTACAATTGTGTCTGTTGGTCCTGCAGCACTTAAATCAAACTACATGACTGTATAAACATGTAGCACTGTTAATGGCCACTAGATATCACCAGTGCTGTACCAGCTGCAATACAGATGTCAGAGTCAAACAGCCAGAACCGTTAAAAGGAAATATGTTACCTACTAATGTTGAAATTAAGTTTAAAGGCAGCACAATATTTTACATGGCAAAAATAACCATATAGTTTCTGCACAGTAATTGTTAAACACATAAGCTCATGGTATCTAAGGAGCTCTGTCATTACAAGATCACTCTTGCAGGTTGTGTTATAAAATGAGAATTATGATGTGGTGCATATTATTATAAAGAAAGGGTTTACAATGCATTTTACGGGAGAGGACTGCATAATAAAATTAACATAATGATAGCATTTAATGAACTGCCTATCGTCTGAAGAAGCTAAAACAGCTTCACAATTGCTCTGCCTACCATCCCACTGCAACACAGCCACTTTAGGAGTGTAGTGGTGTATCCAGGTAGCCTGGAACTGTGGGTGGAAGGGAAATTTTGCCTAAGGGTGATGGATGCCTGCTTGGCTGATACAGCAGGGACTGAACTGGGGATTGTCCAGTGCTAAAAGCCTGGTCTACAAGTCAAAGTTTTGCTGGCATAGCTATGTCAGTTAGGAGTGTGAAAAAAATATCACCTGCCTCCCCAAGATAGCTCTGCCAGAAAAAACCCCGTGTAGACTGTTACCTCCGCAAAAAAAAGTCCTTTTCCCTGGTATTGCTTATTTCATTTGGGGACCTGGTATAAGCTGCTGGCACAGCACTCTTTGGCCGGCATAAATTGTGTCTCCACTAGGAGGGTTTGCTGCTGTAGTGTTACTGGTATAGCGATACCGGCAAACCCATTGTAATGTAGACAAAGCCTTAGTCTTTACAGGCTGAGCTATAGAGCCAAGCTCTGCAGGGGAGTTGGAACATCTCCATGTCTTCTGTGGATTGGGGACATATAACACATCCTGATCAGTGGCTTTCAGCAGCACCCCAGGGCAAACTACTGCTCTGAGACACAGGACTGTTAATGTCCATAAAGAGCAGACTAGCTTTGAGATCTCACCCAAGGTCTCCTAACAAAGAGCCTTGCAAAGACAGGGCCTGTCATTGCTGAGCTGTTATCTGTCCCTAAATCAGTGAAGTGCAGCTACCCTTTGCTCTTCACTCTCATTGATGGCCATGACCATGAGCACCTATAAATCCCAGGATCTATACTTGGTGTTCAGCACCTCACATGAGAATGTATCAGTGCATGGTTATCTCACTCCATTGCCTCCCATAGGGCTGTCTAAGGTTTGAGCCACACACAGTTGTGTTCTGGTATAACTATTTTGGCTAGGGGTGTGGGTTTTATTTGTATTGTTGTCCTGGTACAGTCTCTAGTGTGTGTGCAGTTATACTAGTATAATGGTGCCGTACTAAGGGAATAAGCAATACCTATATAAGAACTTTTATTGAGGTATCCTTGCATTCATATTAGGGGTGATTGTACCACTTTAATTATACCAGGCTAATTAAAGATGTACAACTTTAATATATTGATAAACCCTGGGGGACTTTTCAATGGATATTGTGTGTGCTTTAATTTCTTAGGTAAAGACATCTTTTAAAGAATGAATCCTATTGAAATCTGTGCACCACAGCTGTGCTTTTACCATTTCTCTTTAGCCATACAGAATTGAACACAGCCTCTGGGCCTGGCTGGGCAAGCGCTCTGTGCACTGGTGATGCCAGCAGCAATATATGCATATGCAGCCTTTAGCCACGGGAATCCCTCACGCCTACGCTCGTATCTCTGTAAATGTCACCGAACACAATGGGAGGCTGAGCAATTTCGACTGCGGTCGAAATCCAATAAGATCTAGCAAGTCACTTGCTGCGTTTCACCTCTCTAGCCGCCCCCACAGCTCCGGAGAGCAGACAGTGGTTGCAAGCAATATTGAGGAATCTGAGCGAAGTCTTGACACCAAACTCTCTCTGGAAGGGCTCCTGGCTCTCAGGGAAGTGGATATTTGCTCAGCCCTTACCTGCTGTAATTAAAAGCAGTTGGGTACATTTCACCCGTGCTGCTGGATGATATGCTCACAATCAGTGCAGGAGACCACTCCCTGCTAGGCCTCTACTCTGTCTGGAGAGGATTTGCACTGTCTTGTATGGTTTCAGATTGCTCCTGATTGAACAGGTTGCTGGCTTGACTCTAAATTGTTCAGCAGATTATTTCCAGTGACTTTCCCTTTCAGAGGTGCTTGGCCTTTTCTGGGCAGTTGAATCCTTTGCATGTCGGCTGGGTCAGCACCTAATTCCCAGCAGTTCTGATCTGGATCCAAATTTTCCCTGCTTTTGGGGTGATCAGGCCTGTGGGCTTGGGTTAGGCCTATCTAAGCAAGCGTGTGCACATTGGCTAGTTTGCTGTGATCCCCTTTCCCCTCCTACTGCAATGATCACGTATAGGCAACAGTTTCTGGGAATATGGGAGGCTCAGAAACGTGGTATTTTGGGTAGGCTGCGGTATCTATTAATTTTAAAAAAATCTTTTGGAGGCTCAAGGGCCTGGTAATTGGCCCATATTAGTGACACTCACCTGGATCTGCCCTCCCCACAAGCCTCAGTTCCCCAGTTCTCTCGCCTCTGTGGGATTGAACCAACGTCTTCTCAACTCTCCCACCTTCACCTCTTGACAGTTTTGGTGGAGAGTGGCTTGTTGGCTCCCCTGTATGGTCTCTACAGGTGACACAGCTGGCCTCCTCCTCTACCCACACTGCTGGGAGAAAGACCATCTGCAAGGTAAGCTCGCTCCTTCCATATCCCAATCTGGGGCATGAGTTGCTTTTTACGCAGCAGAAGGACCCAGCTGGTGCTTCTTTATTGCCCATTTTGGACCTTGCCACTCCAGGACGCTTCATGTAGTAGTAATAGGTACTGCAATTATTGTGAGCCTTCCATGTGGATGTGCAGACACCCACAGTGGCATGGAGAGAAACCAAGCATGGGGTGTGCAAATAGAAGTTAGTCACTTGGGCCCAGCTCCCGCAAGTGAGTATGTACCTCCCTTGAAGGATCTGGGCCTCAGTTTCCCAACATGGGTCTGATCCGGAGTTGCTCAGCTCTTTACTAGAAGCTGAGGGCTGCCAGTACTTGGCAGGATGGGTCTCATTTGCACATCAAACTACAGCTGAGTGAGGGAACAGGTGTGCTGTGTTGTGCTTTGACCTGGCTGAAAATTTCCCACTGGAAAAAAATATTTGGGGCGGGGGGAATAGCTGAGGTGTCCAAATGGGCATTTCCACGGGAAATATCAATTTTCAACTACATTTTTCCCAAAGGAAAAGAACAGATTTCCTCAACAGCAATAGCTGTGATGCAATGCAAGCAATGGCCTTTCATTAGCACTGGCTGTTTTGTCCAGCAGATCTAGCTGAGAGCAAGCTTGAAGAGCCAGCAAATGATTGTTATTAATTATCTGTGATCTGATATAGTACCTCAGAGCCCCAGTCATGGGCCAGGACCTCATTGTGCCAGGCACTGCCCCAAAGAGCTTTCAATCTAAGTACAAGACAAGACTCAACAGATCAGTACAGACAGGTGAAGGAGTAAGAGGAAACTATGCCCAGGATTGTGAGTTCAGTCCTTGAGGGGGCCATTTAGGGATATGGGGCAAAAATCTGTTGGATGATTTAATTGGGAATTGGGCCTGCTTTGAGCTGAGGGTTGGGCTAGATGATCTCCTGAGGTCTCTTCCAACCCTGATATTCTATGACAATAGCAATCAGCATGACAGACAGGGATCTCAGCAGCCCTGCCCTTGTCAAGATGCTGTTCAAATCAGCAGGCCACTGGAAGAGTTCACGTCAGCACTGTGATACCTGCCCCATAGCAGCGATATGGTGTCAGGGTTATTCACTTGCGAGGGGATGCGATCAGTTCTGAAGTGGAGTCATTTGTAAATGCTTCATGTACGGCTTCTGTCCCCTCCCGGGCTCCATGAGTGATTCTTCTTGCCAACCTCTCTCTAATTAGCTTCATTTTCAGTCTTTATGAATATAATGAAATCCCAGGCAGAAACCGTTTTTACCTTGACAGAAAACTCAAATAAGAATTCAGCAGGGAGTTTGATCTCTGGCTTTAATGAAAAATTGTGTATCACTGCGATTCCATACCCATTATTTAAATGATGCTGGTATTGCTTTTTGACCAAGGTAAAATATTATTCTTCCTCTTCTCCCAACAGTGATGCGATGTTGCCTCTTGTAAAAGAAATAAATCAAGGCCTCCCTTGGGTAAAGGGGTGCTGTATCACTCCTAATTCCTACATCATGAACAAAGGGGACCTGTTTGTTGAGATCTGACTTTTTCCCCTTTTGCAGAACAAGCAGCTCTAGTGTTTGCACGCACATCCTGTCCCTGCGGTTAACGAATGACTCATCAAAGGCGGGAGTTTGTCAGGTGTGTACAGTGCAGCAGAGGTCCAGTCAATTACTCTCTGGAAGAGGACACACTAATGGAGAAAAACAACTATCAGTGAAGACTATAAAAAGAGAGTTGGCCTGTTCAGAACGGCGTGCAGCCATCACAGAAGGCTGGCGTTTGAGCTGCAGGAAGCACAGACGTGCAAAATTCTCCCCGTCCTGGGCAAGTACCATTTTTTTGGCAACGCGATTCAAATACAATTTTCTCTGCTCATCAATCACAGATGGGTTACAGGGATGACTGGTGCTCAAAGGCTGGATAATTTTGGCTGGCTTGCTACTAGCTCTCCCTGTGCACACCCTGTCTGTGGCTGTGGAAAGGGATCTCTTCTGCAAAGCTGAACATCCCAGCAGGCACAGGGGTGGCCTTTTAGGGCCACGCTGGTGTGGGGAAAGGGAAGGCAGGTGTGGGGCCCGCCCATTAACACTAAAAAATCCACACAAGCTGTTGTAATAAGCTCCCGTTTCTTATTGCATGTAATTGGCACCTGGGCGCAGTACACGTTAACAAACCCATGGTGACATTGCCCTTTTCATTGTCACGGAACCAGCCCATCTCCCTGGGGCTAATGCAGGATCAGGCTCTGGCAGGATGTTTTAGGGCTCTAGTTTTCCAGAGGAAGGGCTGCCCCTTGGGGACTATCCCACCGCCTGAAACCCGAGCTCTGCGGGATGGCTCTGGTGAGTAAAGCATGAACGAGGGTGGCAGAATCAGACCCTGAATGTGGCTCCCATTCACCGAAGCCAGGAGAATTCTTAAGTGACAGGTTGTGCTGGGCCACATGTAACAGAACCTGCGAGAACACACAGCATGCTGATGAAGTCCCCGTTATCCTCTGCACTATGACATGCAACCACCCTGAATGTGGATGGGAATCCCAGCAGCTCTCACTCAGCCTAAAGGTCCAGTGGGCCAAACCCAGAGGCACTCCCTCCTGGTTTACACAGCCCTTACTGGGACCGCCCTTCCATTGGTCTCAGTGCGGGTTCTCCCACAGAGGAGAAACCCCCTGTTTCTTTTATGGCCCATTCAATATGCAGAGAGAAGGCCTTGCCCGCCCTGGCGTGGTAGGAGGCTCACTTAGCTGACGTTTACAAAGCACTTTGACCATCAGCCAGGAGCAGCTAGAAGGAGCCGGACACTGCCGGGCACTGACTTATCCTAAGAGCTGAAGCTCTAATGCTTGGGTAAGCCAGCCGAGTGCAGTCTGAGCTAGGATGTAAACACCAAAGAGGGAGAGGAATTAGTGGTGCGATAGACGGGGGGAGTAACTGGGGAAAGGAA
Source organism: Dermatemys mawii (assembly GCA_007922305.1). Taxonomy (NCBI): domain Eukaryota; kingdom Metazoa; phylum Chordata; order Testudines; family Dermatemydidae; genus Dermatemys; species Dermatemys mawii. Next base: position 5,630,830 of record ML677381.1, on the reverse strand, counting down.
TCAATTAAGAAATGGAGAAATTTGCCTGAATCTCAGGAAACCCTTGCTGAGTGTGAGTGGAGGCAGGATGGGACATGGCTGTCCACCCAGCTCTATTTCTGACCCCCACGCTTTATGGAGTGGTCCCACTGAAATGACATGGAGTAGCTTAAGGTGCTACTCACTGTGAGTAAAGGTGTCAGAATCTGGCCCCATGATTCTATGGAGATAGGAGATGCGAAGTCATTAGATGTGTCATAACGCACACCTATCTGTCTGGGGATTTTAGCCTGATGTCCATCACCATAGATTCATAGACTTTAAGGTCAGAAGGGACCATTATGATCATCTAGTCTGATCTCCCACACAACGCAGGCCACAGAATCTCACCCACCCACTCCTGTAATAAACCCCTAATCTATGTCTGAGCTATTGAATTCCTCAAATCATGGTTTAAAGACTTCAAGGTGCAGAGAATCCTCCAGCAAGTGACCCGTGCCCCATGCTGCAGAGGAAGGCGAAAAACCCCCAGAGCCTCTGCCAATCTGCCCTGGAGGAAAATTACTTCTCGACCCCAAATATGGAGATCAGCTAAACCCTGAGCATGTGGGCAAGACTCACCAGCCAGACACCCAGGAAAGAATTCTCTGTAGTAACTGAGATCCCACCCCATCTAACATCCCATCACAGGCCAATGGGCATATTTACCGCTAATAGTCAAAGATCTATTAATTGCCAAAATTAGGCTATCCCATCATACCATCCCCTCCATAAACTTATCAAGGTATCTGGGTGCCTTCCGTGTAAAGGCACTAGCGATAATGAAGACCCTAGTGGTCTTCATGTAGGGTGACCCGTTAGCAACTGTGAAAAAACGGGACAGGTGGGGGTGGGTAGTTGGTGCCTATATATAAAAAAGTCCCCCAAAATGGGACTGGCCCTATAAAAACAGGACATTTGGTCACCCTACCTTCAGGGAGTCTCTGGCACATCTTCTTTTTCTGGGTGAAAACTGTACTTGGGGGAGGGTTTTTGTATTGATTTAAAATAGTAATTTATTTCAGGGGTTGGGGTTGGGGTTTGGATTTTTTTGGTTGTTTAGGGGTTCTGGGGCAAGAAAGGTGTGCCAGTGCTGTGAACGGTGTTCCTTTTCAAAAAGGCAACAATATGGCTCACAGGGTACATTCCATGTAACCTTTACACTCTACAAAATTTGGGTGCGCCATTTGGTGCATACCTAGCAAACCCTGCCTTCACACACGTTTATTCCCAGGCACAGAGGATTCAGTGGGCCTAGCTTGTGAGTAACTGGGACTTTTCAGCTTGGAAAAGAGACGATTATGGGGGAAGATGGTAGCTCATGATTGATGAGGAGAAAGTAAATAAGAAGGGTTATTTACTCCTTCTCATAACACAAGAACTAGGGATCACTCAACGGAATTAATAGGCAGCAGGCTTAAAACAAACTATTTCTTCACACAACACACAGTCAACTTGTGGAACTCCTTGCCAGAGGATGTTGTGAAGGTCAAGACTATAACAGGGTTCAAAAAAGAACTAGTTAAGTTCATGGAGGATAGGGCCATCAATGGCTATTAATGGTGTCCTTAGCCTGTTTGTCAGAAGCTGGGAATGGGTGACAGGGGATGGATCACTTGATGATTTCCTGTTCCGTTCATCCCCTCTGGCATTGGGCACTGTCGGAAGACAGGATACTGGGCTAAATGGACCATTAGTCTGACCCTACTCAGTGTGAGTAAAGGGGACCATTAGTCTGACCCTACTCAGTGTGACTAAAGGGGACACCAATTACATCTTGTAGCAACGAATTCCTCAGACTAAATAACTGATGGCCATGTTATGGCATTTCCATGAGATAAAATAAGTAGGCTTGGCAGAATATTTATTTTATATATACCAAATACCCGGGACAAAATTTGTCTCCAAGTGGCAGTTATGATGATTGCTACACGCTGTTACCTGAACGAAAGAGCCTCTGAATCTAAGACCGATGCCTAGAAAGTTGGAGAATCTATCACCTTCGTATTTTAAACTATGATTAAACTAGCCCCTGTGGTGATTCCTGGCTGCCCATAAGCACTCAAGGGGAGGCAGGAGAGACAGAAGTCACAATACAGTGGCACCTTGGAGAGTTTGTTTTAATCCAAAATATTTATGATCAACATCTGCTAAATGGACAGTGAAATACATTTTTATGGTGTCATTAATCTGCAATAAAGTTGTTTTATTTGGAGTCTGTTTGCACAGAGCTGTGAGTTTGACTCATCCCAGCCCAGCCTTTATCGCTAATAGAGAGATACAAAGATATTCCTTGCCCTTTTATTTAATGGCCTTTTAACTTCTGTGCTTAGAACTCCCTCCCCCTGCTGTTGAAACCAATTTACAAGGAAGCATGCTGAAAGGATTGAACTTTGGGAGGCATATATTTGCTAGATGAATATATTTGCTTTTAGATTTTTTGATGGGTAAGAAGGGCAAAGAACCAAACGAATGCAACTGGAATTTATCTGCATCATCTGCCTGAGCTTGATGGGCGATTAAGGAAATACAAGCAAGAATTGGAGTAGGTGGATTGGGGGATTAGTAGAAACTCTTTCTAAACCCTAGGTGCACTACACTGGTGATGATAGAAGGCTAAATACAATCGGATGGGTATTGGAAAGTGAGCTCAATAGCCAAGCAATACTCTATGGAACTTATAATACATGATGTGCAAAATAAAATCTAAAATGACAGTTGGAGGCCCTTGAAAATCAGCCACTGTGGCTTCACTGAGAGATGAGAATGTTCCGCCTCTCTACAATCAGGTCGCTTACATCGTCAACCTGAGTTAACTGCAAAAATCATCCCCTTCCTTGTGTCGGGCATGATAACTCACAAACAAGGACAAAACATAAATTTCAGCCTTAGTTTCCTGGCTATCCCCCACTTAGGGTTCCCCCTCAGCACCTATGTCCTAGCTTGCTAGTTTCTTCTGCCTCGAGAGCGACTACCAGCTTGCTTATATTCCAGAGACAGTTAATGAGCCATGTCCGGTGCAGTGAGTCAGCAGGTTGCTGTTATAGTCACGGCACGAACACAGGAAAGTTAGATAAAGACATTACATGCACTCGCAGGAGGTTTGCCGCATAACACACTTTTATTTCATAGACTCCAGAACGCTAACACACAAGAATCCAGAACAGGGAGACACAAAGCAGGCTGCTCCCTAAGGCAGAGAGGCATAACTTGCCCTGCCTTGCTCCAGGCTGGCTTTTGTCACACTGCCCAACCCAGATCAAACCCTTCCCTACAGAGCCCCCTACCCTGCAAGCAGGACCAGGAAACCTCTTATTATTTAAAGTGGTAGCGTGTAATTTTAACACAGTTTTTAAACACGCTGCAGTTTGTGCAGGATTCTAATACCTGCTGGCTGGGTGGGTTAACAGAAGAGGCTGTTGGGATTGGCTGGCATTCACATTCCAGTAGTATGGATGAGTTTTACATGCCTCACCTGCGATGCACATGTGGTTTTGGTTAAATTCCATGGTACTTTCCCGGAAAGGTTTGTGTGTCTTACACGCGTTCCCAGGGTTTGTATGTCGAAGGACACAGATTGCTCTTTAACATCACGCGTGCAGACAAGGAATGTTTTAAAGGTGACGTGACTCTGGGTTAAGAGTGGAAAACTGGCTAGCAAGTCAGCAGAGTGACAGAACCGGAGTGCCACTAGGCAGCTGGTTGGAATATATTAACCCCGTGCAAGTACTCAGGCTTCCACGAAGAGTTATTGCCAATGATTTGTGAAATGGCTGGTGCTCCATGAAGAATTAATTTGTATTAGAATTTGCTACCGTTTAATTTTTTTAAATGAGGAAAATTAATTAGTGTCTCCATCGGCATCAGTCGGAATAAATTGCACACCACTGCTCGGAAGCCTAGGCAGGGTGAGAGGTCGCTGAACTCCTGGATCCCAGATGGACAGTCGACTTCTGAAAGTGGACCGGTAACAAGGACGGTAAATATCAGATTAAGGGTTGAGCCACGTTACTGAGAGAAATGGGATCGTCCTCCACCCGCTGTGTCACAGGAGGGAGGGGCAGCAGTGATAGGCACGTGCCAATCAGACACAAAGTCCTGTAGTGCGTTGGTCACAGAGCTGTGGACACCATCAGGTCACTCCCAGAGGGCATGGGAAATGGGCCACGTCTCTAGAAAGCCAAGGCATCAATGCTGCTGATGAGAGGTGACTAGGGTATACTGTACCTGGAAGGACACTGGGAAATGTACACTCTGTCACCTAGACTCTATGTACGCTCTGTCACCTCTGTCCTCTGTTCCTTCAGCCCCCTGTGCCAGCAGACAAGGCGGGTTAAGAACTAAAGATTGCAGATATTGCTCTTCTGCGGATGGCTGATAACTATGGCATCTATATGTGGTCACCAATCACCATAGCAACACTGCATGTGTTGTAACAAAAAACATGGCCTGGGATGGAAGCCCCACCTCGTTCCAGCATACCATGGAAGCCAGTGCTTAGACACCCAGGTGATGGGCACCTTAAAAATATTGACGACAGATACCTAAGACGACAGCTCAGTTTAGTTCCTTCAGCTTATCTCCCACATAGTTAGAACAAGAGGTGAGTTGCTATGTGTCAGCTGAATCTCCAGGAGAGAGATTCCTACCTGAATGTTGGGGGAAGAGGGTCCTTTCCCATGGCTTGATCTCCCCAAAACACTACCACTTACCTCTCACTAGGTCCCGAGGGAGAAGAGTCTTGCATTGGGTGTGAGACCTTTCTTACAGGAGTCCCCAGCATCAGCTGCACTCGGTCCCATCTCCGTGAAAGCTGCGGTTCCACCAAAACTCCCATCCGGGCACAGGGAGTTAACAGTTAACAGCAGTTAAACCAAACAGTAGCCACAGCCCTGTTTCTCACAGGGAGTTAACAGTTAACAGCAGTTAAACCAAACAGTAGCCACAGCCCTGTTTCTCCTCCCGCCCAACAAAAATGCGCTCCCCGTGGCATCGTGACGGGGACTGCTTTGGATATGAAATAAAACCAAACCACGTGAAGAGGTGAATCAATTAGCTACAGAGGCTTTAAAAACAGCCCTGCGCAACAGCAGATTCCTGGGCGGTGACTGTTCTGCCTCCTGATTTCAGCTCTCAGAGGATGCAGAGGTCAAAGGCAAAACTAGGCATATTTTTTTCCCATACTTGCATCTGTCTCCTTCACGACGCTTCAACCCTCCTGAGAAAACAGCAGGCAAGAAAGAATGCCGGCAAGGTCATTTCCCACAGCCCCTGTTGTAAGATGACAGGATCCACCAAGGTTCAGACTGTGACGGGACAGCTATCCTTGCCCTGGGAGAGTACGAGCCGCTTTTCCTGCATTGAGAGAAAACACCAAAAAGGGAAAGGGGCTGGGACTGCAGAGCACAGGCTAGGGGCCTCTGTAGTGGCATCCTTATTAGCCACTTCACTGCTGGGGACTTCTGCAGTGCCGGGCATAGGCATTATTTTAAGTGCCATTATGCTGGAACATTAGTTCTTCTGGAGCGATGTCTCAGTGGGGCGGGACAGCTGTCTAGATGTGTCCGAGCTCATCAGCTGGCATGATAGGCAGCAGGAGAGGGACAATAGCAACATTAGATCATTAGCTATGGGGTTTGTACAGAAGAACCTTAAAGGAAAGGCCCGTTCCCATGGCGGGGAGGAGACACAGGGCAGGCCCATGCCTGGAAGTTAAGAGGTGAAGTATTAGTTCAATCAGCTGACCTGGATCTCTCAAGAGCCTATCAGACTGTGCACGATTAAAAGGCATTTCTGATGCATCAGTTACAAATACCTCCAATATACATGGAGAGAAAGAAAGGATTTTCTTCTCACCCTAAAGAGGCATGTCAGTGTAATTCAGATGCTGCTATATTCATGCTCTTCATTCCCATACTCTATATAAATTCTTACCAAGCCATCTGACTTGGAGCCAAGACTCCAGAGGCTTGCTCTTGGCTCTTCCACTGATTCTCTGCAGGACCTGGGCCAAGGCCCTTCCAGCCCCACTTATGCCTCAGTTTCCCCATCTTTACAATATTATTATTAACCTACCTGCCTCGAGTGTCTATGTTTGGAGGGATGGGTTGCACTGAGAAGTTTAGTTAATTGTTTGTAAAATGATAGGAGATCCTTGGACAGATACACCAACAGGACTTAATAAATAAAACAACAATGATGTTTTTCATTTTTTGGGGTTAAAGAGGCTCTCTTGGGAGTTGATATCATTGTAACTACCTGCCATTATTTTCCAAGCACAGCAGTCTCTGAGGGGACAAAGGCCTGCAAGGTGGGGGCCTTCTGGGTGGCCTGGCATGGCATCGCAATTATGTTTCTGCCTCAGTTTCCCCGGGGGTTTTCAATAAGTTCAGTGAGGCTTATGTATATTGAACTGTGCCCTTTTGGGGGGTCTAGTTTAACCCAAATGTGGAACATTATACAAATAGGCCTCCAACTCAGCATCTCTAAGTGGAGGGGGATGAAGCTGAGTCAGCTTCATGTCCAAGTCCCATGACAGTGAGGCTCTCTTGACCTAGAATCCTCTTTTGGAGCCAGCGTCAATTGTCATCAGCTAGGGAAGGGTTTCTCCTCTTGGATCCAGGGCCACCCAAAGAATGGTCGGAATGCAGCTCCCCAAGCACATGTTTCCTCGTCTGGTGCCTGGAGCCGGCCCTGCTTGGATCAAGGTCCCCACAGAGGTCAAACCATGATGACCCTTCCTTGGGATGGCATATAATTCCCCTGATCTGGGGCTTCTGTTGCTCCCTGGTGAAGTCCTTCCATGGGGCCCAAGTTAGGCATCGGTAGCTCCTCCCTTCACAGCCTCCCCTACCTGGGAGTGTTCTTCCTGGCTTTCCTTTCCTGGTGAGCCCTGTGCACAAGGTTCCTCCCGAGAAGTCCTTCCCCTGGGAGCTCTTCTGTGTTGGAGATTGTTCCTCTCCCCAGGAGCATCAGTTCTCTGGCCTGTCCCCACTGGGGGCAGCTTCCTTTTATCATGGCCAGAAGCTTCCCTGCTTAATTAACGGCCTCCCACGTAGTGAGTTAATTAGTCTCAGGCCAGTCTGAGTTGCCTCATCTCCCCTTGTGGAGCCAGTCAGAGATAGGCCAGCTACCCTCTAAGAACCTGCCTGATCATGTCCAAGGTTTCAGTGGGTGGACAGTGCCTGCTGCCGGCTGCTGACCTGGACGTCTTGACCTTGTGTTGCCAACTCTTGCGATTTTATTGCTAGTCTCACAATATTTGTCGCTTTCTTTAAGCCTCGGTTCCTGGAGTCAGGTACCCGAGAATCTCAGCTTGCCTTGAAAAGAAGAAACGTGCTTCTAGCCCTGGTGACTGCAGAGAAAAGCTTGAAAATGCAAAGTTTAAAACACCAGAACTGAACTGAACCCCAAACGGACTATGTTTGAAAGAGTATGTCCACACGACAGCAGCTGCAAGACAGCTACAGGACTGCTGTGCACTGTTGTGCCATAACGTATATGCTTCCTGCATTGATGGAAGGGGCCTTTAGTTACTGAAGAATTGCTGACTTTCTCATTTTTACCATATCAGTCAACTGGAATATAAATATTGTCCTTACATTTCAGTGTATAGTATATAGGGCAGTATAAACAAGTCATTGTCTGTATGAAATTTTAGTTTGTGCTGACTTTGCTAGTGCTTTCTGTGTAGATCTCAAATATCTAGACAAGTTGATGTACCCCCAGAAGACCTCTCTGAACCCCCACATTTTACACAGCCCTGAACAACGGCACTAGGTCAATCTAATTGTTCATTGTAGACCAGGCCAAAAATCTTATATTTTTTTAGATATCATGATTCTTTGCTGCCTGACTGCTGAATTTTGACTGCTTGGGTCTGGCAGGATTGCTGCTGTGTCTCACATTTGAGTAGTAGTGTTGGAACAATTTGGTGTGTGTGTTTGTGTGTGTGCGCACATGTGTGTGTGGTGCTAAAAGCCATTGAACCAAGCTCTAAACCCTGCCGATGATGGAAACCACTTCAAGCCGGGGGGTGTTGCCTACACCCCCAGCACCTCTAGTTCCAGCACCCCTGTACCTGGGCCCCGGCAGGATGAGAAAAAGCTGTCCGTGTGCACAGGCCCGTGTCCGCAGCAGCACGCTTGTACCCTGAAGAAGAGGTGAGTTCATGACTTACATTACTGACTTCCTCTGCACTCTCAGTTCCTAAGGCACCAGTGAGAATGAGTGAGGCCACTCCTTCCTGGAGCTGTTTCCCAGTCCAGTTCCTTGATCTGAAGAGGAACAAGCTGAGGGGAAGTCAACATGTTGCAGCATGGCCGATGTCTCCCACTCCGGAGGAACAGGATGGCTTCAGGAGCCAGATATAAGACAGACATTGAATACGTGTGCCTGCGCCAGGGAGGTTTTCAACTCAAGCTGACTGTGTCTGCCGAGATGTCTGCAGCCGGCGACTCTGTTATTTCCCCTATGCTGGAGCCCATTCAACCGGAAGCAGCGTCACCCCCGGTCTTGCATCCTCCTGTAACCACCGGCAGGTGCTGCACTGCTGCAGTGGAATGATGCACGGAGTCTCCCCTCGCACGTCTCGTTCAAGGGAACACAATGCACGCTTGGCTTCGCCTCTCAAACCCAGCCGGGCTCGGGCCTGATGTGAGGCCGTTCAAGCTGAGGGCAGGCGCCTGCGAGCTGCTGTTTAATACCGCAAAGGCCCGTCCCCGTGAAGAGGAGACCCCGTCACATTCCACATCAAAGCAATGAGTGCCTCAGCCCAGCGGCCCCCCCGGAGCTGTGTCACCTAGACCGCAGGGATGTACCAGGCCTGTTGGTGGAGCGATGGCTGGTTCTGCTGATAGAATGATTTGGGCTGGACTCTTGGACATTTCTTCTTATATGGCCCCACCCAGGGGTTGTACTATCGGAGGGGGGCAACCTCTCCCTTGGTCCTGTGGAGGGAGGGGCTAAGATTTGCCCCTATGCATGTCTTCCTTCCCAAGGGCATTCAGGAGAAGGATGTATCCCGGAGTTTGGAACAGGACGAGGTTCTCTTTAAGGATCCTACTCACAGGCTGATAACCCTTTTCTGGCTTCTTTCCTTGGCTCCCACAGCAAATGCAGGGTCATGGATTTAGTGTGGCAAAAGGCCCGTGGCCTGATTTGACAAACACCTGCCGCTCCAAGGGAGATCAATGGGCACTACGGATGCTGAGTGTCTGTGAACATAAGGCCCCGTTGGCCTATGCTCCAAGGCTCCCGACACTGGGCTTTCACAGGATTCATTTCAGTGTCACAAAACTATCAGGACATTTCTCATGGCTTGCTTAATTAGCTATTGCAGTACAGGGGGTGGAGAAAGCAGCATATTCCCACAGACAAGATGTAACTAGTCTGTTGCCTGACCAGAAATTAGCTGTGATTTCTGGAAAAGAAAGCCATGCTCAAAGAGGAAGAATGGTCCAGTGGTTAGGCACCGGCCTAGGACTGGGGCCAACTGGGTCCAAGTCCCTGGTCTGCTATATGCTTCACCTGAGACAAGTCACTCAGGGAAACTGAGGCACAGAGCCACTCAGTAGAGTGGGGATAACTGCAATTTCCTACCTTCCCGGGGTGTTGTGAAGCTGAACACTGAAGATCATGAGGTGCTCTGATACTACAGCAATGAGGGGCCCTATAAGAACCTTAGAATCACATATGACCCAAACCTGGTTTAAAATGACTTCTATCCTTGCAATCGCTTGCTCTCACAGTACTTCTTTGGGTCACAAAAGCAGCTCCTGCAGCCTGTTTTCAGATGCTTTGTTTTTCGCTTACGACAAAGCTCCTAAAATCAGAACCGCCTCCTTTGGCTGGGGCCACGGGAAGCAACGAAGCTCTGAGACAGGCCCCGGCAGATGCACGACTGGGCTCGATGGCTTCACTCGCAGGCGTCGGCTGTGGTCAAGGCAGGCCTCGGAAAGGTAGTTAGCTGGAGTGTTGGTAGAGAGCCTCTGTCAACTCGCTCTGACAGATGCTAAAGCCAACAGAACATGTAACTAAGCAATTTCCTCCTTGCCAAGCTTTCCCACTGGCGCTGGAGTTCGATTAAACACCTCTTCACTTTCGGATTAAATACTCCTGTGTCAGTGGCTCTCAGCACGGCCTAGTGAATTAAGTGCTTCGCTGCTGATGAGCCCTCTTAACAACACAGAGCTTCGGGGGAAGCAGCGTGTTGCCAATTGTGCTGCACAAATCCAGGAGCCAAGTCTCCCTCTTGGAGCTCAACTTTCACTGCCCCGAGCATTTCCCTAGGGAAGTTAAAGCAGCTGACAAATCGTGCAGGTGAAAAATTGGTACTGGAGCGTCTGGCTAATATTCTGTTGCTGTGGGATGTCTTCAAGGCTGAGGACTTGTCAACAACAAGAGTCCTATTTGGAGGAGGATCTTAGGGGATGTCTATGCTGGGAGTGTGCTTCTCAGCATGATCAGACAGACACGTGCTAGCTCTGTTCGAGCTAGTGCACTAAAAATAGCTGTGTGGATCTAGGCAGACAGGTGTAGCCTAGCCAAAGATCCTCAGTCCCATCTGACCAAGACCCCACCAGGGTTGGTTTCCAAATGTTGTAAGTCAGCAGTATTAATAAATAAATGTAATAAATCTGCATTCGGGACTCCTATAGTTGTGTTGATCAGCCCAATAAGGATCAGTAGAACTTTGGTCCCATAACTATTCCTTTATGGTCCTTATTGGATTGGGGATAACTGATCAGACCAGCCACATCAGTTCTAATGAATTCAGAGCATTTCATTCTTGGTTTTGCTTTTAAGATCAGAAACCGCTCAGCTAGGCTGGCTGGCTTCACTGGGCACGAGGGTTTCAGCTTACACACACTCATAAAAACCACTGAGAAGTTATACACGTGGGAAGGGAAAGCCGCTTGTGGAGGTGTTTTTTATGCCGATGGGAAAGCTCTTTCGCCAGTACATACGATGTCTTCACCACATGTGCTGAAGTGGCCCAGCTGTTTGTATAGATGCGGCCTTAGAAACGCGTTTTGCTTCAGGGCCTGTGTCTCAAGCTGGACTCCCCGAAATGGAGGCACCTACAATGAGTGGACACTTTTGAAAACATAGGGCTTACCTGCCTCAGTTTCCCTGGTGTTAACTTCGGTATAATGACACCAGCGCCGCCCACCTAGGAACGAGTACAGCAAGGGTTTAAGGGTTGGGGGGGGGGGGTGCACTGTAGACCTTGACAGGGTGCCTTTAATGCCCAGCAGGGAGCATTTCCAACTTAGCTTTTGGCCATTGCTAATGGTAACCCTGAGCGAGTTCTAAACACAGGGCAGGGATTGGCTTTTTGTTCTGCATTTGTACAGGCATGACCACAATACAAATAACAACAATAAACTAGCCATTAGTTCTAATCAATAAGAAAATAACAATGAACACCTCATCCACAGCTGATAACTACTGGCCTGGTTTAAGATCCTTCAGCCCAGTGCAGAAGTTGTATGGGAGGAAAAGGAAACACATTTGCCATGCATTGCTGTAATAGCTTTGGGTCAATGTACCCCACCCCTTCCCCCGGTCCTTTTGAATTAGTCAGGAATGGAATCAACTCGCTAACAAGACGAAGGAGAGCGTACCCCAAATGCACCAGATGATACAATAAGGAACAGGGCAGTTAAAAGCAGTCAAGGTATTAAAAGGCCACGTTTCCAACAGACACATGCAAGCTCTATTTCGGCATACAGCAGACACCCCACAGGTGGGAAACCGAGGGGCTGGGGGCACTCACTGCCAGAAATCCATTCTACACAGTACACACATCAGCCTTCCTCCTGGTGGACATTAACACACTGTCCCTGGCGGAGCGGGGACGCTGGCCTGTTTGCTTTGCTGCGCCCCAGCTCTACGGGTGGATTTTCAGGGCCGGGACCCACCAAGAGAGGATCTGGATCTGAGCAAAGGGCTGCGTTTGAAGGGACTTATTGGATTCCACAACTTTAGTGAGTCAGGCAGCCACAGTGTCACACCTCCAACGCGGCACTGATGCCTTCGGGTGGGTGTCTGCCCCAGGGTTTGGGATCAGCATCGCTGCACATTATGGCTAGAACCAGAAAAGAGCCCCCCAAGTCTCCCTTCCCACACACCTACTCTTCCCCCCACCCCGTCTCTATCTCTTCCCACACCTGTATCTCCTGCCTGACTCTCCCGTCTTGCCTGGAGAGGTCGGTCTCCCACCACAGCAGCTGGCAGTTCCAGTCACCCGGCCTTCGGTGGGTCTGCCTCTGCTGTCCGGGGATGTGATGGCAGCTGATGTAGCCACACGTGAACCAGCTGTAATCCAGCCAGCTCCGATACAGCTCCAGTTGCTTTTCAGGGCTCCGCCCTGGCCTCCATCTACACCGATGAGGCCAATCGCCGGAGGAAACTTTGCAGCGATATGTGAACCTGGCATAAAATCTGAAACGTGGGGGCCCCTTCTACCTCCCCCTTCATCCAGATCTGTCAGTCCCCCCCCATCCCACTTCCCCATCCATTAATCGCTCTCCCCAGCCCCCTTTCTTTTCTCCTCCTCCATCCACATCCCCCCCTTTCCCCTCCAGTCCATGCAGTAGTGGCTCCTTGGGCTGCTGCACCAGGGCAGACTCTGGCTCTGTATCGCTGACTTGAGCACGCAGCGCTGAGGTGCCAGCAGTCCTGCCAGAACACGAGCAGGGCCGGGGGGAAATTGATCCGTTTGCCTGGTACTACCAGCAAACACCTCTTGGTCTTCTAATGATGCAGAGCTGTAATGACAAATCCACAGAGCGGGCACAGAAATCACAACGGGGAGAGATTCTTTCCTCGCATTTGTTTTCCGGGTGTGTGTGTAGAGGGGGACTATTGTCTTTTGTAACCCACGCCCAATGCCCAGTCATTACAGCCAACTGCTGCAATGCACAGCTGCGCGGAGGACAAATGACTGGGATCCACCGGGACGTGGCGTTTGCCTTAAAGCCGAATTCACTTCAAAGCAGAGAGAATTTGCTTTTCCAGTCAGTTGGCTAATTTGCAATAAAGGGAGTGTGCCACTGTCCCCAAAGTGCTATTAATAATTACTTTTATGGTGCCTTTTTGGAAGTCCTCGGCATCCCACTGAGCGGGGATCATTATTTACACTAATCCTAACTGCTTTTTAATTACACAACACAGGTGCTTGGAGGCAGCCTCTGTCTAACGACGGCACGGAGGTGCCTGAACATATGGAAGGGCTCCTCCCGCTAGGTAAGGGATTTGCACGTTGGTTCAGCATTGCTATAGATGAGTGCAGATCGGAACAGGTTTAGCAATACTTGAGGCCAGTGACAGCTGGGGGAAAGGCAATTTGGAACTGGGTCCTGCAAACCTTACTCACATGAGTAGACCCTCGCTAGCAGTCCTGTGCAACCGTGCCAGGAAACATGACAGGTTAGTGCTAGGTGCAGGAGAGAGGGAGGCAGCTACCAGTGGCAAAATCGGCCCTTTCAAGCCGCAGCCACTTGGAGGTGCCAAACTGGAAGGGCCAGCACCTGAAATGCATGCTGGGAAAGACACTCCTAGTACAGAGCAACCATGCACTAGGTCAGCGGTTCCCAAACTGGAGGTCGTGACCGCAAATGGAGTCATGCCATCAGCAGATGGGATGGCGGCGATCCCTATGGTTCGGAGGATGCCATTTTATTTTGCACAGTGTGACCTTGCACGTAGGAAGCGTGCAAGGTCACTAGACACAGAGGATGCCATTTTGTTTTGCACAGCGTGACC
>ML677381.1:5566538-5617032 GCA_007922305.1 Dermatemys mawii | reverse complement strand
CTAGACACAGAGGATGCCATTTTGTTTTGCACAGCGTGACCTTGCACATAGGGAGCATGTGAGGTCGCTAGACACAGAGGATGCCATTTTGCTCTTCCAAATGGCAGTCTCCATGCAGTCTGGGCTCCCCAGGAAATACTTTATCGAAATGAGGTTGTGCCGGTAAATATTTGGGAACCGGAAAAATGGGGCCCTGGACACAACCATCTTCAGCCACCACTGTCCCAAAATCCTCATTGATAAGGGGGGCCCACAGGATTACTCACTTGAGTGAGGGTTGCAGGATTGGCACATGTCTGGATCTGGCAGAACAGCTAAATCTGACCGTGTAGCAGAAAGTCAAGCCACGCGTCCAGTTTATACAGTTTAATACATGTGAAACAAGATACATTTTTCTGAGTAATGAATGCATAAATAACAGAAGATATACGTGAATGCATAAATATGAGGCGGCATGGAACAGAAAAAAAAAAAAAAGAGAGAATTATTATTTTGCTGCTGCTGCTGACACTGCCGCTGCCATCTGGCACTCGGTTTTACCCCGTGCCCGCGTGCGGCGGTGGCGTGGTTTATTGTTTTCATTAAGCAGCAGCAGCTTTACATGGGCGGAGCCGTCGCATGGAGAAAGGGGTTTGGGATGGAGAGTGGGGGAGGAAAGAAGATTAAAAAAGGCAAAATAAAAATACGAGTTGGGGGTGTTAATAAATGACTTTAATTCTGCTAGTGGCTTCATGTTGATCCTATGCTGCTAATGAAAAGAGGCCTTTCCACATGGGCTGAGCGTGCTAGTGGGCTTGTGTGGCTCTGTGTGTGTGTGTGTGTGTGTGTGTAGGGAAAAGGAACACAAAGAGTGCAAATGATACAATTACTGATCTCACCTTCTTTTCAAAGGCATTACGCTATGAGGAAAACAAATCATTAGCTTAAATGCTTACAAAGAACATCATCTAAGACGACTCTTAAAACCTTTACATACTGTATCAATAATTTACTTTGACTGCAGTAAACAAAATACATTTCTTAAATAATTTACTATTTATTTGTTTTCTTTTTTCCTTTATCTCTCTGTAAATTTCTTTTCTTCCCTTTTCTTTTTTAAACTCAAGAAGCTTTGCTTGTGCACATTAGTTCAGATTATTGCAACATTTAACCTGAATTCAGTAAAAGCAAAAAAAAAAAAAAAAAACCTAAGAAAAACACAAGACAGTTTGTACAGACAAGAATGAATAACTTATTATTGCACTGGCTACAATTCAGTAGTGATTTGGTTATTTTTTTCTTTAGAGAAGACATCCTCTAAAGTACCAAAGTAAAATAAATGAAAAGAAAGAGAGACTTCACAAAAGCATCAGCTGTGAATAGAAGCCAGCAGGATGATTGTGGAGGGAGAAAAGAGGAAGGAGAGAAAAGAAGAATGAAAGCAAAGAAGAGAAACATTTGGGGAAAAAAACAGCCTTAATAATTACTTCCACATAAAACCCAAGACAACACCTCCTGTCTGGGGAGTCGGACGTAATGCAAAAAACAGTATCGCTTCTCTATAAAAATATGTGCATTATGAAGAGAGAGTTTTTTGTGGGTATTTTTTGTGGGTTTTTTTGTAGCTTTTGTATCTCACAAATACATTATTTCTATTTATATCACTGCCGATAGACAGACAATGTACAGCTCCCGTCTCCTGGGCACTTCCGCATACTGTGGCGTCTCCGCACAATAAATGGTGCCGGCTTAAAAGTCGAGAACGGGTAAAAAACAAAACCAAAACCAAAACCAAACACAGCCCGAACCCAAATCAATGTGATTGAGGCCACCTGGGGGAAAAAAAAAAAGCAACTCCATCTTCCCTTTAGAAAAGAAACACATTTGCATATCCCTCTCCCCTGCCCTGCCCCTTGTGTTGTTTCCGTATTACTTCTTGCAAACCCACCCCCAACAGCGCTTAGGAATGAGGGACTGGGAGGGAAAAAAATCAGCCACGAACATGTGGCTTCGCAGTCCCTTCCGCACAGGGGTGCTGTTTCAAAACCACATAGGTGTCAAGCCCTTGAGACTTCCCTCTCCCGCCCCTACAAAGCTATACTGGTTCATCTACGTCTTCGTCTGTTGCAACAGTCATAGAGACCAGGCTGTGCCGCCTTATGGGGCTCTTAGTAACACCTAGAAGCTCTTTGTTTTTCTCAGCGTTGTTGCACTGAGTTTTTAAGTGATCCAGCTTTTTCAGTTCTAGCTCTGTGGCGTCTGGCCGAGAGTCCATGGACACCACGCCGGAGGGTGCGTCCTGGCCGCTGTCCGAATGTTGATCCGAGAGGCTGCTTGAGGAGCTGGGGTCAGCCTGCTCGAAGGAGAAGTTTGGGATTGTCAGGTGCTCCCCTCGACATGGGGGCTGGACCCGCCGTTCTGCTTTAGAGGCCTGCTCCCCAGGCTGATTGTCGGCCTGGTCTGTGGAGTCCCTGTATGCGGTGGATTCGCACGACGGGGTCCGTCTCCTCAGCATGCTGTTCTCAGAGGCTTTGGTACGTGAAGCCGCGCTGCTTTCATCCTCCATGGGAGGATCTATAGAAATGCAAGGTGGGCTCATCTTCTTCTTCCGCCGAGCCCCGTGGATGTACTCTGACTCTGACTGAACGTGGACAGGAGACCTTGGCTTCCCTTCCACGGGCTGGTCCAAGCTACCATCTCCGTTTTCAAGGGAAAGGCAGATCTCGATGGAGTGCCTTCTTTGGTCGTCTGCCCAGCTGGGCTTGTCCAGGAAGCCTTTCGTATCAACACTGTAAAACTTCTTCAAGTCCCTCTCTTTGCCGTTGCTCCCGGCCAGGCTGGCTGTGCTGCAGTTCTTGAGGAGGACCAGAGATGAAGACGGGGAGATGAAAGGGGAGACCGAGCGGCTCCTGATTTCCAGCTGCTCTTGCCAGTCTTTCGCCGAGCTGTTTATGTGGCTGACTTCTTCGTCAGCCAGGTCCGAGGATTCAAACAGAGAGCTCTCGGGGCTGGCTGGGTTGCTGTTTTGACTGGAAGGCCGGCTCAGAATACTGTGCTGGCTGTAAGTGTGCTTGCGGGTACGAACGCTCGAGCGTCGATGGTGCAAGGACGACGTCGGGGAATGCAGGGGAGTGCCCGGCTGGGAGGGGGGGCTAGGATGGAGCAAAGCTGGACCTAAGCTGCTCTGGGACTGCTTCTTCAGCTGCAGGCTCTCGCTGGACTCAGCTTGCAGACTGTCCTTGGAATCTGTATTCTGCCCATCCAAGGAATCCGTTCTAATGGCCTCCTGCAATGCAAGCAGAGACAGACGGGACAGGAGCACAGTGTTCTCTCAGGGGCACTAACAAGACACGCTTTTAGTGCTGAACGTGGCATGTGACAGAATCAACCTACGGCCAGCGAGTTTCAGAGCTGGTAACATCACCGCCACACTGACTAATTATCATTAGTGCAGGTTCATCTGGTATAAGATGGTAACAATTGTGCTAACAGTAAGACCTATGGTGGGTAGGTCATATATCAGGTATATTCCAGCCTTGCCTGTATGTGCAGACCTCTGATCTTCCCAGGCCTCCTGAACCTTCCTGTTTCATCTGTAAATCAGCACAAAGTCCTGTACCAATACACGCTATCAACTCTCATGCTACAGGCACCAGAGACAGCTGGGGGTCAGGAAGGAATTTCTCTTCTGAGGACAATATTGCACTATTTGGTACATTATACAAGTTACACAGCTTGGGTTTGATGCATCTGCCCTTGGCCACTGTCAGAGCTAAGGAAACAGACCGGATGGAACATCGGCCTCTATTCTAATATGGGTAATACTACTTCTTCACACAACACACAGTCAGCCTGTGGAACTCATTGCCAGGGGATGTTGTGAAGGCCAAAAGTATAACTGGGTTCAAAAAAGAATTGGAGAAGTTAACGGAGAATAGGTCCGTCAGTAGCCATAGCCAAGATGGTGAGGGATGCAACCCACCTACACTTCCACTGCCAGAAGCTGGGACTGGACAACAGAGGATAGTTCTCTCGACAACTGCCCTGTTCTGTTCATTCGCTCTGAAGCACGTGGCATTGGCCACTGTTGGAAGATAGGATACTGGGCTAGCTGGACCATTGGTCTGACCCAATATGGCCATTCTTATGTTCTTATACAGGGTCAGTCCCCTTTTATGACACCACCGTTAGCAAATACTGAAAGGCAATGCCTGGAGTAAAAAACCAGCAGTGTTGACTAATACAATCCCAAGCACTGAGAAAGCGAGCCCATTAGGCCTCTGCATGCAAAATGGGGAACCAGCTGAATGGTTTTATGTCACCCAAGTGTATTTAGCCATACGCACCTGAATTAGAAACATTCTGCTCTCAATCAGTCACCGCAAGCTCTGTTCTCAGAGTGCGGGCCACAGGTACTGACTTCAGCTAGAGCTACCTGTGTGCATCTGAGGCCGGGAGGTGGCCCAACAAACAGCCCCCGCAATTATTTTGAGTAATGGGGGAGTTAACAGAAGCTTTGCACAACACGGATGCACATTTGAGGAACGCCCATTCAACACAGCCTCTCGGACATTGCCAATTTGGAACTGGAAACTGTCCGTGTGTCCTGAATCTGTCAGCGGTTTGAAATACCCAGGGCACTGAGACTGGAAATTGATTTGAAAAATGTAAAATCATAAAGGCATCCAAACTGATAGGAAATGTCGCCAGGATTATATTGTGCTCAAATAGCTACTCTGTCCCATCCAGGTCTGCTCACAGCCTTTGGGGAATGCTGTTTGTTCTTGTTTTACAACACTGTCACTCAAAAGAAGAGATAGCGAGAGAGATGATGAAGGGGAGGGAGGAAAAAGAAAGACGGAAAAAGTCTGATGGGAGAGAAGAGTGCACCACCTCCTACCTGTCTACAAAGCAGCCTGTTGAGACTGGGAGAGCGCGATGCGGACTGTGGAGGACGAATCTTCCATGGGTCACAGCTGTCGTGATGAGAAGATACAGCAGTCACCCGAAGCGACTCCCTTGGGACTCTCAGAGAGGAGCATGTTCCCACAGGCTGGGAACGGATGGAGGTGATAGACCCTACAGAAGGAGAGAGAACACTAGCCACGGCTGCCGGACAAGAGTTGTAACGTGTGGGTTTGTGTGAGCTTTTGCTGCAGAATCAGGCTCCAAAGATTTCAAAGCACACAGACGCGGAGCAAGGAAACACAAGTTAATTCAGTGACAAGCCAAAGCAAGCAACACAACATCTCATGGGCAGTCTCGGAATAGAGCGTAGGACTTTGACTACACTACTACAGTTGGATTGACGGGTAGAGATTGATATATTGGGGATCGATTTATTGTGTCTAGTCAGGACACGATAAATCCATCTGCAGCGGCACTCCCGCCGACTCTGGAACTCCAGCTCATTAAAAGGCGGTAGGCAGAGCCGACGGGGGAGCCCGCTGTCAATCGCTGCCACCGTGAGGATGGCAGGTAAGTCGACCTAAGATGCGTCGACTTCAGCTACGCTATTCATGTAGCTGAAGTTGCGTATCTTGGATTGACCCTCCCCGCTAGTGTAGACAAGGCCTAGGAGTCCTGACTCCCATTCTCCTCTATCCACTAGACCATACTACGTGTGGAGTGCAATTGTAGAACGCATCCGGATAAACACGTCTCCTAGGTGGGCCTGTGAAAAGCTTGTGATTATTGCTTATTATTTGTATTACTGTAGCACGTAGAAGCCCTAGTGATGAACCAGGACCCGAGTCTAAATGCATATGGTTTTTCCAGTTATAACTGTCTCGTGTGTGGGCCTGCCCTCTAATGGATACTGCTTAGTTGGTGTGTCCTAGGCCCCAAGATGTTAGCAGAGATTCTTCTTCACTTCATGTGCAAGGGGCCTATTTGGGAGGGAGAGTGGGTTTGAAGCTCCATACTTGCAACCTCCCCATGTGGCTGTGGGTTGGATCTGAATAGGGAAGTGGCCTAGTTGCAGAATTTGGATCAGATGGAGACTAGTGGTTGGATCAGGATACTGTAAGTCAGGACACCTGGGCTCTATTCCTTGGGATGCCAATGACTTGCTGACGGCCCCTTAACCATCTGTAAATTGGAGACAACACAACCAACACTTAAATGCCCAGAGCAGTGCTGCGGCATGGCTTAATTCATGGTCCCATCCAGCGCCTAACAAAGTCAACGAGAGTTTTGCCATTGCCTTTAGATCCAGTGTGAGTGAAGAGCTTTGAGATCCTCAGCTAATGGTTATATAATCTATTTGCCCACATATGTATTCAAGGGACACCATCATAGGACCTAACCACATCAGCCACACCATCAGGGGCGCATTCACCTGCACATCTACCAATGTCATATATGCCATCACATGCCAGCAATGCCCCTCTGCCAGGTACACTGGCTAAACCGGATAGTCTCTACGCAAAAGAATAAATGGACACAAATCTGACTTCAGGAATCATAACATTCAAAAACCAGTAGGAGAACACTTCAGTCTCCCTGGACACTCAATAACAGACCTAAAAGTGGCAATTTTTCAACAAAAAAACCCTTCAAAAATAGACTCCAATGTGAAACTGCGGAACTGGAGTTAATTTGCAAACTTGACATCATCATATTAGGCGTGAACAAAGACTGGGAGTGGCTGGGCCACTACAAAACCTAACCTAATTTCCCCCATACTAATTTCCCCCTACTGTTACTCACACCTTCTTGTCAACTCTTTGAAATGGGCCACTCTCATTACCACTACAAAAGGGATTTTTCCTCCCTTGGTATCCTGCTGTTAACTGAATTGTCTTGTTAGACTGACCTCACACTTGGTAAGGCAACCCCCATCTTCTCATGTATTTATACCTGCTCCTGTATTTTCCACTCCATGCATCTGATGAAGTGGGATCTAGCCCACGAAAGCATAGGCCCAAATACATGGGTTCGTCTCTAAGGTGCCACAAGGACTCCTCGTTGTTTTTATAATCACAAAACAGGTTCTATTGCTATTGTTACTGATGCAGGGCATTCAGCTCAGCTGATCCTGGTCACACAACACCCAACTTGCTACATTGTAGGAGATTCAGGCATCGGTCTCTCCTGTTCTCCGCCTGTGAGACACAATAGTTTAGTCTCCTGAGGGCTGTAATATTTTGGTCTAATTCAGTGGTTGGCTTGGTGATGTTTAGTGGCCTGTGATATACAAGAGGTCAAACTAGATGATCTGACCAGTGGTCCCTTCTGGACTTAAACTCTAAGCCTTTGCTCCGTAACTTTTGTGGAATACACAGATATTCTCTCTGTCTGCACCTAGAGGACCGTCCCTTTGAAAAGCAACCCCCTAATCTCAGGTATCAATCCCAAATCATTAGTTCCTGCTTCCCCAGCTCATTCTGCAAAGCCGCCTCCTCCTCCCAACATCTGCTGCTTTACCAGACCTTTCCCATTTTGTTTCACAGCTCGCCTGCTTTTCGGCAGCAGGATTCGCTGTTCCTCATTAGCGCATGTGCCAGTGTCTGATTTTACGTTGCTGCTCCACGTACAAACACAGTATCCATCCTGCTCAGAGATCTCTCCCAAAGGTCAGTGAGCTTGGACCTGTGACAAGACCCACTTAGACAATCTGCAGTTGCCTCTCAGCTAGCTGATTGCATTGAGAAAAATAGGCTTTTTGGACACTTTTTTGGTGGGGTCTTTTTTTCAGAATATGCACAGAATATTTTAATGAATTTTATCCATCCTCAGAGGGACTGAAAGAACCAGGCACAGCTCTGTTTGAGCTCCCCAGCTGTGAATGTGGCAGGCTTTTCCATTACAGCCCTTAGCTTCTCCACAGCTTTGCAAGCCTCTCTGGCTAGACCCATCCTGGGATCCCAGAAAACTTTGCCAATACCCCTCAATTTTGGTTGGTGCTTGTTAATCCAGTCCTCTTGGACAGGGACCATAAGTAGCCACTCCGGATGCACCTTGGTCACTACCACCTTTCCAATGAGATGGCTGACGTCCTATTACCAATCTTTCATTTCTTAGGCAATCATTATGGCAGGGCTTCTGCAGCTAGTGGAAAAACCAAATAAACACAGCGAACATTTTCACACCATTCTCCCTCCCCCACCATCTTTTGTTGGACTAGCCGTCTGATGGAAATTTTCCCAATTCGCTCTCCTAGAGGAGAGGCCAAGAAAGCCCTTAATTGTGGTATTCTGGACAGCTGAATAAAACCCAAATTGCTCAGCATCTGTGTGTTTTTCATTGACATTTTTAATGAGTCAGGGAGCCATTTATTGGGCCAAAAGAACACACGATCTGGCCACTTCATGGCATTTCCCCCCATCCAGTAACTAAACTACTAGAAGGACAGCAGCTCTCGCTGATTTTGGTCTGATAACTGGCTTCCTAAGACCTCCAAAAAGCCCCCCAAAATGCATGAAAAAAACACTAGTCCTAGTGTACACTCCTAGGAGGCTGATCAGCACAGCATGAGGGACAATGGTAGGATTCAGTCACTGGAGGAGGGAAAACAGGCCCTCTGTGAGGTGTAGGGATATCTCTTGTGGATTTGCTGAGGAATACAGCTGGAAAAGGTTACAAAATAGTGGACTAGATTCTCCCCTCACACCAGTTTTTCATTGGCACCAGTGGAATTCTTCCTCGTTCACATCAGCATCACAAATTGGCGAGTCAGTTCCAGCCTGTTGGCAGTGAAATCCAACAACCGCTCACTTTGCTTAGCAGAGTTCTTGCACTTCCTTTTCCAGGGCAGGTGGAACAACCATAAATACTGAGCAGAGAACATTGAACTGTATCCAGAGCTTTTTAACAAACAGAGAGTTACTTTACCTGGAGAAATCAGAACAGATCAGCTACTCCTGGCCAGCCCCACCAGGTAATCCCACCACCCATTTGCATTAAAACCTGTTGCATCAGAGGAAGCCAGTCTGGATAAGTTCTTGGGAGCCAAAAAGCAATAATTCAAGATGCACGTGTTTTTAGGGAGACAGAACTTTTCTCTCTCTCCCATTCCCCTTTCAAACCAACCTCCAGGACAGGAACGACAGGGCAGAAAATGGCATCTTAGGGCAAAAGTTATTTGGATGTGGTTATCTCAATGTGTTGTCAGGACCCTGCACCCCATGTAGCTTCTGATTCCCCAGAATCTGCCACACAAACAACTTCTCATCACAGAGCTGTGCTATGGAATCTCAGTTTTCCCTGGGGGGAGGGAGGGCAATGGTTCTAGCCTTTATAACAAAAACCTTCCAAACGTGACCTAAATGTAACCTAGTAGAGTGACAGCTTCCTGAGTCTGCAGACAGTCTGAGACGATCCTTCTGAGAGGTTGGAACTGCCCCATTCATCTCAACACTGTGTTGACCCTGAAAACTGATAATGGCAATACAAATGGCAACCTCATTAACTATTTCACTGCTGATCCCATTAGAAATAAACATAAAGATAATATGCTATTCCATGACACACAACCTGCACCCTGCAACCTCCCTGGTGCCCATTGGTCCCCTGTCTAGACATGCAAACGTCCAGCTTCCTCCAGACAACTTCAACAAGGCAGTTATACATTTTAAATCCAAAATCCAAAATTTCAGCACCCTGCAAATTCTAGATGTAGCATAAAATAAAGTGAATTTAGTATCAAATTACATTAAAAAGGATTTATTTTGTATTGCTTGCATTATTTGGCTTCCTATTGTACCACCACATGAACTGGTTCCGGTTCCTTGCATAGTTTGCCTGACATCCTTCCAGTGCCTAGCAAATACAATCTGAGGAGGAATGAAGAGCACAGAGAATGCATCCCCTTCCCCCTGGTACCTCTTTGTGATTTGCAGGGATAAGTCTCCATCTCCACCTCATGGAGAGGGTACGGGGCTTTGGCTGGCATCACAGGGCGGAACATGTAGCTGTCATTGGGCAAGGAGTGCATCCGGGACACTGAGATCTTGCGAACCGTCAGGAAGTTCTGCGGCTGTCTCTTTGCTCTCATGCAGGCAGCGCCTTCCTGCAAATCAGCAAGAGAAGGAAAGCTGGATTATTCTGTGTCCTGGTGGAGAGGCTGCAGTGAGCTCCTTTTTATTAGCCATCCTTGTAAACAGCACTGAGGTTTAAAACCATAGGCAGATGTGCCTCTCGCTTGAGGTCTCTGATGCCCTGGGTAAAAGAAAGTTCCAGTGAAAGAGGCTTTACTCAGCACTGGCTCTATTGCTAAGTAAATCACTTAAAATGTGCCTGAAATATAACGAAGCAACAACTAACGATCAGCCAGGAAGCCACTACCTTGACACGCATCTGACAACACAGGAAACACAGGTCACCATGGGAACACATGAGAAAGAGGCTTTCCAAGTGGACAAGTTCTAATCTTTTATTGTGTGGTTAATTTAACAATAACTCAGAAAGGCTCCTGCATTTCTTAGGAATTCCCACGGTGATGAACATTACCCACGGCTTAACCTACACCCCAGCTCCAGGTCCAGTCTGATGACAGATGAGAAAAATGGCCGCTTCCACTCTGAGATACTCAAACCCATGCTGACAAGCAGTGGCAAGTCTCTGGCCGTTAATTTATCATGCATATAAATACACATACCTGCCTCCTATAGATACATTAAGGCCTCAGTCCTATGTGATGTGTATCCTATAGCCCATACTGTGCTACACATTATAGGATCACGGCTTGATATTGCAAATATGTATTTCTAGAACACCACTTGTACTTTGTCCTTATTTTGCAACTTTTATCGAAGGGACTTAAAGTTCTTTGCTGACTTAATTGTTACGCCACTCCCTGAGGGAAGAACTGAGACAAGTTCATGTGACTTGCCCAGGGTCACATAGTGAGTCAGTGTCGGAAGTGGGAGTTCTGACTCCCTGTTCCATGCTTTAACTACTAGACACATTCCCTCACCACTTATTTAGTTATTTAAAATACAATTGATCACATCGGTTTTCCTTTAATGTTAGCCTCCAAGTGGTTGACTGAAAACATTTCCCCAGTTATGTATGTTTACTTCCCAGGTGTGGGGTTTCCCTCTGTTGTGCTAGAAAAGTCTGGGCTCAAGCCTCAAAGTTGAATTGTCCACATGTCACTGAGGATCTGGTTAAATCTGTATTTTCCATATCCCCAGCTCATGTATTTTTCTCCTCTTAGGACAAATCCATGAGACAAATTACTTCTGTGCTTTTACACTGTTGAACTTGGCTGAGAATACAGTGGATCAAATAGCAATTATGTAGGGGTACCTGGCATCAGGAACAAAATACTGATTTGATCAACCGCACTAGGGAACCCAGACCTTCAGTTCTAACCTGATAATGCATCAGATTGGTGCCAGCTTTGGCCAGAGCAGAGTCCTTGTAGTTAATAATACAGCATGTGAATACCTGAGTTGCATACATAAGGTCATTTGCCAAGAAAAGTGCTTGCAAGAAAGGAGTCATTTCCCTTTCCCAATAGTTTTAAACAGTGGCCCATGAAGCCATTTTCTGAAGAATGGTCACAATATTGTCTACAGAAGCCAAGCTCTTGTTTAAAATGGACTGTTGGTCACAAAGAACACTTCCTAATGTAAAAGCTGCAATAACAGAGGGTATGGGGCCACTTTGTGACCTTTTCAATGGGAACAGAAGAGATCCATTTATAATGATGTTTTAAATATGAACATATTCGATGAACACATCTGATGTACTTTGGCCCAACCAGGGTGTAATGCCACTCTAAAAAATAGTGATATCTGATGACACCCGAACACAAGCTCCCTTTGTCTTCATATTTGTATCTAAAGTGTCTAGCTAGCACTTCGCTGGGGCTGATCCAACGCTCGCAGAAATCAACGGAGTCCCCTGTCTTTGGTGCTGGATAAGGGCCAGACTGGGGCTGAAACCCTGCCCCCATTGAAGTTAACAGCAAAACTCCCACCAACTTCAATAGGGCCAGGATTCCACCCGCAGAGCTTACTCCAAGGTATGTCTACACTGCAGTCTGAGTGGTGACACACACTAGTTTTAATCTAGCGAGCCCAGTCCAGCTGGAAATGGAAGTGAAGAGGGGGTGGCCCGGACCCTGGCACAGATTAGCACGGTGACTATGTACCCAGGGTTTCGAGCAAGCTTGTACAGCCCACGCTTAAATCCACACCACTGTGTCTTCACGAGACAGGGCAGTGTCCAGCGGTGCTGTCCCAGGAAGAGTCTGCCTCCTATATGCACCTGTGTGTGAAATAACTTCCCGGAGCTCCGAATGAAGCTTCCTTTTGCCCTCCTGCCTGCACTGCTCTGCATGGGGGCGTAGAACCGCCTGCTCCCTGCAGCCTGGCTTGAGGTAGGTGGTATCGGGAGAGTTGGTTTTCTGCTCTGCATCAAACCCAGACCCCAATACTGTGGCCTGATCCTCTGCACAGCCAGGTGAGACAAAGGTATAAGCTAGCCTTAAACAAAGAACATGGATCTGAGTGTCTCACCCCCATGAATGGATTTTATTGTCACAATATCCTGCGAAATAAGGACGTATTATGCCCATTTAACATGTGGCGAACTGAGGACCAGGGTAGATTAAGTGGGCCCCACAGGGAATCTGTAATTGAGCCAGGAATTTAACCATGTGCCCCACCCATTAGCTCATTCTTCCTATCCTTTGCCTGCTCCCTGTCAGCTTAGCACTCTTCCTCAGTCCTAAACAGACTCCAGGGTTTTTTAAACAAAAAGAAATACTCCGTAAGCAAAGGAGGCTGTGGCAGGAGACATGGGCCTGGAGTGTGGAGCACGGTTACGGCTAGCAAGCAATGGCAGAATTCCCCAGGGAAGGCACATAAGTGGCTTTTGCTCTTTTTGTTCTCTCTCGCTTGTCCTACTGAATCAGTGTAGTTCACACTCAGAGCTAGCTCAGCCACTTCCCACACAGATAACTCCGGGCTCCACACAGTGAGGAAGGGAGGAGGAAAGCAAGAGCTAAAAACAAACTCCTGCCTGTACATGCCAGGACCGGGAGCCATTTCAAACCCTCAAACTCTCACAGCTTAACAAGGTGACATTTTTTCCTAACTCTCCTCGGAGTTAACAAGCCGTTTGCACTAGGACCTGCCAGGACCTTATCCGCAGCAGCAGAAACCCCCGACCCCCTGTGGCACACACTGAACGTGCCAATTATTGCCTCTCTTTGCCCTTGCGGCATTCTCCCTTTGATGCAAATTAAAGCTCAGCTTCCAGGTGGCCAAGGTTAAAGGAGACAAGGAAGCATAAGCCCTGTAGAGAGCAAGAGAAGCTTCTCAGAGTGACTTCTCTTCCCACAGACTGCTTCCTGCCTGACCCACTGAAAACACCCTCCAGTCAATAACTCAATCTTAGCCCAGAATTTGCTTGGAGATGCCTGTGTCACATGCTGTTATGTCTCAAAACATCATCATGTTGCGATGCTGCCACAACACGGTAAATGTCACACACGACTCTAAGGTACCCGTTCCAAATGGTGTTTGGGTCACTTTTCCATGGCCAGTCATCAACAATTCCAAACGACAGGAGCAAACCCCCAGTAGACCTACTGATTTCAGATTCAGAGAAGAGATAGTTCGGGCCAAATGGCTGAGAGCCTGGAATTTCACATCTCTCAGTCAGCTGAATGCCTGGGCAAAGAGTAACTCTCAATGTGGTTCCAGTGGGAGGGAGTTCCAGAGGTGCAGAACTCACGAGAACTCACCCTGCCGGCACCCTGGCATCAGCGACTCCCAGGATGCTAGAGGGTGGAGATGGAGAGGAAGAGTTTAAGATAACCTAGGCCCGGCAATGATTAATACAGTGAACTTCAGTTAGGAGTCCACCGCCCTCCAGAACAGAGCGTGCAGAGGAGACATGATGCTGTATTGTCCATCGCATATTGATGCAGCAGCACAAAACAAACAAAGGCCTAAAACTAAATCTGGGGACTCCTCATCAGACAGCACTGTCACCGGTCATGGGTGCTGAAGGCCGGTCCTGCTTTGGGGTTAAGAAGAGCTCTCCTCTGATATAGAACCCAGCCTGACCACTGTTTTGAAAGAAGCTTGGAAGCAAGAAGGGTCAGGGTAGGGAAACACCCTCCCTCCTTGTATCCTACAAAGGTCATTTCAGTGGCAAAATACAGGAATGACTCTCAATAGCAACGGACTCACTCCTGCCTCGCCCTGGGATGTCCATGGGCCACTTCCCCAAGACACGTTGAAACGAGGCCATTTACTATTCTGTCAGTTCCCCGCTGAGAGCCCATCATGATGAGGTGCAACCAATCAATCATGGAGTAGTTGTGGAGTTTTTTGGTCACGTCATTTTTTTATGCCAGTGCCCAGACTGTTACATACCACGGGCTGCTTTTGTTGTGCCGCTCCACCTCCCAGAACAGATTTAAGAGGTTCCCAGTAATTGCAAGAAAATCAAATTCAGCATCTTTCAGCAAAAGGCAGGAAATCTATGGAAGTCTCCACCTGCTGCCCCCCTTCTAGCTCAACCAAGAAAATCGGTTCACCTGAGCCACAGAATGGAAACAAACTGCCTGCATGGTCAAAAATCTGCAGGTTACCAGCTGACCAACTTGAAAAATCAAAGCCAATTTTAATTGCTGTGGACGCTCTATGTCGCGTCCATATTGAGGCAGTGGGCAGCAGCTTTTCCATGCGAGACGCATAACGGTGTTACTGGAAGTGCTCATTGTTTATTTAACAATCTATCCATCCCTCTGTCTAATAAAGGCAGGGCTCTCTTGGCTAAAAGGAGCATATCCGGTGCAATCCATGCAGCTCCCTGGGCTGCCCCAGCCAAATGATTTAGAACGTGCCCAGCTTCAGCAGATGCGAAAGCAGCATGGGAGACAGAGGACGGAAACAGACTGTTCTAGCTGTGAAGCAACAGGAGGAGGAGGACAATGCTAGGCGGACATTAACACACCATCGGCCAGCTGCACAGCACTGAAGCATGATGGCACAATGCAGAAGCAACGGCCCGTCGTTCATTCACCTCTGACTCGCGGCCGGGGGTTTTGTGGGAAGGTGTCAGGACATGGTGGTGAGGAACAGAGCAGAAGGACGTGTTTTCCATCCGGGGAGTCTCTCCACCCTCCAGCGGGTCTGAGTCTGGGATGGCTAAAGACACATTCTCACAGCTCAGTGCCTCCTTCGGAGACAAAATTAGGGAGATAAAAGGTATCAGTAGCGGAGCAAGGATGGGGTTCACACTTCAACCCTGCACTCACACACGCTCTCCCCACACCTGCCCCATCCGTATGCAACGGGAAGGAAGAGAGAAGGCAGGCAGAAAAGGGTCAAAATGGCAAGAAAGTCTGGAGTGTCTTATTACCTCCTGCAAAGGCATCCCTCCCATCACGCCTCTTCCACTCCAGGTGTGAGAGTCTCCTGCTCTGCTACCCTAAGTTACTCCGTTTCCTTGAACTCCTCACCTCTTTGCCCTGGAGCACCCTGAGGAACTCTGACCGACTCTTCCAAACCCCCCCCGCGGGCTCCCCTGAGAATGCCCATTGGAGGAGCAACTCAGCTAGCCTTGAGCAGGCACTTCCCCTGGGGCCCGGCCAGCTCCACTAACTCGCATGGGCTCTCCCCAGCCTTGCCGCTTTTGGACAGCCCAGCACTTTCTAGCAGGGAACAGCGGCTCCGCACCAAACTACACTGTGTCTGGGCTCTGCCAGGAGCCTCAAAGATGGCTGAGGAGCCTCCTTGGATCATTCGTTCCCTGTTGTACCCGCAGTGCAGCCAGAGTGGACTGTAAACGTCTAACCCACATGCCACCAGCCTGGCTTCCACGATACTGGAAACGGGACCCTCGGCCCCAAGGGTTTCATATCTCCTAGGCGGGTGTGTGCCCCAGCCTAGGGCAAAGTTACTGAATGTCAGAGAACCTAGCTAAACGGAGAGCCAAATTCCACACCAGAGGGACACGGTAACCCAGTCTGTAATGGGTGGGGGTTAAAGCGTTAGCTGGCAACTTCTTCATCTGGCTTCAGACAAGCCTCTGGCCTATTCCTGTAGGTACCTGGAGCAGGATCTCCATGAGGCATCTGTTCCAACCCGAGGCACCTGAGATGTAGATCCTGGTGGGAACTCACCCTGCAAACACCACACGGTGTGGGGTTTTCCTGCTGATGGAAGGGTGATTTACCAATACACTGACCAACATGGCAAGTCTGCTCTGCCCGGGCGGCACTACTGGCTAGTCACAAATAACTGGATGGCCAACAGTTTGTTCATGGAAATGTTTGGGAAGCCTGAAAGTTATACACATCTTCACAGCTGCAGTTATTCATGTGACAATCCTTCCCTGGAAGCATGTGATTGGTTATTTCCCAGTTGTCATTCTAAAAAGTTTCAGCTGTCCAATCAGGGAGCAGGAGCTCCCACCATGCGATTTTGATGGCCAATCATGCACCATGAGCAGGTAGGGTGACCAGATGTCCCGATTTTATAGGGACAGTCCAGATTTTTGGGTCTTTTTCTTATATAGGCTCCTATGACCTCCCACCCCCTGTACTGATTTTTCTCATTTGCTGTCTGTGTCAATCTATGAGCAGGCAAGAGGAGCAGTTTTGGGAACAGCCCACAGGCTGCAATTTGCTCCGTGACTATTGACCACATAGTTGATTTTATGGTAGATTAATTTTTGATGATCTGAGCAAAACAGTTCTGTATTTTTCTCTTTTCAATAGACTGTCTCGCACGGCATGGGATAAATCTCACCCCCACTCCTACCTGAATTTTGATTGCCTGGTTTTTCTGGAGGGTAAATAGGAATCAAAGTGCCACTTGCTTGGGAGCTGAGGATGTCTCCACACTAACCAAGCAAGTTGGCATCGGCTGTTTGCTGTGGACTTTGAAAAGGCCCAGGATCAAATTCAGCCCAACATAAGCAGAGCACAAGTCGTGCAGAAGTCAAGGAAGGTTGAGAGCACTTCGGTCCAAACTGGATTTGCACCTAGTGTCAAGCACTGGGGTTTTCAAACTGGAGCATGACCCCTGCTGAATTTCAAGTGATTCAGGTACCTAACTCCACCCTACTCCTTTGTAAATCCTGCCAAGAAGCTGATGCACTCAGACTAAAATCAACCTGAGCGGGGTTTCTGTCCCTGCATGGAAGAAATTCCTGCCATCAGCTTAGGAAGGATAAAATGACGTACAAAGAGGGGAGCAGCGCATATAAAATGCAACGTGGGCTGTTACTTCTCCGAGCCCAAATTCACCGGGGAGGCTCCTCCATTGCTGAGGCCTACTAGAAATGGATGTTAAAACTCCCCTTGGAAAGCTGGGTGGTGAAAGGTCACCTGCGGGAGTCAAAGAGCCAGACCGCCCTACATCATGGGGAGCCTCTCGTCTTGTCGGAAGACGGGGATGGCAACTACTCCCAAGCCCTAAGATCCTGGCGGACACAGGAAAAGCTGCCTTCCTTTTGAACTGCCTTGTGCCATATCCCTTTAGCTTGATATAACAGGGGGTCTGACAGACTCTGGAGCCCCTGCTGGTCAACAGATCGTGACCAGAAGCTCCCTGTCCCATTCATCAGAGGACGCCACAGGCCTTGAGTCAATCATTACCAGGGCTTGATGTTTCACTCGCATGGGGGACTCTGGCTTCATGGCCTCCTGGCTCCCGTAGGGGGCCCTGACGTCCGAGGCAGAGCTGCCACTTCCGCCCCCACTGTTGGCCGGGGTGCTCCCTCCTCTGGACATCTCCAGCTCTATCTCCGCGTCCATCTCTGCATCCTCCTTGGCTTCCTTGTTGCTCTCCTCCAGGTGCTTCATCAGCACGGCCACCACCACGTTGACGAGGACAAACTGGGCGATAAGGACGAAGGTGACGAAGTAGACGGGGGAGATGACGGGCAAGTAACTCAGGCAGTGCTTGTCTTCCCTGGTGCATTCCCGCAGCGTGTCCTGAGATTCAGAGAGAGGGGGAGGGCTTTGAACCAGACTGAGCTTTGCTAACAAGCACTAAGCGCAGAGGGACTGGAAAGCCAGCCTGGTCAGAATTGTGCAGATCATGGGAAGATTATTCCAGACACAGGCTGAGGAACTAGCCCCCCATATGCAGGGTGGAGTTTCAGCTCCTTTTATTTTGTACTGACGTGAGACACACACCAGTATGCGCCGGACACCAGCTGAGCGACTGCAGTAAACGGAATAGAGATGGGGTAAGTGGGTGCAGTGGGATAAGCTGTCTAGGGCTACAACCCCTGCCCCATGAGCTAAAGGGGGAGCTCTGGTATCTTTTAGAGGCACAGGGCCTGTATCACACAACTGATTCCTCTCCTAGAGGGCAGTGGTGTAAACTCGCACTAGCCAGTTCCGTGGAGAAAAGAGGGCAGAGACCAGCTGCAGCGTGGACAGAGCGCGCACGTACCTTCATGATCCCATTCCAGTTGTCCCCCGTCGACACCCTGAAGAGGGTGAGAAAGGCCATGCCAAAGTTGGTGAAGGTTGCGTGCCGGCTCAGACCTTCGCAGGGATTGTCTTCGCTGCATTCTGCACAGAACAGAAGCGAAAGCAACACAGTGAAGATGGTTCTGAACAGGGCTGGTTTACAAACAGATCCAACTGACAAGCCAGCAGTGGGGCCAAGCAGCTATGGCACAGGACCGAGAGTCAGGAAACCTGGGTTCTAGTCTCAGCTTTGGCCTGCTGCGTGACCCTGGGAAAATCCCCTGCCTCCCTTTGTGCTTCAGTTTCCCCATCAGTACAATGGGAATAAATGATTCTGATCACCCTTTGTCAAGTGCTTTGGGATCTACGCATTAAAGAGGCTAGGTAGTAATAGTATTATTTAGGGCTTTGCAATTGTCTTGGGAGGGTAACACCGGGTGACCCAATGGAGCCAACTTCATTGTCAAGGTGGAGGGGTAGGAGAGAGCTTTGTAAGGTACATTTGGAAGCACTGGTTAACAGCATTGAAGGGTGAGCAAGTTGCAGGAGGAAGATGGACCATATGGGTTTTATCTGTAGGGGCATCTCCATTACCAGACCCCTGCCTTCTTTAAGTTTTTTGGGTAGTGGGGCTTTACCCTACACGGAGTTTCTTTCATTCAATTCCATGATTTCATCTTGTACAAGATGTTGGCGCTGTTTGTATCACTGGGACCCCACGGTGCTAGGTACTGTACAAACGGGACTCAAAGATGGTGTCTGCCCCAAGGAGCTTACAATCTGCAGCCTTGGAATCGGAGCCTAGCTTTGCGGGTGAACCTGGAGCTCAGAAGGGCATGCTAACGTACCCCCTGATGTGGCCCATAGCTCATACTTGCAGTGCAAGCCAATCTTCAGGGATGGTTCTACCATCCTCTGTTCTCAGAGACAACAGGCTCTTTTGCAGCAGATTTTCCCTTCACCCTCATCTCCCCAAGCAATTGTCCTGGTTTGGAGATCCAACATTTTCACCACACTGTAGTCAGTGTGGCCTAGAGGACAGAGTGCTGGACTGAGGCTCAGGACACCTGGGGTTCTGCTCATCACTCTGCTGCTGGGTGACGTAAGGTAAAAGTCCCTTCACTTCAGTCTCTCCAGCTGCACAAAAGGGGGATAATGATACTGTCCACTTGCGTAATGAGCTCTATTGGTGAAACGTGCTATAGAAAAGCTACCTCTACAACCAGGAGTCATCTGGCTTGCTAGACACAAGTGTCATGTCTCCGAAGACATCCTGCAGATTAAGCAACTTGCCCTAGGTACAAACCTGATTGCATTTTCGTCCCCTATCCCCGCTTTAACTGGCAGCGCTAACTATATACCACGTTGAAAAATGAAGTGGAAAGAAGTAAGAACGCGTAAGCTAACTCTCCACAACTGGCTAACACGGCTTTCCCTCTTTGCAGCTTTGCACCGTGGCTTGTCTTTTACTCTCTCCACTGTGTTCATTATCTTGGTTTATTTTCTTTTAAACAAAGCACATTTCCCATAAGGGATATTTTACTGGAATAACGTGAGCAACTTTTATATTTTTTTCCCCTGAGATTTAATATCCTAATGAATGTAAATTGCACACACCAAACATCCCCTTGTCCATAAAACACAGGCTCATTAAGTTTTCATTAGGACAGGCAACAATCCTTCTTGCAAGAGCCTTTCATTATTAGTCATTTATTTCTGAAGTGCATTAAAAAAAAAAAAAGCGCAGCCATCAACCTCATTGAGGAGGGAGCTGAGCTTTTCTGTGGCGGACGTGGCCCAGCCGTGCTTGAGAAAAGGAAAATCCAACTGTTCCCAATAAACGTCAGGAAGTGGAAGTGGTCTGCTGGCTGGCTGGTTGCTCGTCG
The DNA here is from genome assembly GCA_007922305.1 of Dermatemys mawii. NCBI lineage: Eukaryota > Metazoa > Chordata > Testudines > Dermatemydidae > Dermatemys > Dermatemys mawii. Next base: position 5,596,770 of record ML677381.1, on the reverse strand, counting down.
CAGCTGGGATCAAGTCTCAATCTCAAACCACACGCAGCAATTGTTTACTGCACGGGGCTGGCATGGAGCGTGCAGAGAAATACAGCGTGGCTTTAGAACTGCAGAAAGAGCTGCGTAGCCTTTAAGGTATTCAGGCAGCTTCTGTCTAAGAATAGGTGAATAAATACTGCTGCTGCCAGAGATACCTGGCACAGGAATCACTATATTTTCAATGATGCCCTCTGGAGAGTTGTTGCACAAGCACAGATGTTATACGGTAGATATACAACTGCAATGGCAAGTAAGGGAGAATAGAATTGTAACTCACTGATCTGGGACCTAAGAGATCTTGGTCCTATTAGTGACTCTACCACATGCCTATGTTGTGACAAGCGTTGGTGAGGACGTCACCGACCAGGAAAGCGAATGGGGGTATTCTCTCTTTCCAGCACCTAGAAAGCTGGGAGCAAGGCTGGACTATGCTGCCTTCCCTGTCTAACGCCTCCCACTCTTCTTCCGGACGGCAACACATATGCGACTATTTAGCCATTTCTTCTGCAATGTCAGAGACCTCCTCTGAGCAGGGTAAATAAACGATGTCGGTGGCGTAAGGCGCTAAGGCAGCGGATGCTTTGTGATGATTGAGGAAGGGGGAAATGGCTCTTAGAGAACAATCTATAAACAAGTCAGAATCCCCAAACCTATCGGAAAAGGAAATAATTAAGGGTAGCAGAAGATCTGAAGAGTGAGGGATTCGCGAGGGTGCTACTCCAACATAAACCTGGGGCTAAGCCAACTCTGCAGACTCATCTGTTGCACTGTAAGCAGCGAACGTCCGCCTTAGTGACTACATCCATGCAAGATTATTATATTTAGGCAGTAAACAGTTCCTCTGCAGCTGGAAGCAGGGTCAGAACACTGAGTGTGTGTGTGTGCATGTGTGTGTGGTGTGGAAAGGGTCTGTGTTACATCCTCATGTGTCAGCTGTGACCCCGAGATCAAGAGAAAGCTTTAATCTTCAGAACTATAAAGGACCAGAGACAGAGAGAGAGAGAGAGGGAGAGAGAGAGAAAACAAAGGAAATGGAGAGAGACAAATAAATATCGACTGAATGAAATAACAGTGTCAAGCATATTACTCACCTAACTTTCCAAACAGCTCCACTCCCAGGGCAGCATAGATAAAAAACAGGAGCATGAAAAGTAGGCCAAGGTTCCCTACCTACATAAGAAGAAAGCAGAACAAGGGTCAGGTAAGTTGCTCCATAGTTGCTCCATTACATTTTAAATACAAGCAAAAAAAGGAAACAAATGGCCAGTGGCTAATTGTTAGGCCTCTAGAGAAGCCTTCCTGGTACTCTCCCTTTTTCAGCAGGTTTTGTCTACTTCAGCCACCCACACCCACAAGTGTTTTGGGCCTTAGCTACCGTTGGTGTCTGCATCGGCCCTGCCTACCCCCACATACTCACTGTGCTGTGTTAGGGCCCAATTCCACTGAGCACAGAATGGGACTTCAGTACATGCTGAGCCAAAAGCGCTTAAGTGTTGGGCTGAATTGGGGCCTGGCTTTGGATTTTAAATCCTTTAGTGATTTGATAAAGTTTATTTTATGTTGAGTAAGGGCAAGAGTTCCAAAAAGAAGACACTGAAGTGAGGCACCTCAATTCCTACCCAGGCACCTGCCTTATTTCAAAAGCTCCCTCTGACCCCGAAGGGAGCGGGGGTCAACAGTGACCTTTAACGCTATCTGGCTGTGTCCTGTGACTGCAATCAGTGGGTTAAATTGCCAGCCAATAAGTAAAACCCTCTGGGTTAAATCTCATTTGCAGCGTTTCTTCTAACAGAAAATCAAAAACTGAGGCCCCAGACAAACCAAGCAGTCTGTGGATCCAGCTTTGGATTTCGTAGCCAAAGGAGAATGGGCAGAGTCCCTATCTCTTCCTCAAGAAGAAACACAGACCCTGAATCGGTGTCCAAACTTAAACCTGTCCTGGGTGTGGGTTTAACTGGTAACTCAGACTCAAAAGGATTCCTACCTGAGCTTGGTCGTTCCTGGGGCTTCCCCAGAAGATTTTCTATTGCAAGTTTCCCCTGGCCTTCTTGGAGCTCACTGAACCCACCCGTAAGTGTGACTTAGTAGGAACTACCCCAAATCTTAATGTGCACAAAGCCTTAGAAATTGCCCTGTATTTCCTATATAGGTTTTATATATCGGTTATAAGGGGGCAGATTCTCAAGCATTTTTCATGGCTCTGCTGCCGCTGTTAATTGTGGTGCTTAAAAGTGTGCTAGGTGCCACAAAACAGGCAAAACAGACACTCCCTGGTTTACCCAGCTCACAGTCTAAGTAGAGCCATGATGTGATGACGGAAAACGAAGCAGAAGGGGAACAAGGAAAAGGGTTAGAAATCCAAGCTAGCCTACTGGTAGTTCCCATCTTGGTGTCCTACCCCTCCGTGTACATATTGGCCTGTAGCTTCAGTGATGTGTCAATTGAAAGATGAATAACAGCGTTCCTCACAAACACCAGAACTGCCGCTCGGAAAATCTCCCAGCGTAACGCCAGTGCAATTAGCCAAGTCCTGTTTTGTGGTCGCCAGTTTATGAGCTTTGAAGATGACGTGGGGATATTATCTCTAACAGCGAGCCCTGGCTTCGCTACCCTGATGACACCCGGCTCGCAGAAGAGGAGAGCCAAGAAACAGGCTCGACTCCAGCCGAGACTTGCCAGTAAAAACTGCTTGATGTGGCCACGCAGCCTTCCCGACGTGCAGAGATGTGTCTGGCTGATGGCTGCACGTGGCAAGCAATGAACCCAGCAGCTTTTCTCCTTGCTCCTGAGCTTGTTTGTCATGGCGCTGTGTTAAACAGGAGTGTGCCCCAAGCTATTGGAAAGAGCGGGATGCGGTGAGCCGTTGCCCCTGCAGAAGTCTGAAGAAGAAATCAGAGGCCCGTTGCAGCAGAGGAGGGAGGGTGAGAGGGAGTTGGCCAAAGAAAGCCGCAGAACAGAATAGGAGGGGGACTGCGTATGAGGCCTTGGGTGAGTCATTTTACCTCTGTACCTAAACGTACCCGTTTACAGTCCCTTCGTAATGAGGTAAATGAAGTCAGCCCAGCACTCGGGAGAGCCGGCAAGGACAGGCACTAGAGAAGGGCTAAGTATGAATCGTCGTTGTTGTGATGAACGAGGCAGAGGAGTTCGCGTCCGGACACGCTTCTACAGCAGGCAGGGCCTGGGATGCCTTCGCTGGCCTCTCCAGGAGCAACAGTACCTCGGGATCCAGCTAATCTTCTAACAACAGCCAGCAATCATCGGCCTGGCAGCCAGTGACCTGAGGCAGGTTTCCTGAAGGCGGTTCTGCCCTGGCAGTTCAGCACAGGCTGTTTATCCACCAGCCTTCCCCTGACCTGCGCTGGGACCGGCTGCACCGAGTGTAAAAAGCAACAAATAACCCTCCCGTCTGCCCCCGCTGGCGGCGAGGGCATCATCAGTCATTCGCTGCGGCTCCAATGTCGGCGAGCGGAGACCGTGTGCTGGGTGGGGAGGAGCCTGGGGAGGGGAAGCCCCTGGAGGCTGTCTTGAAGAGCTCCTCCCTATAAAACAAATGGGGGATGCAGCCACAGAGCCCGCATTTCAGGGGCAGGATAGGGCCATCTGTTCTTCCCCCCCCCCCCCCCCCGGGATTGTCTCTCCCCAGCAGCCAGGTCCCACCTCCTTAGCTGTGGAACATCTCGGAGAGGGACTTTGTGTGCACAGAGAGGTTCCCAGACAGGGTAATTCAGCCTAAACTTGTCTGGCCTTTTCAGTGACTTCCCCATGGGGCTATAGGGGGATGGTCTGGACAGTGCACACCCCACCCCCCGGCTGGTCCGTTCTCCAGTGTGGGGCCGGGGAACAGGGAGCGGGATGCTGCTTTTCCACATGGAGGGCCCTCTGGCAGGTCACCTGGCATGCTCTTCACCTCCCTTTTGTATCTCCAAGCACTGGGAGTCTTGAACGAACGTGTTAAGGCTCCGCAGCGAGGGGGAAGACCAGCAGGAGGACTCCACAGAACTGAGTACAGCACCCCAAGACATGGGCTTAGCATGCGCCGGGAAGGATGGCTTGGGGGCTCGCTCTGCTTTGGCTGCTCAGGACACCACCATCCTTAGTACCGCACTGAGGGGAGTCTTTTTGTTCCAGCTAGTCTAGTTAATCGAATCTTATTGCTGCGGTAGCTGAGCACCAGTGGGCCGGAGCTCAGGGTTCTGTTCCCAGCGGTGCCACAGACCTTTTGATGACCTGGCTGCGTGCCTCAGTTTCCCCACCCACAGAACGAGGTACAGCTGCGTGCTACCTCACAGGGGTTTTCACAGGCTGTTTTCCTTAAAGGTTCAGCTGTGCCCTGAAGGCGCAGCCCTGCACTGGGAGCCATGGGGAGGCCCAGTGCCTCCCAGGCAGCACAGAGGCTATGCTGAGGTGGCAGCGTTGGCTCCTCAGAGCCGGGCCCACCCTGCTGGTGAAGGGATGTTGAGGTCGAGACTCATGCCTGGATTCTGCTCCCTCCAAGGCCACTGACTTGTTGTGTGAACCTGGAGTGAGTGGGTCTTATAATCTCTATGGGCCTGATCCGATGGCCAGAGACATCAAAGGGATGTCTCATGTTTTCTTCAATGGGCTTTGGATAAGGCCCATTGTGTCTCAGTTCCCACCCCTGTATCTGACAAGGGTGAATGGTACTTACCTTCCTGGATGAAGCACTTTGGGAGGCTCAGCTGGGAAGCGCTCCGGAAGCGCTAACATGATCATTATTAGAGCAGGAGGCCAAGTCCCAGCCCAAGGCACCACCAAATCTGCTGTCAGGATGTAGAACCAAAACCAAGCCCTACAGAGCATTGGGACTGACCTCCTCCTCTCCGCCCTCTGCTGGTCGGCTCTGGGAGAGGCGTTAATGGAAGGCAGGGCTTCCCCTCTCCTGCTCCTGAAACCTGCTTCAGCTCCTCCTGGGCCTCTTGCTGCTCTGACTCAATTCTTTCCACACTGCCAGGCTGCCCCTTGCCTGTGAAGAGCAATTTCTCACAAAGCCAAGCCTCTGCCAGTCCTTTTCCAGGACAACGGGTCCTGATCTTTTCCAGCCAGCTCCTGCTATCCAAAGCAATAACTCCAGAATTATGGAAATGCCGGCTAATTTATGTACTAGACAAAGAACAAAATGGACACAATGGCCGGCCTGGAAAGGGGACATCATCTGGGTGAGTTCCAGTCCTAGACGAAGGTGCCAGATCGACAGCCTGGGGAGCTGTAGTGCTCTGCTTAGCTACACGTCTACTTCAGGGCAGTCAACAGCATTGCATTGCTCTGCCAATGCCTCTCGGCCCAGTTCTAGACTTGCTTACATTTTTGATTGCCTTCCCCGACTTCTCCTCCTTTCTTTTTTGTCTCGCTTTTCTTTCCTTCCGGCTGGGAGCAAACCACAGATCTCATCTAGTGCCAAGAAGCCAACAGTTCTTTTCAGAATGGACGGCCAATAATGGCCTGAGGTGCAAAAGAACCCCTTGTTCCCATATTATGGGACGGGGTAAAATAAGAGGGACTGGTCCTTTTACACTACATCCCGTATCATTTGGAATATGAATTCAGTCAAGACTTCCCCCACCCCTCTTTTTTTTTGGCTAAATAAAGTTAAGGGCCAAGTGTGGACCTGATTTAGGAACAACTCCGTTGACTTCAACAGGGCTCCACATCAGCCCTGAGGATTTAATCTCTCCCTGCTCTTATCAGCTACAGTTCCATTTTTGTTCCCCTTCTCTGGGCCCTTACGATCGCTGTGTATTTTCAGGGTATGGTAACACTAGATTATTGTTAGATCATAGAATCCCCTTTAGACAACAGCAATAACGCCTTTAAAAGCTGCACCCAAAAATCGCTATGGGAGAGGCTATCCCTAGAAGAGTTAAACTCCCAGACAGCAGCAAAATGAAGCCTCTGTCCTTGAGCAGAATGAAGCACGGAACAGGGAGTTCTTCACATTTTTCTTGGCACAGAATCTCCATTGTACGGAGTTCCAAGCTTTGAAGAGAAGAAGTGGGTATGTGGTCCAATCCTGGGTTTAATTAATGTGCATTCCACAGATGAAGTGAAAAAAGAACCCAGATCTTCGAGACAGATTGGACCAGATTTTGCTCTCAGCCACAGCAGTGAAAATCTAGAGTCGCTCCAACGGAATTAGGGTGGCGTGACTGAGCAGAATCTAACCCACCGTGGGGGATACAAAGGAAAATAAAACAGTTCAGCTTGCAACAAATGCTCTCTTTTAGCTGCGCTATCGTGCCTCACGTTTCTGCAAATGTCTCATTTCCACTGTAGATTCTTTAATGGTATTTAGTAAATTTTGGTTACGGACAGAAAAGTGAGTATGTAAAAATAGCATCCGTTGCGCCCTATTTGTCAGCTATTTCTGTCTGTGTTTTCGACAGCAAAGGCCCCACATTTTACTACCCAGGAGCACTGCTGAAATTTTGCCTCTCCTATCAGGAACAACGCTGGCAACTGATTGCAAACTCTTTCTGACTAGTGATTTATATGAAAACGGTTTTACAGACTGAATCATTTGGGTAAGCTGGGCTCACTCAAACAACATGGGTTTTAACACAGCCAAATGCAAGGTCATACATCTAGGAACAAAGAATGTAGGGCACACTTATAAGATGGGTTATTTTCGCTTGAAAAGTAGCGAGTCTGAAAAGGAGTTGGGGATCATGGCAGATAACCAATGGAATGTGAATTCACAGTGTGATGCTGTAGCTAAGGGGGCAAAAGCAATCTTTGCATATATAATCATGGTAATTTCAAAGCAGGAATAGGGCAGTGGTACTATCTCTGTATATGGTATTAGTGCCATCATTCCTGGGAGGGAGTGTACAGCTGTGATGTCCACACTCAAAAATGGATGTGGAAAAACTGGGACAGGTTCAGAAGAAAGCTACAAGAAGAATTCGAGGTCTGGAGAACCTGCCTCACACAGTGCGAGATAAAAGAAACACAGTCTATTCAGCTGATTCAAAAGCAGGTTAAGAGGTGGTTTGACCACAGTTGACAAGTACCTACATAAGGAAGAGATTTCTGACAGAAGACTGCTCATTAATTTAGCAGAAGCTAGACACATTCAGGCGAGTAATCAGGTGCACATTTTAAACAACAGGGTATTTAACTCCCCATGGGGAAAAAGTTACCTAAGAATGTGGTGGATTCTCCATCACTTTCAATCTCTAAATCAAGACTGGATATCTTTCTACAAGAGATGTTACAGCACCGACAGAAGTTATGGGCTTGATGCAGATAATGCGTCATGAAGTTCTTTGCCCTGGCTTATGCAGGAGGTCAGACTAAATTATCCTGATGGAAAACGTGAGCTATGGTTAGCAATGTCTCGTTAATGGTGTCAGTTTAACTCACGTTAACCTGGAGTAACACTGTCGCTTTGGGATCTGTATTAGCAGACTCAGGAGCAGAATTTGGCTCTATATATGTAAAAGCTGTAAGACCACAGGAGGGATTGTTCCTCTGTGAGGATATTTCACTGTTTTTTTTTTTTTTAACTCTCCTCCACTGTATGATTTGCTCATTCTGCATTTTAAAAAATTCCTCTTCTCCTAGGACGCTCCTATAGATGGATAATGTCTTTGTGGTGACCCTAGCCAGGTCACTAGATATCTTTATTGATTGGTCAACTGAGCTGTGAAATTAGAAAACGCAGGTTCATCACTGTGAAAAGAGATGATGCCTCAGATAAAACAACCACAAAACAGACACACAGGGGCAGGCCTAAACCACAGTGTTGGATCTGGATTTGAACCCCCAAAATGCTTGCTAGGGGTCTGACCTATTATGAATATTGGGGCTGTGATTGGGCGGGGGGTGGGGAAGGTGTGGCTACCTTTTTAAGGTCTTTCCCCTGACCACTGCTTCTTGGCCTCACTTTCCCTCGACTACCACTTTAAGAGCAGCGCATGATGGGAACTCTTCCTGGCTTTAAGGCGCAGTATTTTCATTAGATGCTCAGTCTGGAAGTTCTAGTGGAGGAGAAAGGTCTTTTATGGTGGTAGCAGGATTTCTCGTCCCTGCTCACTTATTCCAACGCCCATTAATATTAATGAACTGGGATTGCGGATTTTGGCACAGGCTAAGTCCATGCATTTGGCTCTTGATGACTCCCCGTCTGAGTGGACCAGCTACAAAACATGGGTTCAAAGACCAGCGCCCCCAAAGTTCAGGGGTGCTTTGTTCTGCGTGGGGAGATCGAGCTCATCTCTCTCCATAAGTAATAGAAATGAACAGGAAACTGATGAAAATCACCCTCGAAAGAGGAAAAGAAATCTATTGCAATGCTGACATTAGGTAATGAATTATAATTAGTACTGCATGAGAGTGCTGGAAAGGGCTAATTCAACCGACTCCAAGACAGATGTTTTCAAAAGCGGCAGCAGCACCCATATAAATGGAATTCTCCGCTCTTGTCATTTAACAAGCAGGCGCAAAAGAGTTATGTAGACTGATATATTAGGGTAAGAAATGTCTCCCTGGGCTTCAGATCCTGCAGTCAGCTTTAAGCAAAGCAATATTATTAGGGTTGAGGATGGGGAGAAAGATTTCCCACACCCCCTTCCTCCTTTCCCCAACTTTTACTTTAATGACAGATGGCGGTTTTATCAGCACAAGATTTTCCTGCAAGGTTCCCAGGGATTTCACGTTAGCAGAAAATTTGGTTTGCGTGTCACAAACAAAAAATCTGGCCTCAAGCGCCCCTTTTGTTGTTGTCGTTTTTTAAAAGTTCTGTTATCACATGGCTTTTGAAAGAAAAAAATATACACAAATAAATTGCTTTTTTGAAATGCCAATGCAGGGGTCGGGTTTGTAAATTCCAGGCTTTCTTCTCAGCCAAAGCCCATTGTTGAAAGCAAAGTCTGAATACCAAAGAACAATTGGTTTAGATTAAGAACATCTTTTGAGGTAGTGATGAAGGATAAACAGAGCTTTCCAAGAAAAAGAAACTTCTGTTTTTCAGTTCAGGCTGGGGAGACTGTGGGCTTGTCTACGGGCTTGGCTACACTTGCAGATGTACAGCACTTTGGGTTAAACCAGCCTTCAGAGAGCGCATTAGGGAAAACGCCACAGTCTGTCCTCACTGACAGCTGCAAGCTCACTGGCATGGCCACATTTGTGGACTTGCAGCTGCATTGGGAGCAGTGCATGATGGACAGGTATCCCAGTGTTCAAGTGGCTGCAACATGTTTTTCAAATGCGGGAGGTGGGGTGGAGTGTGACAGGGAGTGTGTTGTGTGTATGTTGGGGGGAGAGAGAGTAGGTTTTTGTGGTGCTGAGAGTGTCAGCACACTGTCTTGTTCAGACTCCCCCCCTCTCTCTTACTCACTCAAACACACAGTAAATGTTTGCTTTGTCTCAGAGCAGATAAACAGCTGTCTGTCTGAAACAGAGCTTTGAAAGAGCACTTCCACATTCCTGCAGCGATTTCACAACAATGAGAAGAATGGCCACTTGACTTAAGGGGATTATGGGACGTTTCTGGAGGTCAATCAGAGCGCAGTAACGCAACTTCTCATTCACACTGACGCTGGGACGTCTCACCCAATACACATCAGACGTTCTCCCTCTTGCCAAGGTGGAATACTAGGAGCGCTCCAGCCGCCGAGTCAGAGCGCTCTACGTGCCTTGCCAGTGTGGATGGGGAGTAAGGTAGAGTGTTCTGGGCAGCTTTATTGCGGTATAATGAGCAACTGTAGCCAAGCCCTACGTGGGGAAATGTACCAGCAGAACTATGCCGGTACAATTATACTTCTATTGCTATCCCAGTACAATTATACCTCTCTAGCTATCCAGTACAACTCCCATGTAGACACACTTATTCTGAAGGCAACATGCACATGGGACATTATGCCAGAGTAGCTACAGTGGTATCATTATACTGGCATAGTCCCACTGGTAAATTTCCCTGTGTAGAAAAGCCCTAACAAAGTTGTATGAGTTACCCAGGCCCAGTTCTCCACTGGCTTGTATCAGCACTTAGTGGTGCAAGACGCTGTCATTCTGATCTGGGAGCATTTTAAACTCACTTTGGTCAGGTTTAAATGAGAGCACAGGGCAGAGTAAAATCACGCTTTCTTCTACAGCACTGGCAGGATTGCAACCTCAGGCATTCAAAAATCAGGAGCCAGGTGACCAAAAACATCATGAGATTGGCTTAAAAATAACGAGATTTGGAAAAAAAACCCCTAACACAACATGTTGGGTTCTTTTTATTTGCCTTCTGGATTTTTGACACTTTAGAGATCATGCTTTCGTGCTTTCCTCAACATCCATGAGAGCCAGACACTTGCTCATTTAAAAAAGAAAGTGGAGATTCTTCCATAAAGGAACTGGGGATTTAAGGAAATCATCATACACTGACAGTCAATCTAGTGCACATTTAGAGTGCTTTAACTCCAATGCTTTCTCAGCAGGTTCATCAGTCTACTCCAATCTCTCTCAGTCTTTTCAGGTTGTCTCCCTTTATTCCAAGTCAAAAATGTTTGTGACCCCTCCCATTTACGACAGAAGTAAGAATAAACTCTGTATCAGTAATAATGGTGCTAAGCCTATATCATTATTCGGGTGTGCGTTTCGAGAGGTTGGCAGAATACTTGACCTTCCAGGATACGGGGTGCAGGGAGCGAGTTGTGTGTCTGGGTGGCCTTTGCAGACATGAAAGGAGCAGCGCTATTACGATAAACACAACATCTGACCTCACAAACATGGATGATTTTGGTTGCCCTGCAGTTATTCTAGAAATTTTCTTTTCTATGGTAATTGCAATGAAAAGTTCAGCGCCTGCGCCCGACCTGGGAGTTGTGACACATCGGTTGAGAAGCACTAGTCCACTCTTGAATTCCCAGTTCTGCATTTTATATGAACTTTGCCTACCAAGATTGAGGGGTAGATTTTGCTCTTAGTTCTGCACGGTTGACCTCAAACTCCAACACACTGCTTTTCTCGCCAAGCCCAGAACTCCTGGGGATTCCATGCATACAAAGGGCTAGAAAATCGGGGAACAAGATCTACCCTGCAGTCCCCGAGGGCAGAATGTTTGGCTGCAGTTCTAAGCAGAACCATTTATATCATTGGTGAATACGAGACTATCACCAGGACCAGCACCTCCTACAAGGCGCAGCACAAAAACTAAATCCACAAGAGAAATCAAACTCTTCTGTACCTGTTTGGCGTGGGTCAAGTCCCCGGACTTACCTGGGGTAGCGCCTGCACCACTGTGTCCAAGAGAGCTCGCATCCCGGTGGCCATTTTGAGCAGTTTCAACACTACAACAAGAAGCAAAGTCATGTGACTCCACATTTACACCTGCAAAGGAGGAGGATGAGGCCCTACGTTGATAAACAGAATGGAGGAACTTCTGGGCCTGCTCTCTCTTGTCCTTTCCTAGGTGAATGGGAGCAGACAGTAACCTTCAAAGTCAATTCTCCTCCTTGCCCCATTGCAGATAATGTCTAGGAAAGGTGCCTCACTCCCCAAGGTATGATCCTCCTCTTCTAAGGAGGAGACTAGGATGAGGGAATCTATCAGTCCTTGCTCTTGTGTGCTCCCATGGCAGATCTTTTCTCACATGAAGTCCAGGACCCTGGGTTTGAATTAGAGATGAGCCATGAAATCTGGGCATGTTGGGTTTTGTAGCCCAGTGGACCAGCTTACCTCTGTTATATTCACTGTTTTGCATTGTATTCCACTTTATTATATTCAGCAGCAATGCAGGGAATCTACAGGCTTGTATCCTGTAAGTCATTGGTTTCAGCAGTTAGCATGAGGCTTTAGGCCTATGGACTTTGGCACAGATAAGATTAGGTAACTCGTGAGTTTTGGGGAGTTGGAAGTAGCTTGAATGGGACAATTTTGTCCCTAATGACATCAGCCCACCACAGAACATGAACTGACACGGGCTTCTGGAAAGTTTTGGACAAAACGTCCAACTGCAAGAGTGCCACAGCAACGAATTGACGTATACAATAATGGGGTGAAATCATAAATACACTAATCTATAGAAGAAGGACACCTTAACATTGGTAAGGGGAGGAAACACAAATAAGGAAGAGGGGAGACATTCCTACTGAATATGCTTTAGACATGGTAACGTCAGCATAGCATATTATAAAAGTGGCATTCCAACCTGGGGCAGTAGAGGAGATGTAGCCCTTCGGAGGGGCCAGTATGATGGCCATTGATGAAAATGAAGAGGGTAATGGTGATGAGGAAGATAATGGCTAACATTTCAGGTTGTTATGCAAGGGACGGTGTGAATAGGGATGTTCTGATGTACTTTCTGTATTATCTCTATCTACCGTACTGAGTTAAAGTGTATTACAGAATCTCAGAGTTGGAAGGGACCTCAGAAAATCATCTAGTCCAACTCACTGCTCAAAGCAGGACCAATCCCTATTTTTGCCCCATATCCCTAAATAACCCCCTCAAGGAATGAACTCACAACCCTGGGTTTAGCAGGCTAATACTCAAACCACTGAGCTATCCCTGTGTATGACGTTGCCAAATGTATTAATCCATGATTTATTTGTAAATACAAAAGAGCTCTTATAGTGTGAATGTTGCATCTACGCACACTGCGGGTCCCATCTATATAATAATTTAAATAATACTGGGCCTGATCTTGGGACAAGAACCTGTCAACCCTCAAAGTGACAACTGGGAATATTTATCCATGATCTATAGATCAGGTTACAGTCTTGAATCAAAACCCTACAGCCTGGCTCCATCCTGCGGTCTGAATGAAACTCAAATGACCTAGAAATGAAGCAATGGGCCAAATTCATCCCTGATGCCATCCCATGGGCTTCCAGGGAATCACGCCGGAGATCAGGCGTTGCCACTGAAGAGGCTCCAGGGTGGGAAGGGAATTCTTACCTCTTGCTATGCGCAGCACCCGCATGATACGTATGATCGTGGGATTGATAGGCAGCGCGGCATTCATTTCAATTTCCTCCAGCGTGATGCCCATGATGGAGAGGAGAACTATGGCCAAGTCCAGCTGGTTCCACCTAGCAGGGCACAGGTGGGAAAGACACAAAGCACACTTCAAAGGAGTGTCATGGACCTGTTGTTAGGATGGTGCCCAGTAACAGTGGCATTGTATTCTCCTACAGAAAGGACTGTGGGCAAGGCCAGTCCCCCACCCCCTCTTAGATCCAGGATTGATGGGCCAGAACCTCAGCTGGTGTTAATCAGCAAAGCACCATTTACTTCAACTGATTTACTCCCTCTCAGGATTTGGCCCAAAGTTTAGAGAAGAAAGTTGGAACCATACTATGCTACACTGTTCCTGATATCCCTACCTTCCCTGGAAATAGACCAATGTGCAGCTTAAAAACTTGTACTTGTTTCATCTAAAATAGATCAAGATACTTTCCTAAGGTGTTTTCTGGATAGGTAGACTTGTGTATGGCAGCCTAGAACCATGGATCAGCCACCTGGATAAACAAGGGACACAAACTGTTCCCGGGACTAAATGGAACAGCCTCTGACCTATCTGTGTGCAGTGGAACATGAAATAAGGCTCTTTGACATATCTGGCTCTTCAGCGGGTCTCCAAATCACAGCCCACTGTCACACACGGTTGTATCTGGTCGAGTGAGCAGCAAAATGCAAAGTTATGCTTCTGGGTGGCTGCAGTCAGAGGACAACAGTGCTGAGGGCGTCTTCCTTTGCCCATTGCCGGTGGGTTTACTTAGCTAGCACCCTGCAGGCTGCCCATGCACTAGTCTAGATTGGACAGGACATCAGTTCTGCAGGAAACGGTGCCGTTAGGTTATTAAGAATAGTCTTTAACAGGCATGTATTAAGGGTAGTGGCTTGACTGTCACCTCAGGCCAAGCATAACTAAGCAGTGGTAATTTCTTTGGTGGAGTCAGTGATAGGGGCTAAGAACACACTTAAGCCCTTTGTATTAATTTCCTATTCCCTTCACAAAGCGTGACCAGTGCTGTCAATCATCATTTCTGTTAACTTCTTGACTCCTGCGAGACATCCCCGGTAGCAGTAGCTAGTCAGCATAGAAATTCTTGTATCCAACCATGTTATTTTTACAACAATGCTTCAGTTGCTTGGCTTCTGGTTTCAACCCGGGGCCAAACACAAAGGAGTTGAAAATCATCTCACCTGTCTTTAAAGAATCTCCGAAAACCAAATGCCACCAACTTCAGAACAGCTTCAAACACAAAAACGATGGTAAACACATAATTGCAATACTTCAGAGCTTCCTCCAGGGACTGAAAGGAAAGGCACATGTTAGTTCTATATAGGCTGCTTTACCTTAGTCCTACCACAAAGCACTTGGCAGGCAGGAGGATGGTAGAGGTAGAGACAAAAGAAAGGGCAAAGCACAATGGAGAGATAAAGCAGCTGATGACTGGAAACTTAGACTCATATGAATGAATAAGAGTTTAAAGGCCTGATTTACCACTTACATCAGTATAACTCCAATAACTTCAGAAGAGTTACTATGGATTTGCCCCAGTGTGAGATCAGAATTAGGTCCTAAAAGAATCACTCTGACATGGAAATTGAGAAGACAAGTTTCTACGCTGCTTAAAAATAGTTAAATTTTAACTAGAGCTGGACCCTAACCAAAACCATGCCTCCAGACCTTTCAGTCTTTGGGAGTTTTCAAGATCCAGATCTGAATTGTATGGGTTCATCTGCCTTCCATTTTTAACCCAAAGCAGATTGAGCAGGTGGAATCATTGCTACGAAATAGTATTGTATCAAATACCATAGCAAAACCTGAAAAAGAACTAGACGTTGATCTGAATAAGAACATCATCAGCAGTGATACTAGCTAGTCCAAAAATGACAATGGCTACTGATCAATCCTCAGACTTCAGGGCACAAACTGCTGAACACATGGGAACAAGAGGAAATTCAACCCTTTTCCACTTACTATATTTTTGATATAAGGTGCATTATTAATATCTTACACAGCCTTCTGATAGATTAAGAATTGGCCATGATAAGAGAAAAAATACTGGACTAGATGGATCATTGCTTTGTTCTGGTGTGGCTATTCCTAGGAATTCAGCTTAGTTTAATACATTCAGCAAAATAAATAATAATGGAGACAGATGAAATCTTGCCTTCTCGAAATGTGTTACATCTCCAGTGATGGGCAAAGAATCTCCATATTTGGTGTAATGTTCACTCTATAAAGCCGCTCTCGGAAGTCAGGAATCCAGAGTGTTTATACTCTAAGATGATGACTGTTTATAATGGATTTCATTGGAGTGGGAGGCCAATAATAGCAAAAAAACACACTGCTCAAATCTTAAAATAGAGTGCCCTGGAGTAAAAGAGCCTTTTTTTTCTAATTGGGGTTGTTTTCTGGTCAAAAATAGCCATAGGTTTCTTACAAATCAGAAAAATAAACTACAAAACCAGACACAGTAGGAAACAAAAAGGCAATGGAAACATTAGAGAAAAGAAAATCTCATTTGCTTTGGTGACAGGGGAACACAGAACTTTAGAGGCTTAATTTCAGGGCAAAATTCTCCTACTGACATCTGTGTGACTGCTCTCCCCCAATAGGTGGGATGGACTTCTGTCCATTTTTGGAAATGTGATCTGAAAGTTGTTCAGATGTAACAGGGCAGGCATTTCTGAACGCCTGCCTTGCTCTATTATGATTCTAATTATATTACCCAAGATAAAATAGGCACCTTTGTTTTTTATAATGTGGCCATTTATTATTTAACCTAAGATCTCTCTCGCTTTGGGTCCAGGTCTTGTGTTATGTACTCTGGTGCACACCCAGAAGAACTCCACTGATTTACATTCACGTAACACAAGTGTAAGTGAGATCTGATTCAGGACAAATAAAACAGAGGCTTCTGTATAAAGAAATTACAGGAGCAGCAGAGTACAGGTGGCATAAAACATACACACACACTACCCTCTGGCTTTGTGTACCTTGGCTTAACTTTCCAGAGAATCATTTGCAGGTGACATGGCAAACCTTACATTATTCTAAGCAAACAGACTCTGGAGAGCTGTGAGGGATAATACTATGTAATGTTCCTGTAATACAGACGGACAGGCCAAAAGATTTGTGTGTGACAAAGTCAATCCTGACAAACATAAGAGAGTGGAGAAGGGCAAATATATCAGCCCTAGAATGGTGAAGGCCCTGTTCCCTAGGACATTGATTCCCCTAAACTGTGGTGCATGCCCCCCTAAGAGGCCATGGAAGAATATTCGGGGAGCTGCAGTGAGACCCAGACCAGCTCCCACAGGGGCTAGAGGGAGGAGGGAGCAACACCTAGCCCCGCTCTGCCTCCAGCTCCACTTCGGCCCCAACCCCAGCTGCAGGTCTGGTCCTGCTCCCAGCTGTAGCCCCCAGCTCCTGCCCCCAACTGTGGGCCTACTCCTGGCCATGACCCCCGGCTCCCAGCTAGGGTTGCCAATTTTAGCTGGATGTATTCCTGGAGGTTTCATCACATGATGTAATCTTGAATTACAGATGAATTCCTGGAGACTCCAGGACAACTCTGGAGAAGTTGGCAACCCTACTCCCAGCCCCAACCATGGGCCTGCTCCTAGTCGCAGCCCCCGGCTCCAACCGCGGCCCCACTCCCAGCCAAAGCCACAGCTGCAGGGTCAGCTCCGGTCCTGGCTTCCAGCTGTGGGGGCACCAACGAGGTAAGTGGGGAGGGATGTGGATAAAAACGTTTAGAGACCACTGCCCTAGGAGCTGAAAAAGGGTTAATTCAGGTTAACCGGAGACACGATAAGGTCTGCCAGTGACCTTTAAAAACCCCTTTACCTGTGAGAGCGGGAGGGGAGAGATAAGAGAGACAGGCTGCAGCAGGGGTAGTGGGGGCAGGAAGGAAGTCTGTCTCCACTCTCTATAGGGAAAGAAACTAAGATAAAGCTGCTTGGGGAAACATAGGCAACTAGGAGCCAGTGCAATAGGGTAGCACCTGGAAGAGGGGGCAGGGAAAGTATTGCCATTTGCATTGTGAGTTTGGTGGTTTCTTTCACTTTGCTTAAGAGAACTGGGGCGGGGCAGGAGAGGAACCAGGGAGAGGTATAGCTCAGTGGTCTGAGCACTGACCTACTAAACTCAGGGTTGTGAGTTCAATCCTTGAGGGAGCCATTTAGGGATCTGGGGCAAAAATCTGTTGGATGATTTAGTAAGGGATTGGTCCTGCTTTGAGCAGGGGGTTGGACTAGATGATCTTCTAAGGTCCCTTCCAACCCTGATATTCTAGGAACTTCTTGGGCCTATGCTGAGACCCACCAGGTAAATAAAGGAAAAAAAACCTCCTGAATGATGTTTAGGAGTCAGGTGGGTTTACTCCAGTCCCCCATCAGCCAATGAGGCACAGAAGGTGCCCTACCATGAATGCCTAAGGCTTCACCAAGAGAAAGGGATTTTATGGTGTCTGAGGCAAAAGCACCACATAAAACAGAGCTGATTTACTCCAAATTCAGTGAGGAAAGAAAGCTGCCCTGAGCTCATTTGTTGCACATTAACATCAGTTAATGGAATATTCTATAACACTGGTATATTTTACTCCACCTGGTAATGAAAAACTACATGGCAAATGTCAATAGAACACTGCTAAAGTCAGGAGACCAATTATTTGGGCAATTTTTCTTTCATCTCTCTTGAGGCAAAAGCCCATTTAATAGTCTGTTGGCCTGATCTGATCTCACACTGCTCTTACACAAGTGTAACTCCACTGACTCTAAAGGCATTATTCCTGATTCACACCAGTTTACACGAGAGGAGAATCAAATCCTTTGCTTCAAAAGGTGACTCTTTTCTAGCAGTACGGTACAGCTGGTCCTAATCAAAACTGGAAAGGAGGCTACAGCTGATGAATTCATTGTACCAAATACTTTTAACCTGATGTCCTCAGGAGCATCTCAAAGAACAGGGAATGCTCTCATGTCAGCTTTCGCTCAGGGCCATATTCAGAAATCATTGACATCAATGGTCATACTCCCATGATATTCAGTGAACAGGGTATGGTCCTTAATTGCCCTGAAACCCTGTCTGATTGCATTTAATTTCCGCTGCACTCCAAGGAGGGCACGTGGCTCTTACCTGGGGCTGGTTATAGTGCTCCATTGACATAGTGATGACATTGACCCCAATGATGAAAGTAATGAACAGGTCCAGATAGTGGCTGGTACAGAGGGTGTGGATATACCTCCGCGTCGGGGAATAGTCAGCATAGTAGGGTCTGCGCTGGGCTTCTGCAGAAAGAGACAAGCAAACGCAAGGCAATGACCGTGTTTCCCTCCTACCAGGGTGAGGCACGTTGGCGGGTATCACACAACATCCTTTCCTGACTGTTGTCTCTTACACCCAGTTGGGTGCCGGATGGGCTTCTCCTAAGAACCGACTGGGATCAGAGGCTTCCAAAGAGTTTTGAACAGAGGCAATGCACTGAGCCTCACATGGAATTAATAAAGGCCTTCGAACTAGCGACAATGGCCCTTTGGAGACTCTGTTCAGATAAGCACCCAAAAGGATCAAATCCCTTATCAGAACAATCCAAGCTTCTTGGGCCCACAGAACTCTCCTGGATAACTTGGAAAGCCAGGTTCTCTCTTGCAACATTTCACTGTACTTACCACTTCTAGTCAGAGCAGAGACCAGCCTCTTCACTCACACTATCTCAGGCACTTCCCCATCTGGCTGGAAGCAGGGGGTGCAAGAGGCAGGGTTGGAAACAGAAATTAAGGAAGGAAAAGTCTTCACACCCACAACAGGTTCAATTCCAGGTTGGGGCAAAGAGATAGGGCAGTTCTTGTTTTATCTGGAGCAGGCTAAGCATCTCTACTTCTCACTCAGCTAGAGGCAGACAACTTGCAGGTCAAGGGGAATGAGAATGGCAACCTGGATTCATCTTCTACGAGAATGGGGATTTACCAGCTAGGCATGTTCTATGAGGGAATGCAAGGATGGATGAGGCAGCTGGGGAACACATATTGGTGGAGGGTTATTAGCATAGGGGACCAGGTTAAAGGTAACTATCCACAGGCGGTAGGGTGGAATGGTCTGTACCTATTGTCCCTACAATGACTTTGTTGTAAGTAACTCAGATTTGCAAACGGAAAGTGGCCATGATTCAAAGACTGCGGCTTAGCACGTCAAATAGTGCAGACTGCCGGTTCTGTAACAGGTTTCATTCCTTCTCTTTTTTGTATCTAGACAGGTGCTTGGAGAGGTGTGACATCTTCTGCTGTATGCCTCCAGTGGGGTGAAATTCACCGTGTGCAGGAGGACACTCAAGTCCCACTGCCCAGGAGTGAAGGTCACCCAAAGGCAACATGCTGTAAGTGAAACGTGATTAAAACATGAATTCTAACATTATGCAGCGCAAGGTTCTCTTGAAATTTAAGAACCAGGGCAGGGGAGTAACAGGAAAATAGCTGGACTGTGGCCACGTGAATTTAATCTCTGTGCCTTCAGTCAAGAATTTTTCTAACTGAGAAACTTATTGCATATAATAAGCCTTAGCACAGTCACTATAACTAGTTTCTGGATACAACCCCGTGACCGTGTAATAATCTTAATGTGTGTGTAGCAATAGATTTTGACTGTAGTCTTTCCGATGGATTCTATTTGAAACTTAATAAGCATAAAAACACAAATAACTAAATCAGGGCCAAATCCAGAGACATATTAGGCCACATTTCCAAGCCACAGCAGGATTGTTTCTGACAGTGTTTTTGTTAATGCTTTGCCCAATCTAGTTTTAAATGTCTGAAGAGTTGAAAACAGGCGAGAGTTTACTTTAAAAGAAGGGAAATATGGAACAACTCCACTTAAAAGCTTTCAGGAACTCATCTTCCCATTTTTGCTAATATCTTCCAGCTGGAGTGGCACTTGTAATATTATTTTTTGGTAATACGGATGATGCCAGATCAGAATGCAAAAACTGAAATTAATTGGTTCAAAGGAACTGAATCCACTCATATCTTTTAGCTACTATTTTTTCTTGGTGGTTAAATGTAGAATGGGGACACATTAAACATTTTTTTTAATCAAGGTCACTTAGACTTAATTTTAATGCTCGTGGAGGTGGAAAAACAGCACAAAAGCAAACACAATTATTTTTGTGTGTGTTTTGTTTTTGATTACAGGTTTAAATCCTATAAATTATGTTGAACTGGAGTGATGGTCTTTGCTGTGAATAGCTGAGTTTGGCTGATCCTATGGTACAGCTATAAAAAGCACTATTTGAAATTAAAAAATATTTTTTTAAGTTTGTGCATGGAAGCACATTGCATGTTCAGGCTTATCACGTGTGGAAATTTGGAATCGCCCTCTTGGGGAAAAGTACAAAATCAGCCTGCAGGAAGGACTCAGGTTTACCCAAACTGGTCAAACTTTATATTAAAGATACATTTATTATTAATAAATGATGAATAGTTCTTACAAACATGGGACAGACATGAAGAGTATGTGCTATAGATGATCATAAGTACATCAGTAAATGATACTACAGATGATCATCTATTGATCTTTTGGACTATAACAATTGATTAGCAGTTTATTAAAAGAGCTGATTATCATTTATTAACCCTTTATCAACTATTTATATAGTGCACCTTAATATCAAGCATGAGTCCAGAGTTAAATACTCTACCTGGAAATTGCTAGAGCACTGGAGTGCTTCTTGAAAGAGATCTTTCCCTTTATACATGGTGACCTATGGGATCCTCTCTATGATGTACAGTGTGTGTATGTATGTTCCACGGCATGAAGGTGCCATGTAGAGTGTGTACAATATATCTGATATGCTCGGCAGATGTGTAGCGTTATTCTGCATTGTGGATTGCGGGATGATGACATGAAGGATTAGCTGGTTGCTTGGAAGCCTGGGAGATATTTAACATGAGGTGGGCAGAGGGCCAGAAAAAGCTCTTGAAAGCTCCTAATCTGCTGGAGTTCCCTAACTTCTTTAGGCCAATTAATGGATGGAAAAGAGCTTTGACTTTGAGACACATACAAGGGCAATCCAAGGGTAAAGTTAGATGATATCTGGAAACACATGCAGCAACATCATGCTCAGTGCAGTAACCCAGGCAATGTCCATTTGAGGAGAGGTTATTCATGCATTGCTAAATATGGCATGCAGGGGTGTGCAGAAGGGACAACAGGCCAGATTCTGCTCTCGGTTATGCTGCTGTAGACCAGGAGTAACCCCACTGAAGTCAATGAGGTTACACCAGTGTGAAACCAACAAGAGAGAAAAATCAGTCCCATGGTTTTTGTTGCATTTCTGTTTCTTTTTGACCAATGAGGCAGCTTGTATTTTGATGTAATGGTGCAGTAGGAACACTCCAAGAGTTCCTGAAAAGTCACCAGTCATGTGGGCTCAAAGCTTTGCCGAATCACTGTCTGTTCCAATTTCCTCAAGACACAGTATTTTTAAGTCATCTGCACAAAGAGTGACAGCTTGTCATTTGCATGCTTGGTGTCGGTCCAACCAAAGATGTGCATTTGTGTGTATTACCAATACGCAAGGAGAATATGCCATCATAGTCTCCAGACTTCTGGGCGTTTCATCTGAAGGTTCGCTGCTCACACTTACTGTACAGGCTGCTAAAGTTTAGAGACGGGGGAATCTACAGAAGAGCCTTGATGAGGAGAACAGTGGATTGCTGGGGGTGGGAAAATGTCAAGCTCTTCATTAATTACACCATCAGGCACAATAAAAGCCTCCCTTGGTTTTACCATAGCAATGGTTTATCTGATGATATTGCAGCCAGCTGACTGTGACCAAACGTCTTATTACCGCTATCAATTATTGCTGAAGGTTTGACTTGGTGGAAACACGAGAGGGAAGAGAGACAGATCATGAAAAGTAGGTGAACCAGTCTCAAGTCTCTCTCCCAACTTCCTGATATTGACTAATAACTCCATGAGTTAGAATCTCGCCTTCCCTGAGGAATATTTAGACTGCCCTGCTTGAGATTTTGCTGACATGAGAATTAATGAAGCACCATCTCCTATTTAAAAGGCATCAAGGTTGGCATTACAAGTGCTACCTAAAAAGCTGCTCCATGAGTCTCCTCTGCATGAACCATTAGAAAGCCAAGTGGGTTTATGTGCATGCTTCCCATAGGCTGGTTTTATATCTGTATTAAGAAAGGTGCCTGGAAAAATAAGCAAAATGTTTTTAAATTCCTAGGCAGACGTGAAACATACGGGTACACAGTGCACATTACAGCTCAAATAGTCTGTAGAATATGGAGAACACACACTGCATGGATTAGAAAGAATGGACGTGATCCTGAATGTTGTTTAGCATCATCAACACCTTATCACCCTCAGGGAGAATTGTTTGCTATGAGCACATTGAAGTGCCGGTCTTATTAGGGCACAGCTTTGGCATCTGTTCAACAAACCAGCCTCTTCCTTCTACATGACACATATGTGTAGATGTTAATTTGTCCATCCGGGATCCCCGAAGGATGGACATCAATTAACGGCCAGCTGTGATCATGTATTCTCTGGCACTGAGAGACAGCCTGTCCATAGCAGGAGTTGGTCTTTCCATGGTTCCCTGAACTAGCCATAGTATTAAAAATCAAACTCCAGCTGTTCACCATTAGACAGACTGTAGCCAGCTGGTTTGGTTTCCAGTCCAGCTTGCTCTCTTTTTTCAATATGCGATGTCTTAAGTACTTGTGTTTAGCCTTTGAAGGGGTAAAGCATCATTCACTTTTAACCTGGCATCAGATTGTATTTGACGGACCAAATGCCTCCCAGGTCAAATGCACTGGGTTTTCAGCCATTACAACAGGGTTGAAATTGGCCCAGTGTCCTGAACACAGACGAGATCAAACTGATCCGTTTGTTTTTAATCAAAGCTTTTAATCTGGGGAGGAGAGTTTCACTTTGTGTCTTCGGAAAGCCTCATCAAAAGGTTGGGAGGCGCAGGATTATAAAATTACAGCACTTTTATTTATACAGTGGCTATATCTGATGGAGGCAATGGTTGTGTCAGGAGAAATATGTTAGCTTATCCTGAAGTTTTACCTTCCCATTAACAATTACATTGTGGTACAACATAGTTCTGCTTTAAAAAAACCCACCACATGTTATTTTTAAAGCCTATTTATCCAATCTCCCTCCCTTGTTTTCATTCCAGGGCAGTTAGCTGGCAAATATACAGCATGATTCTATTTAACACTTAAGTAGTTCTTTAGTCCTTAGATCTCAAAGAACTTTATGAAGGGTGGTGTCTGTTCCCCACTGTCACAGGCGGAGAAACAGAGGCGTGGAGAAGGAGATTGACTAGCCCAAGGTTACACAGCAACAGGGGCAGAAGTAAAGCTAGAATCCAGGTCTCCTGACCCCAATCCACCAGAGTCACCTGTATGCAAAGATAGTTAATAGTTCATTCACACTTAGTATTAGTTATATGACAGTGATGCCCAGCAGCCCAAGTCAGAATCGGGACCACACTGTGTTAGGCGCTGCACACAGGAAGACACTAACGTAACACAAGATGTAACAAGGGCACAGAGCGGACAAGGGCAACAACGTTTGGCAGGCCAGCTGTATGCAGGACGTGGTGGCCCTGAATTCTAAACCTCTTTCTCTCCAATAAACTCATGAAATACCAATAACGGCTTGCCTGGCATTCTCCCGGTCATTATCAGCCTCTCTCAGCTGAGTATGCTGCACACAAATCATCACTAGCCAATCCCTGCAATCACTGCTGCATCTCAGTCAGGCCCAGTGTCCACTGATCTCCCTGGGAATGTTGCCTCCATAGGACCCACTAGCCCCGTCGCCAAGTCATGAGGTGCTTCTAGAGTGACACTGGTCACACGAGGCAGATTTTTGTTAAGGTGCTGGGGTAAGTGGGAGGAATTCTGCTCCCCTCCTGCCAGCCACCAACTCCTCTCCCCCATCCAGTATGGGGGTGGGGCTGGTTAGGGAGCAGTGAAAGGGGAGAAGAGGGGCAGGCTGGCTGGCTGGCTATCTCCCCCACAATCCCTGCAAGCAACCAGCTTCCCCAGCACCCACCCCAGCCTCCTCCCACTCCTCCAAGCACTCTCACTCCCGGGATAGCGGGGGAAGTTGCTGGATAGGGGTCGCGTGCTGCATTAGCTGAAGGGGTGGAGTAGCTAGGGGGAGCATGGTTCTTAGGGCCCTGCTGGCTGGAAGGAAAGGATCATGACCCAGGTCCACCCGTCCCTGGCTGGGCTCCCGCTGGGGCAGTTGTGAGGGGGGAGCCCAGCCGGGCTACATGCAGTGGAGTGGCCAGGTGAGGAAGTGAGGCAGGCAGCAGGCCGCCATTGCCGATGTTCAACAGGGACCAGAGGAGTGATTTCACAGGCAGAGTGCCTCCTCCAAAAGGACGGGCAGCAGGGGAGGAGGGCAGGAGATTAGATAGCTAAGGCAGCAAGAGACTGAGGGGGAGCCTCATCACGAGGTGGAAGGGAAAAGGGTCTGGGGAGAAGAAAATAGGTTGTCTTCCGTCCAGATCCCCATAGGCGTGGGGAGGGCTCAGCGCAGCAACAAAGGGCCGGGCCATGGGTTCACATAACCCCTTCTGGGGGATGGCAGTGGATGGGCAGGATCTGGAGCACAATCTCCAAACGATTGTAGCCCTTGGCAGGTGTTGCATTGATATGGCCCTCGGAACTAGTCCATAGTTATCTCACTCTGTCTGTGCCATAGGCAGGCTGTGAACAAGTTGCCCCTCCCAGACTGCTCACCATTTCTCAGACGTAGCCCACAGCCCCCTGTGCTGAGACCTAAATTGGTGTACACACACATCCCTCTGGACAGATACACAGGCACTCCAAGACACACCACATAGGGCTTGCTCTACATACACAGACAGAGAACTAGACACAGACGCAAGTCAGAAGCTAGTCGCAGACAGACAGTTGGCCAGATTGTATATTTGCCAGCTACAGCCTCCTTTCGCTGCCCACAGCACGTTACGCATTTCACCACTTGGCCTCCTGGGAAGAGGATACATCTCCATGCTTCTCATACTCTTCCTGTTTTTATGGCCCCTGCAGCCCAGTTATTCCTCAGGAACCATCCTGACTCAGTCTTGCGCTCCCTTGCCCGCATGGCTGGTTTTGCCGTACACCTTCCTCCCAATGCCAAGCCACCTGTTTTCTCCTCTCCATTCCCTCCCCCGCCCCACTCCTGGCACAAAATGGCAACAGCACACCGCACTGTGCAGGCCAAGGTGGTCACTGCGTCACCTCACAAGCACGGTACGTCACGTACACACACAGAAAGTCCACGCGACATCAGCCACACGTCACATCTTTCTGAGTCTGCCACATTTTGAGCCAGCCCAAAGTCTTCTAAATAAACCGAAGGAGCCCAAAATCCCACCCAGGTTGTTTAAATTTAAATAATAATTTAAAAAGTGACCGGTTTGATTTCACTTGGTTAAAAAAAGTTTCCCGAGCCAAAGCTCGCCATTCCGAACACGGTCAGGAAGGGATCCTCCAAACACGCCAGTGAGAATGAGCTGATCTAAGATAACCTCTTGTTGGCCCTGCATGGGATGAAACATTTAGGCTCAACTTGCCTTCTACGTCTGCCTTGATTCCTTTCCAGAGAGCTGTCTTCCTCACCAAGTGCGCACGCTTGGTGGAAATGTTACACTCCAGATCTGTGCAAAGCCTGGGTTCTCAGTCTAGAAATCTCTCCTAGGCTCTTTCCTTACTGGCCTTTCCGGGCTTCTAAAAGAATTAAGATGGGTTCTCTAGGACAGCAACTCAACTGCATCCTTCACGTAGACAGGGACTGGCTCTCCTTGGTGTCAGAGCAGTGAGCCAGGGACAACCTGTTATCAGCCTAACCCACCACTAGACACAGCAACCACCTCCGAGGACGGTAATTCTCATTTGCTTGTGCTGTTGCCCGTTTTCTCTACAGACTACTGGTGATGTCGGCTCTTTGTTTACAAGTTCCGCTTGTTATGGTTTGGAGGCTTCTTCTGGACCATCCGCGTGAGGTGCCAAGGGCCCCCCGGGAAGTGCGGAGCAACCCAAACTCCCATTGGGAGTTGAGGAGGCTTCAGGACCTTGCAGGATCTCTGTTCCCAAGGGTAGGAATAAAGAAATTGATGTTTCGAAGCAGGAGATGTGGAGAAAGTGAACAGGGAAGTGTTATTTACCCCTTCACATAACACAAGAACCAGGGGTCACCCAGTGAAATTAATAGGCAGCAGCTTTACAACAAAGGGAAGTACTTCTTCACACAATGCAGTCAATCTGTGGAACTAGAGGTTGTGAAGCCCAAAAGTATAACCGGGTACAAAGGACAAATTAGATAAGTTCATGGAGGTTAGGTCCATCAATGGCTATTAGCCAAGATGGTTAAGCTTCTGACTTGCAGGGGGGTGGATCACTTGATAACTGCCCTGTGCTGTTCATTCCCCATGAAGCATCTGGCATCGGCCTCTATCAGAAGACAGGACACTGGTGAGATGGACCATTGGTCTGACCCAGGATGGCTGTTCTTATGTTCTGATGAGTATCAATTGAGGGAGCCTCAAGTGAACTTTGGTGAATGGGCACTCCCTGGTTCAGGTGATTTGGCTTTGACTTCTAGGGGGTCGTATCAAATTCAGCCTGAGCCAATATTCACGGCAAGTTGCTGAGATCAGATGGTTGTGTGGTGGGCCCTGTGAAATGAGGCCAGTTCCCCATGGAGAAGTGTGCACCTCACAAAACAACCAACCCCATCCTGGCATCTCAGCAGAGAACTGAATGATTGGAATAGGCCCTGGAGGCTAAACTTCCATCTTACCCCCAAATGTGCTGTGTCTAGGTCAGGGTGGATGCATGCTGGTGGGAAAGCGTAGGTGAAACTTGTTTTGTTCTGTACTCCTGCTGCATGGCTTGGTGTGGCCATGAGTCCTCAGGGATTTCAGTGCAATACTTTTCACCATGCAGTGCAGTGTTGCGGATACTTAAAAGGGAAATTCAAAGTCCTTAATAATCCTTCAGCTGCTGTTGGGAAAGGGCCGAGACGTCTCTGCATCTTGAAAGAGACAGAGGCATCCAGCTGCCCAAATTTATCATGGATTCTGTGGTTTCCCTAACTGCCTCCCATTCCACTGCCACATTTGTTTTCGAGCTCATGTCCGTTTGCATGAGGGACTGCCCCCGCAGGAGGTAAGCTATGTGTGAGAACAGCACCACTACTAGCGAGGAAACTAGCATCAGCCTTCCAAAAAATAACTGCAAACATAAGTGAACCGTCTGCCCTCTTCATGATCACGGGGCTAGCAGGAATTGAAGCTAAAAACCCCAAATCCAGAGGCCAGGCAGAGTTAGGAAACAGTGGGGTGATCACACCCCAAATTACTTTGCCAGTACATTAACACTGACTTAGCACAACAATACCCTCTGGAGCAAGGAGGTGATTCAATGTTCAGATTCATAGAGTCTTAGGCCAGAAGGGACCACTGTGTCCACCTAGTCTGATCTCCTGTATAGCACAGGCCACAGAATGTCCCCAAGATAATTCCTAGAGTCTAAGAAGCTCTCTGCTGTCCATTGTGCCATAGGAGTTTCATGTCATGGACTCTTCTCCAATG
Organism: Dermatemys mawii; assembly: GCA_007922305.1. NCBI lineage: Eukaryota > Metazoa > Chordata > Testudines > Dermatemydidae > Dermatemys > Dermatemys mawii. Next base: position 5,569,135 of record ML677381.1, on the reverse strand, counting down.
GGAAAACACTGAGACCAACTCATTACACATCAGACCTTAATCTCAGAGTTTAAAAGTAGGTGGCCTTATCTCCAGAGTCTCTTAGCCTGCTAAAGATAATTATATAGTGTCTAGAAGGAGAAGTTTACAAAGGGAACATCTGCTTTTTTCTCACTTCATCTTCCTTTAGCTGAAGTTTATCTCTCTGAACATCATACAGTGACGTACATTTGATTATTTGTGGATTTCTTTGGGAAACAGCTGGCTGTATTTGCATTTGGACTGGCAATCCTACTGGGTGTGTTCTTGGACTCAAAGATTTCTTGCAATAAATTGAAAAATACAGTGAGCTACATCTGGAGCGGTGCTGATTTCTTTGGATGGTGTAGGTGACTTTCTTGGAAAGGGGCTGCCCTGCAGGTGACTTCAGTGGGAGTTGTACATGTTTGTTAGCTCTTAGGACCTGGCCCTATAACATGACGAGCAACCTCTAAAGGTCAGGCGTTTGGTGGCCTGATCTGAAAATCCACTGAAGCTAGTGGAAATCTCCCAGTGACCTTAGTGAGCTTTGGATGCTTAGCTGAGTTATCTGAGCCTTCTGGGTTGGAAGTCTCATGGAAGCTAGCTGTCTCCCCACACTTCTATCACCTACTGCTGCTGTTGTGCTACCAATACTGCAAGAACATCCATCTGGGACCCCCAGGTTTCCACTTCTAACCCCAGCTCGAACCTGGAAGCTCAGGGACGTGAAAAAGAAAGGCCAAGAAAAGTTGGACTGCTTTTGAACTTTTTCAGATCTCAGAAGAGGTGCCGTTAGCATTTGGGGCTGGGCTGGGTTGTATTTCAGCCACGCCACTTGACCCACGACTAGCTACAAATCCAAAGTATGCAGACCTTGCTTTAGTTTCATGTCAATCTGCCATTGATTAAGGCCCAGCACGAATTCATTGTGTAGCTATTTCCTGCTGAAGCCTCCTGTGGAAAATTAGTAGAGAGGCAATGGGGAAAGTGGATTTTTTTGCTGGAGATGTAGGCAGACCGTCTTCTGGTGCAAGTGAAGAGCAGATTCAGGGATGGAAGGAGGAAACTAGTTGGGGCTGAGGTTTCAGGGTGCACGGCCATCTGCTTGCCAGGTCATTACAGCAGAGAAACAACTTTCTGATTTAGCAGCCGCTCTCCCTGCTGAAAACGGATGCCTATTGCTCTGTGTTTTAGGAGGTTGTGAGCAGTTTGCCATTAAGGGGCACATGGCCACTGCAGAAGGTTATGTGAGGCAGCATAATGATAAGGGAACAATCCACGTGACAAAGCGCTAGCGAGCCTGGTTTAGCTGGAAGCACCATGCCTCTTAGATCCATCTGTGCTCCACTAAGAAATTGCAGCTTGGAGCGTATCCCTTCACTCAGATATAAAACACTTCAACCAGCTCAAACCTAGTCTTCTTGAGTCTGCTAATGGGCTGGGAATCGTGTGTGACAGATTCTTGGGAATGTTTCTAGTACTTCCTGCAGCTGGACATGCTGGGAATACCCAAACAGCTCCCTGAAATATCTGACTGGCAGCTGAAACCTGACAGGGACAGTGAAAGTGAAAAACTACGACAGGAAAAATGAGCGGAAACATTTGGGATCGTTCAAGGAGGTTCAGTTCTAGAAATGGGCAAAGACTCAGGTAGGTCTGATGTTTTCTGGTCTGGTTTGGCCATCCCTAAAAGAAATCCACAGTCAGAATTTATCAAAGTGGTGTAGGTCCCTAATGACTCTCCAGAGGCCACTGTTCCATCCAACGTGTTTAGGAGGCCTGTCCAAAACTTACATCATGGCTCTGTGCTAAAGGTCTCCTGCAATAGGTGGCCAGGCAAGCATCCTGTCTAATGGACTCCATTCAAGACGACTTGTCTCAACTTCCCCGCACTGGGGCTCTGTTCCTCTCCCCAAGCCTGTTTTGCTCATGCCCTCATGCAGCATGTGTGTGGCATGCGGGGTCATGCGCCAAGATCCTAAAAAGCATCGCAACTATTTGATCTAAGAAAATAAAAAAAATCAAACCACCACCATCGTAATTTAAAAACGCAGGCGACACTTTAAGCCCCAGGGCCCTGAGATGACCTTTGTGATTTGCCGTCGCACACATGGCAAACATCGCTCGCTTTTACTCAGTAAATCCCTCGCTCGCCCAATGGCCTTCTTCCTGCTTCCTGAAGGTAATGCAAGAATCGTGTCTTGAGGGGCTCACTAGCCATTCAGATAGGACTCTGCTTTCCAAGCTGGCCAGCCTTTACTCTGCCTACCATCTACGTAAACAGGCAACATTTTATCAAGCTCCTAGAGGACTCTTCCAGGGAATGTGTAGCCCTGAGACTTAAGGAGTCGCCAAAGTAGTAAATAAACAAAGCGGCCTTTTTAGTCCCGTGTCAACCAAACCAAAGGAAAACGGAAGTCTTGCTTTGGAAGCAGGCAGGGCTCAGAAAGATTTTGGTTTGTAACGCAGTCTACCGACCAGACACGTATAGCTCCTTACTCCTGCGCTTTTTCTCCAGACGCCTCAGCCGCTTCTCCTCCCGCCGACGGGCCTCTTCTGCCTCCTGGTGCTGCCGACACTTGTGGAAATTCTCCACC
>ML677381.1:4660104-4933010 GCA_007922305.1 Dermatemys mawii | reverse complement strand
ACCTGCACACCCTAAGACTAATGTACCTGCCTTCCAGTACTCTCCTATATCCTTCTGGTCTGACTCCGTCACAGCTCCTACAGTACATCTAATTATATTTTATAACAAAGCCAACACAGACACATTTAGCATGTCCATACAGAGCCTGATCCTAAGCCCACTAAAGTTATTTGGAGTCTTCCATCAGGTTCAGATCCACAGTGATCTCACAGGCAGCAAGACTCCACTTTCCTGTTCTTTTTTTTATTATTATTGGTTTAACAAGACTGTAACAAAAAGGATTCAAAACAGAAGTTCAAGGGTCATCATTGGAGGATTTCATGGTTTGTAAGTTTTCACTTTAATTGCTAAAGATTTTGATGCTATGCCCATTTAACATTCAAAGAAGTTCCATTCTGCCGATTGTGGGAGAAAATTTAAGTGTTGTTTGTTTTGTTTTAATTTCCACCAGAAATCGATCATGTTAATGCTGAACTTCCTGGGTTCAGAGCAGGGCATTTGGCAATGTTATCGGGACAGCAAGAGGTTTTTCTTCTCTCATTGAAATTGCCTATTTGGAATCAGATTAGCTGAGAAGAAGCATCCCCTTAATGTAGCAAAAGCTCTTTAATGAAAACCTGACAGATCAAAGTATGCAGCGCTCTCATAATGAGGAATTATTAGTGCCATTACATACACTGTTTGGTCACTTCTACTATAAGGGAACATGGATCTCACATGTGGAAGGAATTAAAGACGGGCAAACCTCAAAAGGAGCAGAAGTTGGATGCTCTATGGACAAACTCCCAAAAATTTTAGCACTTTTCCAGAGTTTATTTAAACTGGTGACATCTGCAAAATTAGGCTCGAAATCAGAATTGGTCCCAAACCTAAAAGCCAGGATCCAACCACTTTTGAAGCTTGGGAAAGTTCACATTCAGATCCAAACCTTCTGATCTGGGCTCCCTGAAATGTGGGAAAGTTCAATTCTAGACGTAAATGTTGTGAGTTGGGTCCCTCTCTCCGGGCAGTCTCCCAAATACCATTTTTGTTTCTTTCTTTTTGTTTTGCTGAATTTCTGCTCCTTTGTTTTAGAATCCTTGAAGGTGCAGCAAAAATGAAGGAAAGATACCATTTGGTAGGATGGTTGTAACTCCCTGTTTTAGGGTCCTGGAAGGTGCAGCAAAAACGAAGGAACATTATCATTTAGTAGGAAGGTTGTAACCACCTGAACTGTATCTTAGAAAAGTCCTCCTTTGTCTTTGACTCTCCACCTATAGCACGTCAAGGCTAAGAATACCAGGCAAATAAAAACTTTTTCCTTTTAATTCAGTGATAGATGTTAATGACATGATGACTGTGTATGTTCCCATGTCTGGGCTTTCTGTTCAGTGGGACAACAGACATTTGGGGATTCTTATTTTCATAGCAGGGAAACATTTTTCACAGCAAAGAAATAAGCTGATTTATGCTTCTATTTCTGACCTGCTGCTTTGAAAATGAATCTCTCTCAAGAGGCACCATGAAGGGTGATCAAATAAGAAAGAGATCAGCTTTGCAGTCTCCGGGCATTCAGTGTTGAGCTAATATATCATTTTAGACACAAGCAAGCATGTCAGATCAGTATCAGAAAGTAGGACAAACATTCCTCTGGTGCAGGATTTTGATTTATTTTCTGAAGACGCACAGACTGCCAGATCTTTATTGTAAGTGAAGGTGATAACAATCAGAGTGTGTTGTTCAGAAGAAGATACACCTGCCTTGTTGAGAGAAAACAGGTTATCGCCACACTTAGTACAGTAAAGATCCCAATAACCATCTTTAATAAGAAAAAACACACAACCCTCCCCACATCTATTTCCTTCCTGACTGTTATGGTTTTGATTCTCTCCCCTTTTTTACATTTTTTTTCCTTGTATTGTAGCTTCTTGCCTCTTTCTCAGGTTTCCATCCTGATGGGTTTTTCCATCTAATCTCTAGACTTGCTTTTCTTCTCTTATTTTTTCCCCTCTGAATTACATTGTTTCTCTGTAAACTCAGCACTTGGTCTCTCTTTATTCAGTCATTTGACTTTCTAGATTTCACTTTTTCCTTTCGTTGTTGTGTGTCTTTATACTGAATGGCTTTCAAACGTTCAAATTCTTTACTGTGGTTTTATTTGGTTGGTTTACTCCTCTCCCTCCATTCGCCTCTTTCCCCAGCTCTCTATTTTGCATTAACCTCTCTTCTTTACTAGTAACAATCTAGAACCACATGCCTGCTCATACACCCCGGTGATCTCATCTAACTGCACATGATCCATGCGTCATTCAAATACTCAGGTTTCTACCATTCAGATTCCATCCAGAAGAGGGCAGTGGTATACACACACCAAGGCACAGTAGAAAACCTTGGTGATGCCCAAACTCCATTGGTCTGAAAGAAAATGTATTTCCCGGATTCCATAGACACAAATTTTTAGGTAAGAAGGGACCACTGATCATGTAGTCTGACCTAATATTAGCAATTAATGGATCTTTGACTATTAGCGGTAAATAGGCCCAATGGTTTGTGATGGGATGTTAGGTGGGGTGGGATCTGAGTTACTACAGAGAATTCTTTCCTGGGTATCTGGCTGGTGAGTCTTGCCCACATGCTCTGGGTTCAGCTGATCGCCATATTTGGGGTCAAGAAGTAATTTTCTCCAGGCAGATTGGCAGAGGCCCAGGGTTTTTCACCTTCCACAGCAGCGTGGGGCACGGGTCACTTTCTGGAGGATTCTCTGCACCTGGAAGTCTTTCAACCATGATTTGAGGACTTCAGTAGCTCAGACATAGGTTAGGGGTTTATTACAGGAGTAGGTGGGTGAGATTCTGTGACCTGCATTGTGCGGGAGGTCAGACTAGATGATCATAATGGTCCCTTCTCACCTTAAAGTCTAAGTCTATGACTCTATGACTTCCTGTTTATAATGCAGGCTCTAGGACTCCCCTGAATTAATTCCTGTCTGAACTAGAGTAGATCTTTAAAAAAACATCCAATCTTGGTTGAAATATTGTCAGTGATGTTGGGTTATGCTTCATGAGAATGCAAGAGCCATCAGGGGATTTTTTTCTTCAGCTTAAATCTAAGAGATTCAGTCTATGGATGGATTATTTCCTCAGTTGACAGTGTTTTTCATAGCAAAAGGAAATACTAGCCAAATGCTCCCATTTTTACCCTTCACAGATCATGAAAGAAAATATGGACTTTGTTGATTTCCCCAGTGGTGTCACAGAATGCATAGAGCTAGAACACTGCTCTTTCTCCTGAGACTTTAAAACAAATAGTCACTGAGTGGATGAGTTCCAGCATTTTTTAATAACAAAAACCCCACACTTGCTAATCTTGTTAGTTATAACCACCATACTTCTGCCTAACGAGGACAGTGTTTTTTAATCACTAGCGTTAATGTCTTTACATTTACTAATTTTCCATCTCTGGCCACATTAGACATATTTTTCTTAGTGAATACTCTGATTGTCCTCAAGTAAGGTATTAAAAGCGGGTATAAAGCAATTATGTCTCCTAAACTCAACACTTTGAGATTGAAATGACAGTGTCTCAAAGGCTACTGACTAGAAGGCCAAGACCCTGAGAAGAATTAAATACCTTCAATTTTCGCTGAAATTAAGTTGGCGCTGAATAATTTGTAGGTTGGGTGAAGCTAATGCAGATTTCTTTATTTTGTTGAGCAAATAGAGTAGTGCAATAAACTGTAGGTCAGGCCATAAGTGAGCCTAGAAACTTGTTGCCCATAAACAGAATGTCCCCTGTGGGCCATATACCATTTAAACATGATATACTTGTCCAGTGGGTCACCTATCTGGGGCCTGATTCCCATTTACACTAAGACCTCTTTATATTCTGCTAGTGTAAAGGGCTCTTCAGGATGTGGAGCTCTAAATCACATCCAGTTCAAAGGCCCTTTCGTGCTGCCAGAGTGGTGTAAAGGGTCCTTAGTGTAAATGAAAACCTTGTTCTATAAGGCTGCTACCTAAAACCAGCTTTCTGTTTTACTGGGAATAAAATAATCTTTTAAAACTATTCAAAATGTGGTGAAGGACTGTTGACCACTCCCAAATGGATGGGTAGTTTTTTTCCATGCTAACAACCAGAATTAGTTTAGCATGTTAATAAGCATTCCTTGTGTCTCATCATGAGTTAGACAGACCAGAACAACTGAGTAATAAGAAGATGTGGGTTCTGATTTTTTCTGGATGATAAATTAAAAAAAAAACACAAGAGGAAATTGTCTCCTAGAAAGTGCCAGGACAACACTCGTGAAAATCTGTCCCATATTCTCTGCACAAATCCATTCTCCAGCTGGTGAAGGCATAGTGCTTTCCAGCTCAGAAGAACCAGTCTGACTTACCATGGTTTGAAATCTACTGTGGACAGGATCTTTGTGTAAATCATGCATTTCCCATAGCTGGAGCATCCATCCATCCGTCACTTCTCCCACCTTCCCCTGATAGTCTAGTAAGAAATGCTGCCATACTAAAGTGTTCATGAAGTGCCAGATCCAAAGTCTGTTGAAGTAAATGAGAGTCTTTTCTTGGATTTCAATAGACTTTGAGACTGGGGAGAAGGAGGTACAATTTTTGCAAGAAACAACTTGTAATTTCTCTGAAGTCAATGGAGACTGTGATTTTCGCAAATAAGGTGATGTTTCTGCTTCCATTCTTGGTAAGAAGACTGACAGTTGTATGCTAGAAGGTCTCCTCCTATCCACTGTCTACTATATTTCCCTTCGCTCTTCATTTGCAATTCAGGATTTTGGAGCTTGCCAACAATACAGTACAAAAATCAATATTAAAATTCCAGAACCAGTGTTTGTGCAAAGCAAGTCACTTAACGGCTGCATTCATTGCGGCCGTTTGGCTTTCCAGTATACATATTCAGCAGTGCAAATATGAAGCCTACACAGAATTCTGCAGGAAGCAACAAACCGATATAGACATAAAAGCATAGTCTGTCTTTCAGTGGTTAACTAACAGGCTGAAAGGAAGGTTATCTGGAGCAAATAGTAATATTTTTTTCCAGTTGAAGGTTTTTCTGAAATAAGAGTTTCTTTCTCTCTCTCTCTTTCTTTCTTTTGGAGAGTTATGTTTGTTACATAGGAATTTGCATTTTGTTTTTTTAGAATTGCAATAATTAGAGATTGTAATAGTAAATAACACCAAGAATTAAATAATAAATAAACAATAACAAAATAAATAAATAAATAAATAAATAAATAATATCTAGTAATATTTTGTGCTTTCCATTCAAAGCCTTTGGCAAACTTTGATTCGACAACAGTTACATAGGAGGTGTGCTTGCTACGCTGCTAATCATCCTTTGTTAGGTGATGCTCCCTCCAGTCTTTATGTTGTATCCATTGTTGTCTCTTCAGATATACTTAGCTTGTAAACTCGAAGGTAGGTACTATCTCTTTGTTGTGGGTGTGAATCACCTGGTGGAATGGGTCCATCATCTCCGACTAAGTGCTACACCAGTATTACATAAGAAAGAAGGGAACCCCTACAGTAAGTGAATAGGTGGCCAAAGGTTGCTCTGGCTTAAATCACTGCATTAATCATTCCTATTACTCTCCTGCTCCAGCTGGCTCAGCTGAAGATGACTGCTGTGCTTCTGATGCTCTTGGTATCCGCTGTGAATGCCAGCATCTTACTAGAAAAGGGCTCGCTGAGACGGGGAGGCCGGTGGCTTTCATGCGTGCGATGTTGTGGGCCTTCAGAAGAGCCAGTCTCCGTCGCCTCTTCACGACCCACTAGGATGAGCAATGGCCCCGCCTATTCAGTGCCCAAAGTCCAGCCCACAATAGATATCACCATCCTGAAAGGTGAGTCAAGCCCAGGGCTACTCTTTGTGAATTTACCATAACTTCACAAGCTATGTTCCTCCTCAAAAGTGGAAAATACCCGTTGCTTAAAAACTGAAGCTGCTTAGTCTATATAGTTCAGCCAAGAGAAGGTCAGGAGGCAACTTGGTTACAGTTCATAATGACCTATATGTGGACAAGATGTCTGAGAGTAGACAGCTTTGTAATCTGCCAGGAGATGGCTGGATGAGCTCCAAATGGCAGGAAGCTAAAACTAAACAAATTCAGGTAGAAATAAAGCGTACATTTTTCACACCCAGCGTGATTATCCATTAGAACAACGTATCTAGGGACATGGTGGACTCTCCATAGGGTGACCAGATGTCCCGATTTTATAGGGCCAGTCCCGACTTTTGGGTCTTTTTCTTATATGTATGTACTCCCCACACCCATTCTGATTCTTCACACTTGCTGTTTGGTCACCCTAACTCTCCATCATGTATTGTCTTTGAATCAAGACTGAATAACTTTCTAAAAGATATAGTGTGGCTCAAACAGAAGTTATGAGGTTGATACAGGAATGATTCGGTGAGTTTCTATGTTATTCAGGTTGGACTAGATAGTAATAATGGGCCCTTCTGGCATTAAAACATATGAATCTGCTAAACTTGGATGTTTTGTTCTCTTTCCCTTCAACCACACCCATATCTTCTCCCTTTTTCTCTGCCACAGAAAGACTGTATGTGTAGAGCTGTGTATATGTCAATGATATGGGTTGGGTTCATGGACCTATGCCATTTACACATTGAAGTCAATGGGGCCAGGATATCATCCCATGTTTTTATTCCTTTGTTTCCAACATCCTCTCTCTTACTAACCCTAACTACGAATCAGAGAGGTAGCCGTGTTAGTCTGGATTTGCAGAAGTGACAAAGAGTCCTGTGGCACCTAAAAGACTAACAAAACTATTGAACCACAAGCTTTCATGGGCTTGACGAAGTGGGTACTAGCCCATGAAAGCTTATGCTTTAATATTTTTGAATAGTCCTTAAGGTGCCACAGGACTCTGTCACTTCCGCTAACCCTAGGTAATCACTCAGCTAAGGAGTGAACATTCAATTTCTGCAAATATTTGTACGAAAAAAACCCAACGCATGTTGTTCCCATGAATGAAAAGAGGTATGGACATGCTAAAAACAAATTCTACGTAGCATTTACCAAAGGGTCCATGAATAATTGTTCTCACTATTCATCCTATTAACATAGGTTATAGTTCAATTAATGAAAAAATTAGGATTCTAGCCTTCTCTCTCTGGCAAAATGTCCGCGTGCTCTTGAATTTCATAGTTTAATCCTTCCGATAATCTCGTCACAAATAATAATGCAAATGTAAAATTGCATACCCTAGATGATCAGAGGGTTCCTTCTGCTGTTAGAATCTATGACGTATCTCTTATTTGTTGTGTGGTTAATATACGGAATAGGCATACTAGCTAGCAGGTTGCTGTCAATGGTGTTCTTGAATTAAAATCTAGATGGGATTTAATTATGACAAATATTTCTCAATGCACCCATTGAGAAAGTGTTATTTTACCAGTTCGGATGCTGGCTGCCTCTATCCAGATGTCTCTGTGGCATGTAGTGGGTGTGAATGTGTTTGCAACTTAGTTTCTCTTTGATCCTAGGTGAAAAAGGTGACATGGGCAAGAAAGGGTTCACCGGAGGGGCTGGAAAGGATGGAGAACGAGGGCTACGTGGTTATAATGGACAGAAAGGTCAGAAAGGCCAGGTTGGCCCCCCAGGCAACTCCTGCAAGCTGCATTACGCTGCCTTTTCAGTGGCCGGAGAAAACCTCTCCATAGCTCGGATTATTTCCAGCATGTCACTTTTGATACGGAGTTTGTGAACCTCTACCAACACTTCAGCATGTTCACAGGGAAATTCTTCTGCTACGTGCCAGGGATCTACTTCTTCAACCTTAATGTCCACACCTGGAACTTCAAAGAGACCTACCTGCACTTAATGAAGAACAATGAGGAAGTGGTCATCCTCTATGCCCAGCCCAGCGATCGGAGCATCATGCAGAGCCAGAATCTCATGCTCGACCTGCAGGAAGGAGATGAGGTTTGGGTGAGAATGTTTAAACGAGAAAGAGAAAATGGCATCTATAGTGAGGAGTCTGATATTTACATCACCTTCAATGGCCATTTAATTAAACCAGCCATAGAGTAGTCAAATCTGCATCTTTGGGCTCAGTGCTTTAGCAGAGCTCCTTGGGTGGATTACCAACTCCCCTCCTTAAAAGCGCACATGTCTATGTCAACATGGAAATAAATATGCAGTGAATATTTTCATGGTCTGATTGTGGCTAGTAGCCAGCTGATCTGCTTTTTGGCTCACTAATCCTCCCAATCAATGAGAGAGATTTCTCACGCAAAAGTCGTAATATGCAGAGCAGGGGTGTGAGTATGGGTGGGAGGGGAATGGGCACGGCTAGCAAAACAAACAGAAGTTACCTGGCAATGCTAACTGTATGACTACGTAAAAGGCCTGAACTCTTTCTCACCCATGGAATGCTGTGCTTATTGTTAGCTAGATGGGAAAGTAGAAGGACACTGTTCTGAAGTCTACCATAGGCCCGTTGTAACATCTCTGCTGAACAGCTTGCCAAAGTTATTTGGTGCATAACCTTGGTTACAAAAAAATCGTAACCTATCAGCTCTGTTTTAGTGGACTGGCCTAATCATTTCTGTACTCAGTAATTATCTGAAGATCACCTTTCAATCCCCAGCTGGCATATTAGACAAGCTAATTAATGATTAGGATGAAAGTAAAGTGTTTGCAGATTGCTTTGCCTACAAAGTGTGTCTGTTGTGGTTTACAATTGCTGTCTGCAGTTCCTGTCCTCCAGTTCCATTCCAGAACCATACCATGCGCTCCCCTGAAATCACCGTCACCAAAAATGACCATTTCCCAGATAAAGCTTAGAGCCAGTGCTTCATTCTCCTCCTCTCTAACCTGTCAGCTGCCCTTGAAATGATCAGCCAGGCTTTCCCTCTTGAAATCTTGTCCTCCTTGGGCTTCCATGACTCAGTCCTCTCCTGGGTCTCCTCCAGGTTCTGATCACTCCTTCAGCATGTCCTTCAAAAATCTTCCTCTTTCCCCCTCTGAGTTTCTCTGGGGGTCCCACAGGGCTCTGTCCTTGGTCCCCTTCTCTTCTTCCTCTACACCTTATTTCCAGGTCATCTCATCCACAAACACAAATTCAGTTCTCTGCGTGGATGACCAGCAGGTCAACATCTACTCCAGACCTGTATCCAACTGTCCAAATAAAAATCTCAGTCTGTCTCTCTGACATCTTACGGATGTCTGGTTGTCAACTCAAGCTCAAAATGGCTACAACAGAGCCCTTAATATTCCTCCTTGCACTCTGAGCCTGCCCTGGTAAGCCCTCCCTGCTACCTCCTTTCTTGATCATTGTGGAAAACGCCACCATCCTTCTTGTCACTCAAGCCTGTAACCTGGATGTCATCTCTGACTCAGGTCTCTCTCTAGCTAACCTTGCAGGTTCTTTCTATGTAACATCTCTAAGATCCAGCCTTTTCTATCCATCCGTATCCCTAAAACTCTTATCCAGGCTCTTGTTCTCCGGCATCTGGAGTACTGCAACAGCCCTCTCTCAGCACTGCTCATATGCCTTCAGACTGCTGCTGCAAGGGTCATTTTCGTAGTTTGTTGCTCTGACCATGTCGTCCCCCTCTCTGCATCTCTCCGCTGGCCCCTGCTTCTCTGTCACCTCAAATATAAGCTACTTGTCTTCATTTTCAAGGCTCTTCTTGGCCTAGCACCATCCTATCAATCATCTGCCGTTCACTATCAAGATGTTGACTCCTCCCTTCTGACCCCCCTGCAATGCCCATCGCCCACGTGTTGCATTTTCAAACAAGCCTCTTCATGCTCTTAGCTGTGCTGCCCATTGCGTTTGGCAGTAGCTCCCCGGAAATATCCCAAACAGAACATTTTCCTTCTTCAAACCTCTCCTTTTCCAAGATGCCTACTGAGACCGTGGCAAGGATTAGGCTCCTGGGGTGTTGAGACCACAGCCTATCATGTTGACTGACATAATCTCATGGCAGTCCCCTATTGCTCTGTTTTCATCTCTTGCCTCTTGCCTTGCACTTAAATCGTAAGCTGTATGGCACATGGACCATCTTTTCATTTTGTGTTTGTACAGCACCGAGCACAATGGGGTCCTGGCCCATGTTTAGGGTTTCCAGGCATTACAGTAATACAAATAATAAATAATACATTTCCTAATAAAAAGGGGCATATTATCCCTCAGTTATTCCATTCCAGCCCCACTGATTTGGGTGGGGTTGTTGCGGCATTACAGAGCATTAGTTGGTCCAGTGTATTTACCTGAAAATGATGCTTTCTTTGCTATAATTCATGATTTTTTTCCTTTTCCTAGAATGTAATATTGCAATGAGCTAAAGATAACATGCCAATCCAGCATAACGCTTAAGAAGGTACATAACTTTCACCATGTGTGTAGCTCCATTGAGATAGGTATGTTGGAAGAGAGCTGATAAAGACATTGAAGAGCATTACAATGTGTTATCTTTCCCCTTTTAATGGCAAACATCATAACGAGAGGCTGAGTGTAAGAGTTAACTGAGTACCTTCCACTCCAGTCGTGCCAGTGGGAACTGCCTGGGAACACTGAAAATCAGTATGCTGTTGGTTCTAGGCAGTCTAGAAATGATTGTTCTGTGCAAAAGTCTCCTTTTGGAAGGCTGCAGTGTTATTTTCTTAATATTCACTGCACACAACAGTGAAATGCTATGTGCCAGGACAAGAAAACAGACCAAATATACATTTGTTAATCCCCATCCACCCACCCACTCACACATGCATACACGGCCCTTGTGGGATGTTCGCATGGAGGATGCATTAAATTACATTGTAACTGTATGTCTTGCTAGGTTAATTGTTGCTTGTTGCTGCACATCTCTTGTTACCAGTCATTTAACCTGAGAATTAACTGTAATAAAGATAATGTTTTGAACATGCTGGATTTCTTTCCTTTGCTTTTCATGGAGCAGAACTAAAGGCCATAAACTGAAAATCCAGCCCTATATTGCCAACTCTGATAGTGATATGGACAGCTAAGGGCTCCAGAAATTAGACCAATTTCATTTCCATAAGGGGTAGTTGTATGAGCAAACACTTAGGATGAGAAATACCAGGAACATATTTTCACCATCTTGTTTATGTCCTCCTTGCCGCTGAAAGACTAATCCCAATTTTTAGTGACGTTGCAACACTGGTGATAACTACACTATCCTGGTCTACATTCGAACGAACCAGCAATATAGAGGAGTTGGGGGCGGGGAGGGACAGGTTCCATATCCTATTGCCAGTTCTCTAGTCCCTATTTGTGTTGTATGCTGAAACAGCCCTGGAAATGAAAGTTGGAAGACTCGTAAGCTTTGGAAAGCACATGAGGCAGAGAGTGGGTTTCGTGCACATTATTTGTTGACCTGCAACCAGATAAATTGTTCCTTGTAAGTAAACAAAAGTCCCAGTCACCTAAATTGGGCCCTTACGCAGTTTAAAAGAGGCTTCTCTAATCAGCAGCTTCCATTAGGATGGTGATAAAAGCTATAATGGCTGCATTGCTTATTTGTAGCACGCCATTTAGTATTGAAAGCACTAGCAGAGAAACCTGCTTTGAACGTATAAATACACAGGAAAAAATCCAACTGTGCAACACTTACTAAAGGTATTTTCAGGTTTTCCCAGCTATTTATCACATTTGGGAGACTTTAAAAGCTTTACAGCTCTTCTTTGTCTTCTGGTCTACTTTTGAAGGAATCTTGTGTGGGTAAATTTCGCAACCATGGTTTCTTGCTGGCTGACGAATTTCTGCTGAACTAGTTATGGGGAGCTGAATTCCAGGGGTGAGGGCGACAGAGTGAAAAAGAAAACATGAGCACATGGGAAGCTCAAATTGTAACAGAGTTCTTGATTTATTCAGTGATTTCACAACAGTTTTCCCCTGCCCCTGTAGTTCAGCATATTTACTGTACTTAAAAAGAAAAAAAAAACGAAGCCTCTTTTAAAATGTCATAATCCAGCTGGTGTTATTGACAGTATTTAATCCAGAACTGAGACAACATGCCCAGAGATGGCTAATGTTCACTCATCTTGACTTTTCCAAATGCTACTTTCTACCAGGAAATGAACAGAAACGTTTGCAAATCCATAACGCCTACGCGCACAAAAAAAGAGGCTCTGATTATCAGTTTGACAGGGCAATTTCAAAATGTCAGAGTTGCTGATATGGCCAATGTTATCCATAGCTAAATCAATGAAGCCACATTGGTTTGAGAGACAGTATGACTCGTTAAAGGAAAAAAGGGGACCAATTTATGCAATTATTAACAAGAGAGCCTGGATGCCTCATCTGAACCTGGTTCCGCTGTGTAAAAAAAAAAAAAAAAAGAGTTAGACAGCTCCTGTCCTCCAGAGCTTACACTGTAAGTAGATAAGATGGAGAAAAGATAGGAGAAAAAGTATTATCCCCATCTTACAGATAGAGAACTGAGGCACAGAGAGATCAAGCGTCTTGGCTGAGGTTACGCAGGAAGTCTGTGGCAGATAAGAGAACGGAACTCTGACCTCCTGAGTCCCAGCCCAGTGCTTGACTCAAAAGTGCTCTTTCCTTTCCATTGTATGTAGTTCCTGGAAGACTGACCACTTTAAAATCTATTGTGAATACCTCTTGCTCCCATTTCTCCGTTTGTCTGACTGTGGAAAGTCCAGTTCCGCTGAACATATTCCATGAACTGGGGAGTGTGATGAGGAAGTAAATGTGATTGGCTAAAGTCCAGAAATATAAACAGGTCATCTTGCCTTCTTTAGTCTGTCCAATCAGTTTAACACTTTAACTCCAACACCTTCAACACACCTTCGTCCATGATGCCTTCATCCCATCAACACTACTCGAGCCATCTGGAACACATTTGCACTTCCCTGAGCCTACAGTAAGACTTCCTCTAATCACCTGCTCCATCCATTCTCTCCTTCCTGACCAGAGAAAAGATTGAGGGGGGAGTGTCAGCGGTGCCATATCCAAGCTCTATCCACTATCCCAATCTCCCTCTCCAACCCCAGAGTACCTGGATATTTCTTCTAAAAATATAAATGGTGATATAGTGATGATGTACATGATTGCATGCCATCATTAGGCACCAGAGTCAACAACTGATTGTATTGAATACGGGTAAGTCAGGCTCCTTGCAATTGTCTGCCTGTCTCCAATGGGATACAAGAAGATTCATATACAGATTTTCTTTGCAACTAAAAGTTCTAGAAACTTAAATTTTAGAAAGGTGTAAAATTGTGCTATATTTATTACTGCCATAATTCAGCCCCACGCCCAAGACTGAGGGAACACTATTAACTTGGTTCCAGTACTTCTGAAGCTTGATGATTCCTCTGCTCTCTCTGGTAACGAGAATTGTCAGCAGTGGCATTTTGCAAACTCAGCCAGGACCTCTGGAAACGACTTTTCTTCAATCAAAACTCACTTCAAGCATCATACGCCAACAGAAAGGAAAATAATTTAACTACCTGTGGCACTGCCTGTTTGAACAGTGGGTTGGTGCAAACACAGAATCCAGTATTACCTGCTGATCTACATGTTTTTCAATAGCATTAAATATATTTGCAGCTTTTCTTCCTCAGTAGATGTGTTAAGAAATTCTAAGTTTATTCTTTTTATAGTAGACAGTTATATTCCCTTCCTTTGAACACCACAAGAAAAGCTAGAATATCTGTGCATGTTCCAAGTATTAAAATACTCACAGAGTCCTAGATATATTTGTAAAATAAGGCCTCTGAAAGAAAGGATATAGCTACAAATACACTAGGCATACAGTAGAAATACATTTGCTCCATGACAACAATTTTGTTATTACTTTATTGGTTTGTTATAGTTGTGATTAAAAACTTCCTCATGTATGCAGCCTTCTTATCTAGAAAGAGTCTAGAAATATTGTAATGATCAGCGTTGACCAACCTGCACCAAGAGATGGTGCTGTATCTTTACGTTAGTATTACGCTTTCTTATATGTTATTAGGTTGTTGTATATGACTTGGGGAACGGGGGGGTTAGTAGGAGGTTAAGTCTGTCTTTGTTGCTGGAGTTGTTACTTGCAGTGTTCCAGTAAATCCTGTGATTGCTGTAAGTGAGCATAACAATGTTTGAAATGCTAAGCAAACAATATGCAGAAAACAAAATGGCCACCCCAGAGACACAGCCACCACTATTTCGGCTTCCTGGACTTCAAATGTTGGGATAATTATCCATATTTGGGGGCGCTTTATGAGGCAAAGCCAAATTATAACATGTGAAACTCACCCATCGATTTGTAAACAGCTTCCCAGCAGCTGGTCTAATACCTAAGTATATTTTTAATTCTTTTTTCAGATGCAGTGAACGTGGATAACAAGCCTTTGAAAAAAGTCGCTTTTTAAAAATCCTTTTGAGACAGGGTGGTGGTAAGGGCAGGAATCTAAATTATAACAACCCTGACAAAGGGCATGAAGCATCTCATTTGTAGTTTTTTAATCTGGATACCGCTCTCCTAAAATTTACCACATTTAGTTCTACAGCCTCTGAAGAAACCACTGTGCATCTCTGGGGTTTGCCATAATGTCCTTTCTAATCTTTCAGTGAGACGTGATGGCACACAAACGACTCCACTGCCTTATCCAGTATATAAACTTGGCTACGCTTGATTGGTAACATTTATTCGATTACAGTAGTGGCTGAGAACCCTGAACCCCATTGTGCAAGGCAGCGACCACAACAAGCAACAAAGAGGAGTGTAAATTCCCTGGGGCACGGGTGATCTGGATGCCAGGAAGGACACAACAAGTGGAGGAGACAGAGCAATGGGGTGGGGAGGATGAGGTAATTGATGGATATAAATCACTGCACAGAGAAGGCCATTGCAAAGCACAAGAACTTGTACTGGTCCTACATACCAAGGAACTATGCTACATGTTCCTGAGTACTGGCTTGATGGGAGGAGGGGAGGGGGTCATGGATCAGTGTTCACATGGCAATCCCTGTTAGTACCTGGCCCCGAGGCCGCTAATGACCCAACCAGCAGACCAAATTTGGTGATGAATCCTGATCACATGTCACCTCAGGTATATTGGCAATACCGTAAGAAGAAGTGCTAGCTATTGGCACTTTATCCATTAACTCTTAACCTATACTCAGACATAGAGCCCTCTTATAACAGTCCAAATAAAATTAGCATCAGAAATCTCAGCTCACTACTGGCTTTGCAATGCCAGTGTTAGGATATAGGACTATTTGTTAGCCTGGGATAGAATGCTGGGTTTGACTTTTGATACTCTTATATTAAAGTGTGTAAACAAGGGACAAAGACACTGTGATGTTGCTTCTGCCTAGTTAGCTGGATTTGTTAGTACAATGGGAACAGATAAGAGCAGTTAAAGTGTTACTCGAGAGCACACTTTCAGATTGCCCCAACCCCTACCTCAAGGCAAAGTCAAAAAAGAGGGGGATTAAAAGGGCTGGAGGGGGTGGTATAAAACACTAAAAGACCAAAGAAATGCTTGTCTCTGACCAGAGCACAGCATCATTTCTTACCACTCCCATGGGGTCCAAATGGGGGTGGGATGAAGACCCCAGACCCAAAATGGAACATGACCCTAAGTTGTAAGGGATGGGACTGTGGGAGTGCATTGCAGGTGTAGCTGGGCCTGCTAAAGAGGAGGAGGTGGGAACAGGGGAAATGAGAATGGGGACACCGGCAAGGCTCTGCAGTCAGAGCTGGGAAGGGAACACTAGGAAGCAGACTCTGCCAGCATGTAGAGATATGGGCATGTTTGTTTGGAACTAACTCCACTAAACATCCCATGGCCTACACTTTGGATGTCTGTTTTCCATGACAAGAACCAGGGGAGGGGGTGAAGGGAAAGCCCTCTCACAGGCAGTGATTTGTAAGCATTAGGCATGAGCCCTGAGTTTAAAAAGGACTTTAAAGAATAAGGTAGCAGAAGCAAAACAATTTGTGCTATCATGAGCTGTATATCACCTCTAGAATACACATGTGTTTGGTGGACAAAACCCCCTTGTAACAGAGGGGGTAAAAATGTTCTAATGTGTGTCCTCATTCTGCCTCTTTGGAGACAGAAACCCCAAATCCACTTCACAGTACAAGGTGGTTTTGCGATCATTCACAGGCTGAGCAAGGTCTGACTCAACACCACACTACCTCCCCCAATTTATTTAGAAAATCTGAGATTGTATTAGAACATTGGTCTGCTAAATGTGTGAACTTCTCTTTCAGGAGAGGCTGAAAAGCACAGTGGGAACTCCTCGTGGTGAAATTGCATATACAGAGAAGTAGCATTAAAGCCCCATTTTGTTTAAGTGCATTCCTGCTGTAATCTCAGAGAGAAACCTATGCATAGGGAAGCTCTGGGAAAATAGCTTGATCATTAATAGGTCTCCCTAGCTGCACCACTGAATTCTACGCTCAAGCTGGCTTCTGACTTGCAAACTTGACAACCCATTACTCTTTTTTACACAACTGTACTGTTGCTTTATGGTTTTGAGTGTTTCCATAGTGCTATTAAACATCACCATGATTATTTCATCGCTCTTTGCTCATTCACCCTGTTCTACCACCTGAGGAGGAATGATGGCGGCAAGTCCTGCCCCTAGATCATGCATGCGAAGCACTAATCAGATGTAATAAGAGAGCACAGCTAAGAAAAGCAAGCTATGCTTATTTTCAATAAGGAAAAGCTCTTACTTCAATAGGACTTGGAAAAATATCTGGCCTGTAGATTGGGCAGAGTATACCCAGAATATTTTTAAGCCTTGTTCTAAAGGCAGCTGTGGTTTAACTCCCCGTTTATATAGAGAGGCATCACTTCACCCAGAACACACCTGAGCTGGCTGCTTCATGCTGAGTATATATAAGGTCACATACAGAGGCTGCCTGGTTTTTTAGATGGTGTTCTCAGAATAGATGAGCAGTAATTAAGAGATTAGTGGAATGATATGGTGTATAGTGTGGGAAGGGATGAGGTAAAGAGAAATTATACATAGGAAATTCTTTTTAAAACCTCAAGAATCAGAGGGGTAGCCGTGTTAGTCTGGGATTGCAGAAGTAACAAAGAGTCCTGTGGCACCTTAAAGACTAACTAAAGCATTACAGCATAAGCTTTCGTGGGCTAATACCCACTTCGTTGGGTGCACGCAGTGGAAGTATCCAGGGGCAGGTAAGGTACATGCCCCTGGATATTTCCACTGCGTGCATCCAATGAAGTGGGTATTAGCCCACAAAAGCTTATGATCTAATACTTTAGTTAGTCTTTAAGGTGCCACAGGACTCTTTGTTATTTTTAAAACCTGTGTGTTAAAACATAATGGGATATAAAGCATCTTTCTATTTAATGCTTTCCAGTTTTAGCTAATCACCCTAATGAGCCTACCTATAAGCTCAGAGGTATCTTCACCAGGCAGTGGTTTGTGTTGTATAATCAGCCAGAGCAGGAATGAAAGCCAGCCCTTGATCATCACAACTCCTGGGTTTTAGTTCTGGTTCTACAACTTTCTTGCTGACTCTATGTGCCAAAAAAACCCCAAAGAAACAAAAAAAACCCAACAAGTTCCTCTGTAAAAGCATTAGGCACTTCCCTGTTTAATGTTGGAGATCCTCTCAGAGAAAGTACTCTAAAGCATTGTAATAAACAAGGGGTACTAGAGTTGACAGAACTGTTGCAACTGCGGTCTATGACATCTGGTGAACAGTATGTGATCCAAATCAGTGCTTAGAGGTCCAGAGCTTGAAGGATGGCACAAAAACTAAACATTTTGGAGTATGGCTTCTATGGGGAACTCTTGTTTCCCACTGTCCTGCTATCACACCTGTAGCACCTCTGTGTTGGTTTTGTAGTGACAGGGTCTCTCCTGGCCCTGTCTGGTTAAGGGCTGTTACTGCTCCAATTTGGAATACTCTGATGTGTTTCAAAATAACTCTTGCTCTGACATACTTAATCTCCTTAAAAGTGATTACTATTGTACTTTCACTGGAGGAGCCAAGTAGTTAATGAATATTAAGTGTTAAGAACCTGGTGAAGCACAACAGGTAGGATTCCTATTTAACAGATGAATAAACTGAGACATAGAAGTTAATTGACTTGCCCAGGCCCACATATTGGTAATGAGTTATCAAAACAAGCTGGGAACAGGACCCAAGAGTCCTGACTCCCAGTCCCCTGCTCGAGCCATGGGACGTAATTTCCTCACACAGCCAGGAGTAGAATCAAAGGGGCCTCCTGATTTTCAGCTTTCAGAAGGCGCCCCTGTCTCTGACTGTATTTCAGCTGGTAGGAGCATAGTATCCCTCTGGGTCAGAGGTAAGAGATGGTTGATCTTGATTCCAGCAGCTCCTGGCTCTGAGCTCAGCAAATGAGGTGAAGTGGATGTGGGTCAACCTCATGAAGCAGTTCAGAATGACTGGCCGTGCCCATGTTCTGCTTATTATCCATCCTGCGGCCATGTTCCTGCTGAAATTCCCCCCTCTGTATAATCAGAGCAGGACCTGACAGTACTTTCCATGGTGTGCTTCTTTATGAAGTTCACTTGCAGTAGGAGCGCAGAGTCCTGGACTTGCTGGCTTGTTCATAAGCCTGCATGGTGCACAGCAAGTCCCTCTAGCAGCAAAGGGCAGCAGTAGCACCTCCCCTCTCACCTGTTAGTGTGATTGCCCTGTAAATGGCAGGATGCCTCAAATTGCCTGCAAAAGGACAGGTTGCAAGCAGAATGACAAATTGTACATAATACTGAGTGGGTCTTAGGGTCTGGCTGGAAAGAGAGAGCCCTAAAGTAAGGGGCCAAATATACCAGATTGCAGCTTTTCGGCCAGTAGGGATGCACCAGAGGGGAATTTAACCCATAATTTTTGAATCACAGTTGAGTCACGGTGTGAGGTTCCAACTTACTCAACGCCTGTCTTTTTGCAAGCCCCTTTGTTTGTGTGTTACCAGTGGTTCACCCTGGTTTCCTCTTGACTGATTACCCTATGACCAGGTAGAACAATATCTCCCAGGATGCACTCCAAATCAGGTGACTTCATGACGCACCATGCGATTTGTTGTGAGAAGAGCCCATGATGCATCATGGGAGATGTAGTCCTTCCAAGGAGCCTGGCCCACAGGGGACAATGGGGCAGCAGGCGTCCAAATGACAGCTCTCGAGAGGCCCCACAGCATCATAGGCAGATGCAGTTCAGTGAAACTAAACAGAAATATTTTGATTTTGGGTCAAACCGACCGGAAATGAAAAATTTTGTTTAGATCATTCCTGATGGAAAATCTTCAGCCAAATTGAAACGCGTGGAAAATTTCTGGCAAAATCATTTTGAGAGAAAATTCCTGATTGTGTCTGTCAGGGACCCTTCCCAACCTGCGTCAAAGAAATTGGAAGAACAAGAGGCAGTTTGCTGAACTAGCCCACGCAGTATCAGTATTATAGTGATGTGAAACCATTGTGTATTCTGAGTCTAAATGTTTGCTTTTGAGTACACACAACATCTTATGAAAAAAATCAATAAGCCACCTAAGTGTAATGCTAAAATATTGATGTCAGCTCATACATAGCATGAGCCCTTCCGCCTTTCAAAGTTAGTTCGCCAAAATTTGTCAGACGTTTCAATACCCATTAAACATTTATGAGTCATCCACCCTCAGGAGATTTCTGGTGTGTTTAGCTGTTATTTTTAATGCATGAAGGAAAGGGGAAGAAAAGAAGGGCACACTCAAGAGTTGGTCGTGGTTTAAGATTATTTATTTATTGGGTCTAGTATTACAATAAGAGTTTCAAAAGCGTTTTATATTACGGACGTAAAAAGCCAAGTTGAGCCAGGGGGTTCTTCTGAATTCAGCAGATCTAATTCTGTGCTCATTTATGCCCCAAGAACGTTACTGATTTGTCCCCATGGAGTCTCAGTTTCAATGTGGTTGCAAATAAGCAGAATTTGGCCCTCTGAGAGTAAAGTTTGCGCATATCAGAACTTGCTTCTGATTTGCTAATAACCAAATCCCAGCTGCTTAAAACTTCCATTCTGACAGGGAG
This sequence comes from Dermatemys mawii, assembly GCA_007922305.1. Classification (NCBI taxonomy): domain Eukaryota; kingdom Metazoa; phylum Chordata; order Testudines; family Dermatemydidae; genus Dermatemys; species Dermatemys mawii. The sequence continues at coordinate 4,912,992 of ML677381.1, read as the reverse complement.
CTGTGCCATCTATTGGCACTAAGCAAACTATATTAAAGATGTACAGCCAGATTTTTAAGAATATGGCCACTGATATTGGGGCTTTGGTTTTGGTGTCTCATGTTGGGCAATTAAATGACTCAAAATAAGTGGCCACTTAAAAAAAATGCTATTTGGTCTGATGTTTGAGGTGTTGAATGCCAAGAACACCAGTGGAAACCAGTGAGAACGCAGGTGCTTGCTACTTCTGATAATAAAATCTTGTAAATTATTCATTTGATGGACTATCTGAAATTGCTAGAAGCCACTCTGCTTTCTCTCTCTCTTTGCTTTCTGTTCATTGCACTGCTATTAGCTATTCTTTGGCATCAATCTCTTTCCATTAATTTGTCTGAACCAAAAAAATATTTTTGTGGGCTTTTTTTTTTTTTTTTGGTTGTTGTTCCCTGTAAAACTTTTTGGTTGACCCACAATGCAGTATTTTTGTGTGTGTGGATTCCCCCTCCCCAATTTACCCACCCCATTGAAAACTCAGTTATTCACACAGCTCTACTTCTGGCTTAAGCTAACTGTTTTCACTTTCTTTCCATCAATAAAGAAATTCTGTTTTATGACCGCCACAGCCTGATGACACTGATGCTGATAAGGAAACCCGGCAACGGAGAAAGCTAATGGGTTGTGATTAGATGAGCCGAATGGGATTTAATGACTGTAGTACGAACCTATTTGCTTACACAGATTTAAAGTAGCAGATAAAATATTTAAGTGTTAAAACAAATAAAAAACACTTATATATCAGGGATAATATATAGCTAAAAGGGTGTGCTACAGACTTTGGACTAAACCTGCTATATAGAAATTGGTCTTCATTCTCAATCTCGCCCTTTCGTCTGGTTGCACAGGAAAAGTTTGAACAGTACTTCATCAGAAACTGTAGTGCTAAATTCTGGACCCCAGGCACAGAGCAGATGAGTTGCACATGGACATTTTTCATGGCAATTAGGGGGAACAGAACCCACCCGTCTAGATCTGCTCTGCAGCAACTCCTACAGTCACAGTGCAAACAATAGGCCTCCTGGTTAAATTGTCCTTCCTTCCTCCAGGAGCACGGTGGAGAGAGTTGGACGGCAGATCCTATGGGCACAGCTCTATGGGCTGCCGACTCCTTGCATTCTGCCTCCCCATATACCCCTCCTCTTGCTTTTCCACGGTAGCCTTGGCTTTCTGTGCAGAGATCCAGGGAAAAAGCCTTCGGAAAACAAACCACCCCACTGCTGCCAAGCAATCTAAAGGGACCACATTAAAGCTTCTCAAAGGCATCATCAGTTTTTGGCCAGGGCTGGGTTCTGTGAGGTTCTGAGCATTTCCTGAAGGTGGCGTGTGCCTGCCAGGATCGGGCCCCTCGGTGGGATGACAAACAGCAGTCAGGCTCTGCAGATGGGCGTCATAGTCCATCAGCGTCACCACGCATCCCTGTGACGAGCAGGACAGTTCCTTTGTCATGGAGAAAGAACCCCAGAGCCAATCAGCCTTATGCCCTCATGAGAAAACAATGAGGAAGGGAAACGTTGACAGAACCTGCCGCTCTCAGCATCTCTTTTGCACGCCACTTCCCATGCGGAGCCAGGATCCCATCTGTCAGGACTGGCATCACTTCAGGGGATCAGAAAGGATGTGCTGGGCAGGGGGGGAAAAAAACCTTGTTTTGTTTTGGCACACTGCGATTTCACTCCCCTCCCCCCATTTTGCCTCAAGAGCTGGTACCATCCGCTTCTTTTCTCTCCTTTTTTAACAAAACCAACGCAGGTTTTATAGATGCTAGCTCTGGTTGAGGTGCTGGTCGAAAGAAGTTGCAGACAAAGCCAACGAGCTGGCAGACGATCCGGGCACCGGGCTGTCGTGCCCTGGACACAGCGACATAATGCTGTTTGCAGCTGCTTTGTTCCAGAAGAAATTGCATTAAGCCACCACGCAAAGAAATTGCTTCCTCTGTGGGGCACAGATGGAGTGGGCACCTGAGCAAGGCTATGGACGCTGCTTGCATGACAGCAAAGGCAAATTTCACTTTGGTTTTAGTGACATTTATGGAGCATTTAAAAGAGCAAAACTCTTGTTGCAGGAAACAGAATTAAACGATTGCCACAATTTATTCTCTTTTACTGCGGCAACGGCTCCAAGCCAAAGCAGCTGAAAGCTGCCTTGGGATTAAATGCTGCTATTTATTTGTCTTATGGTGATCGCTAAAAGCCTCAGTGGGGATCCCGCGCCCACTGTGCTAGGAGTTGTGCAAACCCACAGTAAGGATCACTTTCTGTACCAAAGAGTTTACTCTCCAGGTAGATGAGACAGATGGATGATGACAGAGGGTGGAACTGAGGCAGAAGTGACTGCCTAAGGTCACATAGTAAGTCAGAGGCAGAGCCAAGAACAGAACCCATGTCTTTTGATTCCCAGTCCAGTCCCCACCACTATACCTCACTGCCTTCCTTTCTCAGTAGTGCCTTTCCCTCCCTGAAAAGAACCAGGCCATGTTACTATCTGTTATACACAGGCTTTCTGGTTTTAGGTTAAAACCCCAAGTAAAAATTAATTGAAATTAAATTATAAAACATACTCTCAATGTGGCTAGAAATCACCAATTAACGGGGTTGAAAATTCTTTGTAAAAGAGGCTAATATGTCCTGCAATTCTCCCCTGCTCACTGAGAGTGCATTATTAACAATATGGGGTTTTAGCAGAAGCCAACTTTCTGATATAATTAAAGGAAAGCGATTTTTGCCCAATCCTTTGCTATTTTATTTCAAATATGCAAAGTAAGATATTCTCCTATGTTTGCCATAAAAGGAAGGATGACAAATATACAAGATTATGCTGATGGGGGTATATTTAAAACCTGAAAAGCATATGTATAGAACAGGTGATAAGAGTATAAAGCAGAGTTGCGGATACGTTATGGTTTGCAGTAAGAATGTACACTGTTCTAGACGTTATGTCAAGGTTTCTTAACTGGTTCATCCCACTTTGATACATTTTTCCTAATATAGTTCAGTTGTCAGTCAACTACAAGCATTGCTGCTTTTTTTAGCCAACCACAAGTATGTCTACACTGTAGTGTAAAACCAGGGTTAATAGACCTTGAATTAGCTAACCTGATTTTGTTAACCTAGGGCCTACACTCATTTGTAACCCCAGGTTAGGAATTGTTGAACTGTGGGTCCCAACCTGGGGCTACAATGCATTATGTGGACCCAAGTCCAATACTCATATCCCAAGCTTCCTAGCACCCTCCCACAACGTGGCCACTCTAGTCCTTTGTTTGTGGTGCCGTGTTAGGAAATTTGACTGTCCACCAAATGTGACTGTCCAGATAAAAAAGAACATTGGCCCAGGGCATTATGGGATATTCTTGGAAGACTCCCAGAGCACAAGTCCAGTGGGACTCTGTATTTGGACTCAGTCTTGCTTCTGCCGGGTGTCAAGAGGCACTGATTTCCAGGCCTGGATAATGGTTATGATGTCACCAATTCTCTTGATTTTATTGTACGGTGCAGAGGGGTTTGTTTTTTGTAAGCATTACTGCTCTCCTGTGCATGGAAATGTACTGAGGCGATGGAACAGTGCCAAGACACTAACCGATCAGGAACACAGGAAACGGGAGATAAGATACAAGGCACACTTAATCTGGGATGTGATGATAAACATGTTGGGCCGAAGGGGCAGCTGGTGTAACTCCATTAGCTTTGGTGGAGCTACACCACGTATGAATTAAGCCCATTCACTTCGATTGCTCCTGGCGTTGTCTCCCCTGGGCCTCAGCTGGCACAGGTAGGATAGATCAGCATAACAATATTATGTTTGCTTGGTACAACCAGAGATAAGCCAAAGCTAGAACCTGAGTTCTGAATTTGGGGCAAGGGAAATAAGCAGGGGGGTTGGGAGTTCATACTCCTGGATTGCAATCTTCACGTGCAATTTTGGGCCTGCGCTGGATATACACTGGAAATGATCTATTTCCAGTCCTAGCTGCATGTGGCTAACTTCTCATGAGACTAGCCCATGAAATTTTGGCACCATCCAGAATGAACCTTACCTCTAGTTCGGCTTTCAGCTCCAAACCTCAGCCTACAGTAAATTTAAATGTAGCAGAAGTCAGCATTCATCTGGCCTGAACTGAGCTCTTCATGTATTAGAGAAATTCCAAAGTATCTAAGGGGCATGGATACAGGTATCAATATCCACCACCACCACCATATCAACCACCATATCAACCAGCCCACTATGTTAATTTACCTACCAGGAGGCTTAAGGTGGAAGACAAAATTCATATTTTGCTTAATAAGGCTTCAAAAGTGGGGAGCACATGTGGACTTTGCCACTGTACACACCATTCAAGGGGTGTAATTTTCACAGTCCTGGGGAGGGCAGAGAGTAGAGCTGGCTGAAATTTTTCATGTGACATTTTCAAAATGGACATTTTGCCAGATGCGTCGATTTTTGACTTTTTTCTTTCAGCTTTTGGTTAAAAAAAATAGTAAACCTGAAAATTGATCATTTTCCTTTTTTAGCAACCAAAATCTGAAAAATGTTAACCCAAACCCAAACTGTTCTCAGGTCTCAAAGAAAATTGTCTGGTGGGTAGTTGGGTATTTTCAGTCATCCAATAAACACTTTTGAAGAGAAATCTAGATGAAAATGTTATTGCTTCTGTCGCATTTTCAATGGAACAAAAGACAATTCCTGACCAGCTCTAGCAATGAGCTCCTGTTTCAATGTTTTCAGGATGTGTCATGTGACCTTCGCCGGGATAAATCCCCATGACACGTCCCCACGTCAGCTCTCCGCTACAAAAGCAAAAGGATAAACAAAAGAATCGCCACCTGGTTTGCATTGAGCTAAGTGCAATGGTGCAGAACTTGAGTGTTGTTCGAGCGGGTAAAATCGATTTCAAGATAACCCCAATAACAAACCATTTCTGGCACCAGAATAACAACATTAATTGAGGGCTCAGGTACGATGCTGCTCCTGACTTAACTACAGGTCCAGCAGGTGTAAATCAGCTTCAACAAAGTGACATCAATTTACACCAGATCAAGATCTGGCCCATGATTTGATACTTTTCAAGTCTTTGGAGTATCTGGGATCCCTGAGACATAAGCTTTCTAATTGTTTGTTAACAGATACTCAGTCTCAAGCTAGTGCATACTTAAAGAATGTTACTATTAAGTATCTCCTGACAGAATGGGATATTACACTTCAGATGACATTCAATTAGCTCCCATTGAAGAGGTGCAGGTATCACTTATTCGCTATATTAACTTCATCTAATTGAGTCTTTGCCCATGCAGACCAACATTTATATTAGTAGCCATAAAATTGCTGGCTGTGTTCATTAATTACAGACAATGCCATTCGTTAGGGGCTTCCGAGGAGAAAGTTGTGGGTGTTCATTGAATGCATAACTTCTGTCAACAATGTCAAACCATGATTTGAGGACTTCAGTAACTCAGCCAGAGATTAGGGGTCTATTACAGGAGTGGGTGGGTGAGGTTCTGTGGCCTGCAATGGGCAGGTCAGATTTGATGATTAAGAGGGCCCCTTTGGACCTTAGAGTCTATGAACGGCCCTGCCATATAAGCTCTGACTTTTTCAACTAAACACTTCTCCATTAGAAAATGCTTATTTGTCAGAACCAAAACTTTTGGGGGAATATATCAGTTTTGATAAAGATTCTGTTGGAAAAGTTTCTTGAGTCCAGGATGAAATTTCTGGTTGAGAGAAAGAACCAACTTCCTTACCCACCCACCCCCTACACAGCCAATAGACCAATAGTTCTATGGCACTCCCTTAGGATGGGGAAGGCCCAGGTTTGAGCCTGCTTTGACTCAAGTAGAGTAGTGACTTGAACCTGGCTCTCTAACATCCAAGGAGGGCTATCCAAACCACCTGTCTAGTGAGTCAATCTTTCTCTAGCCCCCTGAATATTTAATTATTTACACACATTGGAACAGCTGCAGCAGGAAAGCTTAAGAGAGACTGATTCTGAATTGTAGTGAATACCTTAGTCACTAGGCTTTTCTGCGTCTTTCTCACTCATGGATTTTTTGGTAAACAGTTTAGAAAGGTCTTGATTTTGTTCCAATGCATAACACAAATGTTAACACCTGGAAATTGTTCACCCTTTTTTTCCATCTGGCCTGACCCATCATAGTGCCTTGTGTTGCAGCCAGCCAGCTCAGAACACCCACAATGCGGTTAATGAACTTGGACCAAGACCATTTTGATACAAGCCAGCAGCTGAAATGTACCTGTAGGCGGAATAATCTGATGAGACACAGAATCGCTTTCCATTCCATTGTATGACCTATTCACTTGCCAACCAGGACGATGATCAGACAAGAGAAGATATTGGCTCATGATGCGTCCTCCCCAGGCATAAATTTCCCTCTGATTAAAATTTTGCAGATTGAATAAGATGGTCTGGAGCACTCTAAATTATTGCTGCCCGGTGTCCTCCCATATCCTTCACTAACGAATACCAAGTAAAGGGAAAATACACAAAGTCACTCTGTTTAATTATGTGTCACAGCTTGGAAAGAGGATGGTTTGGGGATGATGGATGAGGTTCCCAAAAAGCATGTAAAAAGGAACCAGAAGCTTTAATGTCAAAATCATGTAACTGTTGCCAGTGCACATGTGGCCATAAGCATTTCTGGATTAATATATTGATTGGTTTTATATTAGATCCCAATGACCTGAGTTAAGAGTCCGGCCTTCTAAACAATGCCAGGGTCAGGATTATGGGGGTGAGAATCACCATTAGGAATATCATTAGTTTTGGAGGCTCTAGCACCACATGAGGAGCAATGGCTACAACAGATGTGCTTACAAGTGCTCAACCATCCTTTTATTAAGAAACTTACTAAGCAGATCCACACTGTCAAAAACACTACTACAGTCCAACAGTAAAGAAAGGGGTACCATAGCACACCTGGTCTTAATACTGGCATCACTTACATTTCCTGGTAGGGATCTTGAGGTTTACATTATCTGCATCATCATCACCAGTGGTGGGCATTCTAGCACCTCCTTCCCTCAAAGCACACAGGCCAAGATATAGCCTTTATAGTGCATTACTATATTAGTCATTAGGTCACCTTGTTTTTCATAGGCTAAAATCTCTTCATTCCTTCATTAGCACTGATATCACTGAGTTGCTATGGTAACTTGTGGGTCATTGCAGAATGCCTCAAGCTGTTACTACAGGTCATCTTGCTATATTAACTGACAATTTGTGAAATATTTTTCAGTCTGTTGCTGCACAGTTTCCAGAATATCAGCACATCTCTTACTGCAATCTTACATTTTAATGGTACCAGGTTCTCTCTTGGTCAACTAGTCTGAGACTTTTTATGGCCAAGCTCATATCTTATGAACCTAGAGCCTATAGGCCTTGCATTACAGCTTAACTTACTTATATACTTAGTAATACATGCTTCTCAGTGATACCACTTATTAGTCCCATAACCCTGTGGTGTGAGCCTCTTATATTTTACCACTTAAATCTACAGCTCTAATCTAATCCTCATACATTAATGACCTAATTATATATTTATATTTAGCTACCACATGCCATCTTCTAGCATATAATAGCCTACCTCTAACAAACATCTCTCTCTCTTTGCTATGCTTTGCAAGCTGCAGGACAGATTGTCTTACCATTGTAGGCAAAGGCAAGCCTTCCTCACTGAAGTTGAGCATAAACCATCCCTTTGAATTTGGGATGTGTTCAGAGTTCTAGGCTTCAGGTCTTGAAGCTGTGGAATTCCAGCTTCTTTTACCTGCTGGGCCAAGAGAGGCATCCACTTTTAAATAGCTGGAAGCAAACATTTCTTTTGTGCGCACTTGAAGTTTGAATGATCTGCCGTAAAAAGCAGATCATCTGAAAAGGCACTTACGGCGTTTCAAGCTTTATTGCGTTTGACAGACTGGCTTGCAAAGCAGCGTAATCAGAACATGAAGCTCTAGCAGGAGAACTGTTCAGGCTGCATGTGCTTATTACAGATGCAGCTCTTTTGAAGAGACGCTCACGGAATTGTAAAAGTGTCTGTCAGAACAGTTGGCACATCAATTTTGTTCCCCTTCCCTCTGAAATAAAGTCTGACTAGAAAAAGTATCTGAGAGAGTCTACTTCAACAAGTTTATATCGGGCTCCTTGCCTTAGTATGTGGGCACATCACAGAACTTTGAAAGCAAACAGCAAACATAATAATGTTACTACTATAATGAGTTACATCAGCCCTAGGGTTTCACCGTGAAAGATAAACTATTCCTCCCAGAAGAATGCAGCCTGAAATCAAGGAAGAGCTGCATTCAATTATATTAACTAAAAGCTTCTTACATCACACTCTCAGAGGTACCAACCTTTAGCTCTGATCCACCTATGTGGCAAGTTACAAGAAGCAGAGCAGCTGTTCTCAAACTGTGGGTCCGGACCCCATTTTAATGGGGTCGCCAGGGCTGGCTTAGACTTGCTGAGGCCTAGAGCCAGAGCTGAAGCCCAAGACCCACCGCCCAGGCCCAAAGTTGAAGCCCGAAAGTTGAAGCGGGGTTCAGGTTACAGGCTAAAGCCCTTGGGCTTCGTTTCAGGCTTCCCCTCCTGATGTGGTGGGGCTTTGGCTTTCGCCACCCCACCTGGGGAGGCAGGGATTGGTCTTTGGCTCAGGCTTCCGTCCTCCCTCCTGGGGCCATGTCATCATTTTTGTTGTCAGAAGGGGGCTGCCGTGCAATGAAGTTTGAGAACCCCTAGGGTTGAGGATTGATTCTTCTCTCATTGATATAAATGAAGAGTAATAGACAGACTGATCTAACTGAGATTAGAATCAGCTTGAAGGACTCTTGTCTCAGAATAACAATTCTCATCCTCGCTGGTATCTAGTCCCTATGCAGCTGATCACCAGGGACCATCAGAAATAATAGCCCAGCTATTGGGATATTTAAATAGTTACACAGTGTGGAGCAGCTCCATCAGGAGAGACTGAAAGTCCCTCATCCCAAATTAGCCAATAGACCTGTGGTTGGGGCACTTCGACTGCAACGATCTCCATTCAAATCCCAGTTCTGTGTGATATGGAGAAGGGATTTGAATATGGGTCTCAAGTATACCAGTGGTTAGGACATTAGCTAAGCAGGGTGTCTCTTGCTTTTTGGTTTTGACCAGAAATATCTTTCTAGACATGCAAAAGTTTGATCAAACCCAATAGAACTCTGCAAAATTTTGGTTTTGACAAATTGACATTTTCCAATTTTAAAAAGTTTTGCTGAAAAACTCCTGGCCAGCTCCTTGCTTGCTTGGAATGAAACCCCTGAGCAGTGCTTGGAGAGGTTTATGATTATTTAAGACTTGTCTGTACCTGGCAAACAGGGTTCAGTTCCATAGGGATAAATACAACAGGAGTTTGGCTGTCTGGGATAATTAGTGAGTACAAAGAAATTATGCCAATTAGTTGAACAAAATGAATTGCCTTAGTGTGCAGACCATGGAATCCGATAGAGACAATGTGATTTGTGTTTCATTAAAAAGATTTAAATGACCAAATTGTTTTATTGAAATCAAAATGTGATTTGCTAATTCAGTACCAGAGTCAGGAGGGAGAGTTAGCATTAGCATCTGTTTGCTGTTGCATCAAACTACGCGTCTTTTTTGGCAGTCTTAGCAAGATGCAAAAAGGCCCAGATTCAAGATACACAAACTATCTGCCACTTGGTTCAACTAAAAGCTCCCCAAATGCCTGGTCAATTTCACTTATGATGGCTGATTTGTTTTATAGTAGCACGTAGGTCATGGGGACTATCACCCAATCCTGAATTAGGACTCCGTTGCGCAAGGTGCTGTACAAACACAGAACAATAAGAATCCCCAAAGTATGTAATCTAAGACATGAGACAACAGATGGATACAGACAGACAAATGCTGAGGTTGTAAATCCCAGCTTCTCTAGGTAGCACAAAGGGACCTAAGCAGTTAGGTGCCATTTAACAGGATTTGGGCACTGAACTCCCTTGTATCCCTGTGAAAACTCCACTCAGATTCACACGCGATCATTCTAACTGCAGACTCACTGTTCCATTCTGGGCCCTGTTTGCAAAGGACGCGACTGCTGGCTATTAAATGGTAAATAATCTTCACTAAGTGCATCTCTTGGACACTTCCAAATTCTTCCTGTTACACCTTAGGGAGGTTGTTTGTTAGGGCTTGTCTTCACTAGAGCGGGGAAAGATCGATGGCCAGCGGCGCCCCCGTCAACTCCGTAACTCCAGCTCGCCAAAAGGTGCAAGCTGGAGTTGACGGGGGAGTGTGCCGCCGACCGCCACCGCCGTGAGGACGGCAGGTAAGTCGGCTGCAGATATGCCGATTTCAGCTACGTTATTAACGTAGCTGAAATTGCGTATCTACAGCCGATCCCCTGCGCTAGTGAAGACCAGCCCCTAACATATATCAACATATCCTAACCAAGAATGTCTCCAAAGATTCACAAAGGATGAAATGTAGTCCTGTGCACAGAGACAGGGAAAAATCCATGAATTGTAGTTATAGATCTTGTGCTGGCCTTATGTCAAGTAATCGATTGCACGTCGTAGATCTGGGACCAGATTCCGTCTGGTTTTAGACCAGCTCCCACCACTAACGAACCTGCTGGAAAGGGGTGGAGAGGAGGAAGGCTGTGATATCGCGAAGGTGTCACAACCTCCTGTGCCCATGGAGCAGGAAGGAACTTGTACAGACCTCAGAATTTGGCCCACCTGGCTCTTAAAGACATTTTGATGGAGATATGCATTTTTTCTATTTACTGCCTCATTTATTCCTATCCATAGGTGGGTGGGTTGGTTAGACAATAAAATATTCAAGATTCTCCCTAGATTCATAGGTTTTAGGGGCAGAAGAATCCATTAGATCACCTAGAGCAGCGGTGTCCAATATGTTCACCACTAGTCATGTGGCTAAATGGCTACTGAATTGCGGCTAATGCAAATGGCTTTTTTATAATGTGGCTAACAAGAAAAACTCAAAACCACAAGTGTGGCTAGCATCGAATTTGTGTTGGACACCGCCGCTCCAGAGTCTGACCACCTGTCTAGTGCAGACTGATGGACAGTGCAGGTGTAATCCACAGTGTGAGCTTTAATTGAGATACAATTGGAGTTAAGAACAATCTGGTTAACTCTGTAGTCTAGAGGATGTTTCATTTCCTTTCACTACCCACCACAGCCATCATGTCTTTGCCTTTTTTGCTTCCACTTTCTTAACCTCGATACCGATAGCGAGGAGCATGAGACCGTGCCGTCAGCTCTGGAGCAGACCCTGGCATCCGGGCAAGGTGCTCTTTTAAAACGAGTCTGTACTTGTGCAGCAAAAGACCTCGCGTCTGTAATATGCAAAATCCATTACACTCGGCTGACCATTTTTCAGCCCAGACATATGAGCGACCATGGTGAATCATAAGTACCAATTTGAGATGGGGAGGAAAATACGGTGCAACAAATGGTTGTATTAATTTGATTAAATCCATTTCCCTTGATCTTGCTCTCAGTCATTTTGCCGCTGACAGTGGGTTTATGACTGGCTATCAGAGCTGAAAAGAGAGAGCAAGAGAGACAGCAAGAGCTGTAGCTAGCAGGAGACAGTGTGGCCTAGTGGATAGGGCATGGGGTTAGAACTCCAGAGACCTGGGTTTTACTTGGCTGTGCCACTGTGTGGTCTTGAGCAAGTCATTTCACATCTCTGAGCTTGTTTCCCTCCCCAATCTTTGTCCTTCCTTCCTCTTTAGATTGTCAGAGCAGGGACTCTCTCACTGCACAGTACAGCACAGCACGTAGAATAATGGGACTTCGGTGTTACTGGAGTAATATCTCAAGGCAGCAAGATGCCTACGGCACAGGGTAAGACCGAGGGGTTTCCATTAGCCGTGATACTGATCAGGAGGGGGAATATGGCCTTCCCACCAGATGAAAAAGCCCAGGGCTGTTGCTTTTGAGTCTGTGGGTGACAGTGGAGTGCACAGTGTATATATGCTGACACTGCCGTGGGGCGAAGATACCCGGCCTTGTATCAATTCAAGGAGCTCTGCCGATGGGTTCTGCAAACCTTGCTGATAATCAATGATGGCCATGAATCCAGCAGGGTCTCATCTCTGGAAGGTGGGAGGATTTAAATCTGGAGGAAGTCAGGTCATTCCTTAGGAGTCATTTGGACTGTTAAAATCCTGATCTTGCAAATCGTTACTCCCAGGGGTAGTCATTCCATGGAACTACATGGTCCATAGCGTGGCAGGGAATTTTAAGTGAAAGACAACTAGTGTGGACCAATGTTCCCTCTAATTTTTGACGAGCTGCAAAAATTTCTTTGTGGACCAAACTGTGGACAAAGCCAAAGAGAGCAGGAGAACAGCCATTGCTACTGCTCTGCTATTTACCAGAGATGGGCCAGAATCAAAACCTCAGATCCAAACATCCTTGAAATTTGGGAGGAGTATAATGTCCAGATCCATATTTTGCAGTTGTCGGCTATTTGTAGCATAGGAGCTGGAGCTAGGGCATCCCCTGGCTTGAAGCCATTTCTATTTATTAACCAGGTTTATGGTTTAGCTCAGTGGTCTTCAGCACCCCCACTGGAGAAATCGTTCCTACACCTATGGTTAGAGCTAAGATTTAGTCGTGGGTATTTTTAGTAAAAGTCATGGACAGGTCACGGGCAGTAAACAAAAATTCACAGCCCCATGACCTGACCATGACTTGGACTATAAATACCTCTGACTAAATCTTAGGTGCTCTGGGGGACTCTGGGAGCACCACTGGTGCTCTGGATGGGGGCTGCAGGGAGGGGTCTCTGGGGCACCACTGGTATTTGGGGGAAAGAGGGGAGCAGTGCTGGACTGTCACTGCTGCTTGGGGGAAGGGCATGGCCCAGGACTGCTGCTCAGCAGTGGGGGGAGCAGTGGTTCAGGACTGCCCCAGCCATGGCAGAAGTCGCAAAAGTCACAGAATCCCAGACCTCTGTGACAGATTGGCAGCCTTACCTATGGTTTCTAGTATACGGGCTCTACAGTCCAGCTCTAGATACACTCACATGCACAAAGACCTGGCCAGACTGATCCCTATGGAATCTCCCTCAAGGTCAATAGACTCACTGCATGGATTGATTTGGGCCTTGATCTATATACATTGCAGTGTCCTAAGAGGTGAACTAAGATGGAAAACGAACCTGTTTACCTTATATCACCTAGCCTCCAGATGACTCCGAGCCCCAGAATACAGGAATATTCATCCTCTGTTGCACCTGCTCAGTTTGAATGGGTATTGCCCATGCTCTTCAATTAAACATATCTGAAAGAAAAACATCGTGGCAATTTTGAAAGATCTCTCCAGCAGAGGAGAGTCCAAGGAAAGAGATTACATCTGATGTTTGGAAAAGCTTATAAATAAATCACTGACCTCAGAGTCCTGGATCAAAAGGCTTAAAGGCTCAGAATAATATCTGGCAGGAGCGAGGAGAGAAAGCTTTCACCTGTAGTGACTTTTCAGGGAAAGATGAAGTGATACAGAGGATTAAGGGTTATGAGATTACGAAGGGAAAAAGAAAGAAAACACAGATACCATAGAGCATTATCCATCTGGTAGCAACCTGGCTGGGTTAAGTTGGGGATATTCATATGACACAGAAAAGAGCCAGGGAGAAATGTGACCTGAGCAAGTGAAGGGGAAATGAGTGTGCATGGATATGACTGAACAAGACACTTCGGGTGAATGAGTTAGAGAATGCAGTTATTCCATTCTGGTCAAAAGAAAGACTTCTTCCAATGGGCCTTAAATGTGCAACTGTTGGAACAGTTCTGACTGCAAAGGGGAACAGAAATGGAAGGGTTGGGGGAATGCATGGTTTAACAAGTAGATGAGGAGGTTGTTTTCCTTGTTAGTGATATTTTTGCTGTGTTAGCTGTTGGAAATTAGAGCCAACCCCAAAGCCCTGTGAATTCACAGGGAATACGTAGCCTTTGGGAAAACTGAATTTGCTCAGACATGGATCAATCTGAGGCCGAGGGCTATAAAATAACGAAGGGATCTGCAGCACTTCCACTCGTGGGGTGACATGCTCTAACCAGGACAATCTGAATTAATGGGACTTTTCAGAAATAAGGAGAAAAGGGAGGAGTTTTTCATGAAAAATGTTCCCACTTTTTATCCACCAGAGCATTTGCGGGAGCAGCTGATTGACAGTTCAGCTGTTTAAGGGTGTACTTTGACATGAGTAAGGGTACGCAACCACAGGACCTACAAAAAGGCAACACAGCACCAATAGAGAGAGCCGGTGTTGTTTACAGAGGTAAACCAAATAGGCGTGGTTTTGTCTTGACTCCCAAACTTCCATATTCTGTGTGTTCATAGCCAGCCCTGTTCTCCCTTTAAGAAGAAGTGTTTGAGGCTAGTAGAGGAGATGATCAGACCCAGCTGGGAATGGACCAGAGCCTCAAAGGTATTTAGGTACCCAATTGCCATTCAGATCAATGGGGAGGACTGATCTGGGCCCTGGCGATTTGAGGATCAGGGCCCGGTCACTGCCTGGTGAGCACATGATTCCTATAAAGGCTGAGAGTGCTCAGATGGAGAAGAGGAGCTATTTAAAGCAGGTAGACTCATGTGGCAGGGGGACAGATGGTGTGTTGGAGGACTGGGGAAGAGCTCAGAGCAGGGGAGGCTACATCAGGGGAATGCTGGATTCATGTTATTTTGGGATTTTCTGAAGATTGTGCAGACAGTAAATGGGGCCCTGAAGAAAGGGCCTGAGCAGACTCTGGGTGTGGTGTTTAATCCTTCCCGGTCTGAAGAGACAGGCTAGCGGCCTACCAAGGGTGACCAGATGTCTCACTTGTATAGGGACAGTCCTGATTTTTGGGACTTTTCCTTATATAGGTTCCTATTACCCCCTCATCCCTCCTCCCAATTTTTCACACTTGCTATCTGGTCATCCTAGGCCTACGTGGTATTTTTGTTTACTGTAGAGACTGTAGCCATTCCAATGAGAGATCCCTCATTATGTTTCCCTACCAGAGAGAACCATTTATTCTGAAATGGAATGGCCCCCCAGACAGCTGTTCGCTCAAAAGGTCATTTTGCTGTCTTCTCGGGTAATTGATGCATTAAAAGCTTTCCTAAACTTGCTAATTAAATATGATACATTACCATAACAGCCATCAAAATGTTAATGTAGAGGCCTGAAGCTTGAAATGCAGCCTTCATTTCCTGATAATGAAAGCCCTGATCCTGCAACAGATAGCGTGTGGCTAGACTGCCATGCCCAAGTGGGACGGTGCCCTTATGCAGCAGAACTGGGCCCCAAGGTCTTGATTGTTCTACTGATGTCCTTTGCAAATAGTCATACTTGATGGTGGGAGCTCACAAGTCTCCAGTGACAGAACGGAAAGGAGTTTGGCTTTTCCATTGCTCAAGGTGCATTACTAATGTAACTCCCAGGAAGGGAAAGCAGAGGGAGGAAGCTAAAGCAGCAAGAGATGGGAGGAGGTAGAGGAATGGGGATAAGAGAAGGCAGAAGTTGCAGAGGTAGAGAGCAGGCATGGAGCAAAGAAAGGGAGAAGGATAAAATGGGGAAATGAGTTTGGAACAGCCCTGGATGGATGCCAGATTCTCTATTTTAAGGGGATGTAAATGCCTGTGCTCACATCTATGGAACTCCTTTGTGTCTGCACCTGGTGTTAAAGGGCACTTCTCCTCTCAAGCCCCTCCTCCTGGTAGCCACTTTCTTGGCCATGCAATGGCCAGTCCCAGCCAGCGGCTTCTCCTGACTCCCTCTCTGCATCTCAGCCCTCTGGCCAAGTCACAATAGTTCATCCTCCTTCTGGGTTAACTAAAGGTCCAATTTAAAACCATGTCCACATGTGTAGTTCTTCTGACTCTCTTAGGCTCACCTGAAACCCTCAGCTTCCCCCCACCAGCAGTTTACCTCTGGGGACCTCCCTGATCTTGATGGGCGCTGAGGGCTCTGTGGATGCCCTGGCCTGACATCCCTTTGTTCCACTCTCCAAATTCTTCCTTCCTCTACTGAGTTCCCATCTTTATTTAAGTAGTTGTCACAAATCCCATGCTTTGGGTGCCCCTAGCCTCTGACTGCCAGAAGCTGGGAATGGGTGACAGGGGATGGATCACTCAATGATTGCCTGTTCTGTTCATTCCCTCTGAATAATCTGGCATTGAAGACAGTTGGAAGACAGGATACTGGGCTAGAGGGACCGTTGGCCTGAGGCAATAGAACCATTCTTATGAATCTGAGGAACAAGAGGGCCAGGCAGGAACAAAAAGGAGCAATTCACAGTCAACCCAACAGTTCCTACCCGCAGAGCTGCATCAATCTTGCTCAAATGAGCAAACGTCGTTCCGACCTTTTCTGTAAAGTCAACTGATCGTTACACTTCATTTAAGTGAAGACACTAACCTGCTAATTTCAAAACTAGGGTTTATCCTTCCAGACTAAACACTGGCAATTAATCTTTCAACTACTAACTTGGTAACTTCTGGTATAATTACCCAGTAGCCTACACAAGAAGTTATGACTCTATTTAAAGTAGATGTTTCTTGCCATGTAACTGCAAAGTGTTTAAATACTTACACTGAACCCATAAGGATGCCTTTCTCTGTGGGATATTATTGCTGTCTTCAGACTATTACAGAGCTCGGGGTGACCAGATTAAGGCCTGGGCTACACTGGTGTGGGGGGAGGTTTCAAACTAAGATATGCAACTTTGCGTAGTTGAAGTCAAAGTATCTTAGTTCGACTTACCTGGCCATCCTCAGGGCAGCGAGTCGATTGTGGTGGCTCCCGCATCAACTCCACTTACTCCTCTTGCGGAGCTGGAGTTCTGGAGTCGACAGGGAGCGTATTCGGGGATCGATTTATCGTGTCTAGATGAGATGTGATAAATCGATCCCCGATACATCGAACACTACATGCCAACCTGGAGGGTAGTATAGACGTACCCCAAGTGAGGTTTCCTTATACAGGCATTCTCAAAGACTATGCATACACTAGAGGGCTTACAGTGGCACACATGAGTGAAATATTTTTCACTCACCTGAGCAACACAAGTTTTGCCGATAGAATTGACAGTGTAGAGATAGCTTAAGGCTCTGATCCAGCAAAACTCTCCTGGTGGTGTAAGTGTAACAAAGGTAACAAAGGCCCCTCCGCTTGCCCTCTGCACTAGAGTGAATTTTACCTATAGTGGATCATTAACAACAGAGCTTAGAGATCCTAATTACCAGCCTGCTAATCTAACCAGTTGGCCACAGTCCTGTCTGCATATATGTGCACACATGCTGAGCATTCATTTGTCCAGCAGTTTGGGGATTCTCCATTCTCAGCAGGGGGCTGGACTTGATAACTTCTTGAGGTTCCTTTCAACCCGATGTGTCCCTGATTCCCAGGATTTGATTGAGAGAGACAGTTGCAGTTCTTTTCTTGCAGAGCATCTCTCCAGCTTCTTTTTTTGATCAGTGCAACTTTCGCAGGCTGCAAAAAATAAAATAAATCAACCAACCCCATGTAGCGATTTGTCAAGCTCTTTGTAAGACTCCAGGAGACACACTGGGAAGCACTGTGCTGAGTTTCAATTAAGGAGCATGAAAGTCTGTTTAACAAACGCTTAGAGGCTTATTAGCTGAGATGTAATTAAGATCAATGTTAACTGGGGACCAGAGGAAACGGATTTGAAAGTGAATCAGAAATTGCTAGAGGGTTTCCACCATTTAGATAATAGGAGAATAAACTCTCTGAATCAGCCGTTATCGTATCCAATCCTGAAGTGAAATGTGCTGTGCTGGAAAGAAATACATTTTTGCATCTTTCAAAAGGTGCAAATTAAAGGGGGCAATAAAAAGTTTTCTGTATTCCATGAGAGCTGATGGAACCTCTCTTGTCTCTAGTGCAGTGTGGGTTTAACCTCTGCAAACACGTCAGGCCTTTGGAGCGTACTTCAGAGGAAGCCTGAAGCCAGCTCCTTGGCAGGTCTTTGAGCAGGAGTCTATCATTCCTCCCCACCTCTCGCTTTCAAACAGAGCATCAGGTGCAATGGCACATACTCACAGCTTGCGACTTGTAGAAATTAAGGGACTATCCGATGAAGCGGTGCCACCAAAGCCACCCTTGGTGATGGCTGGATCCTTTTTAAAGGAGGATTCCCACTATACAGAGCTCCAGAGAGAAAGATGATTGGAGGTAGCTCTACCCTGCTTCCGTATACCGGAAGGAGATCCATATTCAGGTCTGGGTAGCACAGCTCCCTCCAAAGTTCTGAATGTACAACCAGCCTGTTAAACAGGGCCCCTTTTTACTTTCTTGCTGAGCATTGAAGGAGCTTTTTAAAGAACCATTTAATGGTGCGAGTTTGTTCACTCCCACGGGAAGGTGGGTGAAAGTGACCTTTCCAAAAATGAAAACCTGTCTACAATTACTGTTACTTTGCAGAAATCTGCAAATAGCCACCTACATGGTTCATCTTCAGTTTATGTATGTTGTGTGCACACAGAAATGCCAATCAAAGATGCCACTATAATAAAGGAACAAGTGTGAAAAACAAAGTGTTCATATCAGAACTATTTAGAGGGCAGCAGATGTATGTTGAGTTCAGTGGTTGTACCCAAGGATGGCATGAGTCCAATCTGGATCTAGTTTGACTTGGGTTTCTGTGTATTTATAGCATTTATATGGCCCCATTACCATAGTTCCTGAGCGCCTCTAAATCCTTCCATGTATTTCTCCTGACAACACTCTAGTGAGGCAGGGCAGTGCTATTATCCCCATTGTATAGATGAGAAACTGAAGCATGGAGCTGTTAAGTGACTGCCCATGGTCACATACAAAGTATATGGCAGAGCAGGGGCTTGAATCCAAGTCTCCCAAGTTCCAGGCTAGTACATTAAATGCTTCCTCCCACAATCACGTTTAAGGTTGATGCAGGGCTAGATTTCTGGCTTGGGTTGGATGATGCAAAAATTTTGTGAGATTTCAACCCTAACTTGCTGTAAATTCACAGAACAGTTGATCATGAAGCCTGCCATCTGGAACAGAGAAGATGCTAACCAGTTCAGCTGTTCTCCCAACATGTCCTCCATTCAGAGCCAGGTCTCCTGAGAAAAACCTTTATCACAAGACTTCATCTTCATCTGAACACAATGGTGAATAAGGCCCTAGAAATGGAAAGCTGCCTTTTCCAGTTTTGGATCTGACACAGAATTAGAGCTGGTAAAAAAAGAAATTGCAACTTCAGTTGAATTTTGAATTACAAATTTTGATTAAAAAAGCAAGTGGAGATGTTAGCTAAACTGAATCCAGTTTTCCAAACAGCCACATCAACGTAGACCTATAGAAGTAGGAATAGATTTGTACCTGGGGATTCTAATCCAACAAGGTTTGAATTTCTTCTTCTGTTTGCCTTCCTGTAGTTAAAACAATGCTTCAATGTTACTTGAACATAATTCCACCATCAGTATTCTTCTGATTCATATAGATTATTGTTTTCTAACTATATAGTAATATTTATTCTCATTGCTAATACTACTTTCCACTTCTGTCATGCCTTTTTTCCAACCATCTCAGAGCATTTTACAAAGATTAATTAGAGTTAATAATTATTAGTTCATTTGCAAGTAAAATAAACCCATAGAAATCACTTGGCAGTACAGCATAATAAAGTCTTGATTTTTTTTACAGTATATTAAAATAATTAGAAAAATTGCAATGAACTGAATAAATGCAAAGCATCAGAACACCTGGTGTGAGAAGCAACTACTATTAAGAGTGAGAAACTATGGCACAGTCTGGACAGTAACTCAGAAGATCTGGGTTGAATTCCCAATTCTGCAACAGCTTTCCACTGTCATCTTGGCCAATTCACTTACGACTTGTCTACACTGCCCCACATTTTGGACTACAGGGTGTGAATAGCAGCGTGTGCCAAAGTGCCATGTTGTAATTCACCCTGTATGGACACTGTGGGTGTGAACTAAAATGTTCCTAGATTGCATTAACATAGTCCTCTTCACACAGGTCTACAGTATGTTCCCATAGTCCAAACTGTCTTTATCTCCACTTCATCTCCCCATCTGTAATATAAGGACATCAGGGCTTTCTTTCTCCTGTATGCACTGCCTAGCATACTGGAGCCCAAACCTTAGAAGAATCTGCTAGATTCTCTTATAATACAGATAATTAATAAGTAGAGCTAGTGGGAACACTGCATAAGGCAAACAGATAACAGAATGTGAAAGAAAATAATGCAAACACTACCAAGGTCAGACCGACCTAGAGGGGAGACATCCTATGCAGAGAAATGACCAGCCAAGGCTTAGTGGAGAAACCAGCCTTGGACAGGCATGAGTGCACATATGGAATATGCTGGTGGTAAGTCATTGACATTAATCAGTAGCATTAAATGTTTGGCTTTTTTGTCACTCCCTCCTCCCCCCATTTCTTCTGTTTATTTATTTATATTTAAGTTTCTTCTGTACATACATGACAGGGTCAAATGCTGCTTTAAGTTGCACAAGTATAAATCCAGAGTAACTCCACTGGGCATAACACTGAACTCTTGTTTTATCAGGAGTAAAAATGGAGGAACTGAGATCAGACCCAGTGAAGTTCATCTGGATTGACACCTGTAAATGAGAGCTAGATTTGGCCTGATATTTTTAGTGTAGATGTAAATACAGGCTTAATCCAATCCGCTACTTCACTTGGAAGTTTTGCCTGAGACAGGAGAAATGGGGTTAGAGAAATACTTTTTTCCCCCACCTAATCTTGCACAGCAAGGTAAATCAGGAATAACTCCCCTGAAATGATTGTCATTAATTACCCTTGTGTAAAATGGATCTTGGCACCAAGTTCGGCTCTCTGCCACTTTGATGAAAATCCAGAGTAACTACTGATTTCAATGGCACTACTCTTGATTTGCCTGGGTGTAAATTGAGATCAGAATTTATCCCTTCATGATTACCACCCACTGACTAGAACACCTGCAGTCATAGAGCTAAGCTGAAATGTAACTGATAAAAAGCACGGGGGAAAAGATAACGAGAGGTGAAAAAAATGAAAAAAGAAATGAAAGGAAGTACCTACCTACCACCTAAATGCATCATGGGAATGCATGTGATTGCATTTCTTGTTGAGCACTAAATATTCAGTAATGAGCACAGAGAAAGAAGAGCAAACAAGTCATAAATACTACAATGCTAACTAAACAGAGAGTGCTTAATCATATATTTCTTAGAAGTCAGAGCAGTCCACTGAGGTTATAAACCCAGTTTTTAAACCTGGCAGAGTTGTGGGCTTCGTCAGAAGGAACATTTGGGCGGCTGGCTGTCACTCCAGGCATGGAACTACTACTTGTCTTTAAAATTCATGCTAAGCAGAAGCTAACTTACTCCAGAACGACACAGAAGTGGAGGTGCAATGAAATTGTTGGTGGAACGGACAGAATCCATGAAAAGGCTCAGGATTGGTCTGTTCATAAAGCAGATAGGTTCTTGGCTTCATTGTAGTTGACTCTTCATTTGATACCGATCTGAACTGGTCCTGACCCTTGTTCCCTGAGCTTAGACATCCTGCTAAATTGTAACAACACAAGTTGCCCTGAGTAAGAGCCAGCATCTAATCACGCTTCCCTGGGAATACGTCCGTGAATGAGTTCTGCTGCGCCAGTTGCATGCCCCTGTTTGCTCACTCCCTGACACATCACATACGGGGGAAGTAGTGGCCCCGAAGAGGCTGCCTCCCTTTCTGTGACCCATGATGCAAGTGCATAAGGGGCTGACTTATGGCTCATTATTTCCTTGCATGAGCACGTGGGGCAAGGTCCGATCCCACCCTTCAAAAGTACCCAGAGCAGCCAAAGACCCTGCAATCACTTGATTTCTCTTTGAGTCCAGTAATGTTACAATATAGGGAGAGTAGGATCTAGGGCTCCCAGATCTGCTATAGCTCAGGACAAAGTCAGAATCAAACCCAGTTCATTTGGGCTCACTGCCCAAAATATGGTAGCGAGATTAGTACTGGCAGTGGGCTGGAGACAGAGAGAGGAATCCTGACATAAAACAGAGGGCAATATGGAAAAGGTAGATAGCTTTATTTGTGAGAGCAGCATCATTACATGCTGAGGCTTGGAGAGTCAATATACCAGAAGGACAAGAACCCGGGTACTAGAGCAGGTGTCTGTAAGCAGGGAAACAAGTTGGATCATTCAATTTTGACTTTTTTCTCTATGGCAAATGTATTCGGCAAATCTAGGCAGTTAACCCTTCTTCACGGCGCTGCCCAGCAAAGCTGGATTGCACAGAGGACTGAGGGCGGAATTGGCAAGAACGGTGTTAGCGTCTTTTCCATCAGGTTTCCATTAGAGAGGATGGGTTCAGGAGGTAAGAATAGCTCTCTACTCCTCCTTCTTCAGCAGGCAAATCCAGCTTGCACATGTAGCCTAGGGATGAATGGAATAATTCAGGTGCTTATGGATACATGTCACAACCTGGATGGGCCAGTCTGGCCATAGCTACTCCAAGTGAAATGGTTAATATTTACCAAAAGGAAAACTCCTCTTTCCTTCTAGTTTCTCTCTATTAATATGCAAATTAATTAACTTAATTTTAACCCCTCCCCCTCCCAAATTTCCCAACTTTTCATCTATCATTCTGTTTGGATGGGCAAATCTCAGAATCTTTGCTTCAGATAAAGGACCCCAAAGCCCCTATGTCAGACATGCCAAACCGGGGTGGAGGGTGGGGAACACAGAAATTCGGCTTATTTTTATGTTAATTGGCTTGTGAGTTGCTTGTTGGCTAGTTTTTGGCTTGTAGCTTGTTGCTTGTTACTATTTTTTTTTTGATCGGCTCCTAGAAAGGTGGGGGGGCAAATAGGGGCTGGGGGGAAGAGAGTCAGGGGTGCACAGCGGGCCTACCACAGTCCCAGATTGCATGCCGGGGGGATCTAGTCACATCAAGTGTTGGGGTGCTTAGGGATTGGCTTGTTTTGAAATGGGATTAGCTTGATTTTTGGCTTATTGTGAAAGTTGGGGGGCTTATTTACCATGTGAAAGTTGGCAACTGTGGCTCTGTTTGTCCAGGCTTGGTCTGAACTATCCAAGCCCTTGGACTTTTTAGAACCGGGCTGGCTGTCTCCCATGAACAGGAAATGCAAGGAGAACTGCCTATTTTGCAATATTGGGGCACTCCTGCTTCTAACCAATAACAGGACGCCCAGAAGCAACCTGGCAATGAAAAATTACAGGTGACGGGGCAGGATTAGAAGGAGTAGACAGGCTGCTTGATGTCTTCAGCATCTCTAATCCAAAGAGCCCCTTCTCAGCTAAAGTAAATGTGCTCTGTTTCATTGAAATCAATGGATCCTCTGCTGGCAATTTGAATGGAGCGAGGCCTGTTCACGTGAGCTGTAAATCTCTGCCCCAAGCCTTCTCCTTGGCCCAGTGAAATGTTTTCTTGTTCATCCATCTATGCCCCGTCATCCCTGCTACACCAGCTCCTTCATCCCCCTCTGAGCTATCACCTAGTTGCTTCCATTAGACATGTCAACTGGATGAAGCCTGCCCTATTTAAATGGCATCCCCAATCTTTGTGGGTTACACTCCCCTCCCCGAACCAAGACTCCCTCTCTTCATTATTGCCTTAATGGTTTCATTCATTAGTGAAATTGCCTAATTGCACTTAGCCTTATTCCCTGTCACCACTGTCAAAAAAACAGGAGAGTCATTAATCATGCTCGGTGCCTTTGTCCCTTGCCGAGACAGAAGCTGATAGAAAGCTAGGAAGAGGTCACAGGCTGCAAGGAAAATCACACAATAAAGATATCTCTGAAGTATGTTCTCTCCCCCTCATCCCCACCGTAAGCCAAAATCCATGTGTTACGCTATAATGCCAGCAGCCTCATCATTAAAGGGCTTCTGTTTTGCTGTATGCCTTGCTTTATATTTCTGCTCAGTTGCACAGTTGCCTCGTAAAGAATAGCAATTAGGTGTCAGTTTCTATTTTCCTGGTTTCATCTCAGCTACCCACATGTAGGGCCACGTTTGCAGCTGGTAAAACTCCAAAACAAAAAAGACAACAGCTGAGAACTGAACCCAGGCGATCTTTCCCTCAATGCACACCTGCGCTCCTCCCTTCAGAAAGATAAGAGGTGCCATGTTTAACTTGTTCCAAGACAAAAAATCCTCTCTGTGGCAGCATGACAACATACAGTAGCTCTCCTGCTTTGATAAAAACAATGCGGAGTCTTTGTGGCACTTTAGAGACTAACAAATTTACTTGGGCCTAAATTTTCATGGGTCAAAACCCACTTCATCAGAGGCATGGAGTAGAACATATAGTAGGGAGGTATAAATACACAGCATATGAAAATAGGGGAGTTGCCTTACCAAATGGGGAGGGGGTCAGTGCTAACCAGCCAATTCAGTTTAAGTTGGAAGTAGGCAATTCTCAACAGTTGACAAGAAGGGGTGGAAATCACTTTTGTAGTATTAATGAGGCCAATGTAAACAAAGAGGCCCATTTCAAACAGTTCACAAGAAGGTGTGAGTATTTAGCAAGGGGAAATTAGTTTTTGTAAAAACTATGAGGAGTACTTGTGGGACCTTAGGCCTGGGCTACACTAGGGAGAGGGTTCGAACTAAGATACGCAACTTCAGCTATGTCAAAGTATCTTAGTTCGACTTACCTGGCCATCTCCCCCGTGGCGGGTTGACTTGGGCTGCTCCCCTGCCAGCTCTGCTTACTCCTCATTACGAAGTGAAGTACAGGTGTCGATTCAGGGATTGATTTATCACGTTTAGATGAGACACGATAAATCGATCCCTGATGCATCGAGCGCTACCTGCCGATCCGGCAGGTAGTGTAGCCGTACCCTTAGAGACTGACAAATTGATTTAGTTTCTGTAGTGACCCATCCACCCCCAGGCCTAATTTGATGTGGCGTGCAATTGAAGAAGCTCTTTGTAAGACCAATCCTTCTCTCACAGGAAAAACTCCAGCTGAAAGGTTGCAATGTAACATTACTTCATTTCTTAGGCTCCAGAATGATTATACAGAGAGAGAGAAAACAGGCTGCTCCCTGAGGGAGTGAAATACAACTCATTCCACCTTGCTTTAAAATGGCTTTTCAGACTGACTGTAGGTACATCGGCATTTACAGTGACATGTAGAGTACAGACACTACACACCCAGATAGTATGGGTATACATAGTAGTGTAAACAGTGAAGCACTACTTAGATGAGTAGCCTGAATCCCCTGGGCATATATCCTCCTGGGGCTGTCTACACAGCTAAGCAGTGCCTCCCACATTTACATTTTTAGCAATGTAGAGGCCCGCTGCTAGAACCTTTCATTGCGGAGTGTAGCTACACACCACAATGACAAGTTTGGATGCAGCCTGTCCTTATGTAGCTACACATGTAGGGCCTGTACTCTGCAGGCCACCATAAGTGTAGACGTAGTCTCTGCCACTTTGCTTTGCTTACAGTGCCCCCTAGCCTGCAAGCAGGAACTGCACCCCCACCCACAAAAGCAATAGTTTTACAATCTCAGCACAGTCTTCAATACAGGAATCAAGCCCTGGGGCTTCATAAATACAAAATCTAAGGGTGCATGATCTCACCCAGATGAAAAAGAAAAAGGAACCTGAAACTTCACCTGCAGCTTGGACTATCTTTGCTGGTTTGCAAACTCTCTCTTACACACACTATTTGCACTCCACTTTTGTAGCCTTGTTTATAAAGTGAAGTGCTGAAAGGCCAAGGAAATGGCTAATCTTGCCATCTATTCAGCCAGCCAGCTGGAAGTATTAAACCCTCCAAGTCAATACGTTGTGGTTGATTTCCAGTTAAGCTTGTGGCTCCATCTGGCTCAGAAAAGCTTCCAAACGCTTGGACACTCAGTACTTATCCAAGATGAAGCTTTGCATTTTGGAGCTTCTCACATATCTATTATTTATCTGCCCTTTGATGCTTGAAATCAGTTTTCTGCATCATCCTTAGGACCCTCTTTTGACAACTTCCCCATTGCAGGATGGGGAACTAGGAGAATAAGCAGTCCTGCGCCACACAGGAGCCTGGAACTGTTCTTGTGAATGGCCTTTGAGCTGTCTTGCAAGCGAGGGGAAGTTTTCCACTCCTTCCTGTGTGACTGTGTAAGGGCCTTCATAATCTGGTCCTGGTATTGTTATTTTTCAGTGCCCAAAAGTGTTCTAGGAGCCTCCCAAGGCTGATAAAAAGACGAGGCACTTCCAAAAGTATTTCACAGATAACACACAAGAGGGTTAGTGGGTACAAAAATCAGTTGGAAGGGATTGATGGGAAGGCAACTCATGGTGACACCAGTGGGATTAGGGGTTTACTCAGCACTGGTTCATGTGACCCACGTGTCCTTCTCTGTGCCCAGTCCACACCGGATAGGAGCCTGTTACTGCCGTTAGCTTTAGCAGACATGTCTTCAGTTCAAGCTGAAGAATCTCAGGCTTCTAACTCTGGAGATTCCCAGGATCGAGACCGTCACCCTATACACAACATGCTGTAGCACATGCTTTATAAATAACTGTTTGTCAGCTGTATGGGGCTTGGGGCTGTAGCCCGCGATTTGCCAGACTTTCTTTCCCCGCTAATCCTCAGATGTCGTAAATTGACTTTTGTAGTGCTATGCCGATTTACATAAATTAAAGATCTGGCTCAATGGCCATACAGGAAATATCTTGACAGGATCTGGTGCTCTGAGAGAGGTGGGTGGGTATCCTTTTTAATCCACTGAATTGCTAATACATCGGAGAGACGCACAATTTCAGCAAGGCAGATTGCATTTCCAATAGACTAGAAAGGTCCATAATGATCCCTCAAGCGGAGCCAAGCTGCAGAAAGCTTTGGCTGCTGAACAGGCAACAATCTGTTTTCAGTTTCATGGGTGTAACTATTGACTTGAGTGGAGTTACTGTGGTGTTACTGGGAGCAGAACTTGACTCTTAATCTTTTGTTAGCCTCAGATGATCAAATTCCAGATATAAAACAACATGAGCAAAGTATTTTAACATTCTCCCTAACAGCGATGGCAAATTTGTTCTCGATGCATTTTAATATTAACGAGTCAGTCTAGCTGAAAACCCTAGTTTATGCTTTGTTCATCTCATTTACAAGAGACTCCCCAATGCTTAACAGAATAATTGTTTAAAACGTATATAAAGAGAATTTGGCAGAAACATTCTCCAGGCTGTTTTCTCTTATTTTAGCAACACAGAAGAAGCTTATGTCTCATAGATCACACTTCCACTTTATAATCCTTTCTGCATTTTCAAAGCATAGTCTTTTATTTGCCAGTCATTAGCAGCTGGCAGTTAATAATATCAGTCAGTGCTATTTAGATAAGAAGTGGTCAGTTAGAAAGCAGGGGATAGCTAGCTCCTTAGTGGCCAGAGTACTGGGTCAAGTATTGGCCCCTAGCACTCTATCATAGGGTGGAAGAAAGGAAGTTTATCTTTGCCATTTTACAGATGGAGATGCCTATGGGCAAACAGGGAGGGCAGGCCTGAATAGGAATTGAATCCAGATCTTTTGTGTTCTAGCTGGTATCTTAATCAGAAGTCCACCCTTTTTCTCTGTGGAAAGCGTATGAACATGGGAAGCTGTCTTTTTCTCATTAGTTAGGATGCATTAAAGGATTCTATTACATTTAATTCAATATGTTAGGAAAGCTAGCCTTCCTTCCAAAACATATATTTAGCTAGCAGAGCCAAGCTATTAGTCTGCTTAATAAATAAAATTAGTTCAAAGAAAAAATTAGAAAGGAAATCAATACTAGATTTCCCTAATCAAGAGCCGTTCTTAGTCCAGCAGGTAAATGGTACAAACATTTCTAAACTATTGTACTGCTTCTCACGGGAAATATAATGGAAACCTTAGCCCTGATCCCAGGCTGCACCTCAGGAGGAGGAACATAACGGCTTTAATTCACTTTTGGTTCCTAATCCTGGGACAGTTGATGCACTGGGCCAGTCTCTCAGGCTAACGATCCAGCTCCTAATGAAGGAAATGGCATGATGCCCGTTGATTTGATTGGGGGATGGAGCAATTCCTCGGACCAGCCTTGAAGCTGCTCTGTTCTACACCAGTTCCCCAGAGGGGTCATTGAAGCAGCTGGGTGTATAGATGCCCTCTAGCACTCTGCATTAGCCGTTGGGTCGTGTGGGGCTGGCTTAGAAACTCTGCAGTGGCTCTGTACCACCCAAGCACTGTCCTACAATGGGGATATCTTCCAGAGGCTGGATCTGCTGTGTCGCTGAAGTAGCGCAAAGCAGCCCCAATGCACCAAGGAAGGGGCCTGTGTGTTCATTTGATGGGCAAATTACCTGACCAAATCTACTCTTCCACAATGTGTTTAACAGAGAGACTGAAGGAATTTCTTTAAAATATGTCTGAAGAAAAAACACACACTGGAGATTTATCCTGAAATAATAGTCTATCAATACACGTCGACCCAATTTTATGTCTCAGAGAGAGGCATGGAATGTCATTATAAACATTCTTGATATGCAGTAGGCATATTCCTTGCTTTAAAACCCAGGTTTTTCTTTTCCTCTAGGGTAAAAGCCGGTGGTTGTGTTAGAACAAGGGAAGTATTAATGTCTGTAAAGCATGTTAGCATCAAGCATCACTTGCTTTTCTTTCCAGTATGTTATAAAATGATCACGGGAAGAAAAGCAGATAATGCCTAAGCCCATGACCCTGTTGTAACAGTGATATCTCCGGGTACCGCACTATGTCTGTGTGTGCAAAAGCAATAAAATTCTGCATCTTCATTTACAGCACCTCTTTAGCTCCCACGCTGCTCAAAGAGGTTGAAATGTTGGACATTGGCTTCTCACAAAAAGAAAAATCATGCCCTTAGTGCTGCCGAGTGGCTGGCATTTGAAGTCAGCATTTTCCGGCTGTTGTCACCCAATGAAGTGATCATTCCATTTTTCCCCAACTACTGGTCCTTATGAATGTTCTTGACTGCTTTCCTGGTAGAGTGACCAGACAGCACATGTGAAAAATCAGGATGGGGGTGGGAGGTAATAGGAATAGGAATATATATAGGTTATATAAAAAAAAGACCCAAAAATCAGGACTGGCCCTATAAAATTGGGATCTCTGGTCACCCTGTTTCCTGGTGAAACACTGATTTGCACATGATGTGTGTCTCTCTCTTTCACTCCCTCCCAAACACAACTCACTCCTTCTTCCATTCATTGTATCCATATTTCTTCACATGTCCCCAGTCGTTAGTGTCTGGATCCCCAAAGGTACAGAGGCACTTAACTCCAATGGGTTACATGCTGAGATGCCTTTGAGGATCTGCACCTCGGTGCTTGATTTGAACTGCAAAAAGTATTAGTGGTTTCTTTTTCTTTCTTTCTTTCTTTTAAAGCAACACTTCAAAAGTGTTCCTGGAAACACTAGGCTTCTACCTGAAAATGCATCTCCATTACCTTGAGATCAGATCTGAAGAACCCGAACTTTGTGGAGTTGGGTTTTAAATCTAGCCCATCACTGGACCCTAGGCAAACACGCTCTTCTGAGGCACAGAAGAAAATAGCCACTGGCTGTAGCCCAGCCTGACCCTCCCCTCACCCGCTCAGGTACCCCCACACCAGCTCTCTGACCCAGAAGCCCCTACACCCAATTCCTCCCAATAGCCTCAGCTCCCTACTGTCCCTTCCCAAGAGCCCCAGCCTGCCCCACTCCAGTCCTCACTCCGCATCCTTCCCTGCTGGTGGGCCTCGGGTCCGGCCCTCCCACTTCCCAGTCCCCAGCAATGAGGGGAGTAGGAACCTCAGACATCTTGTCTGTGCGTTGAGATCCCAGCATCGCCCGAGTGCTGTCCCAGGAACACTTCCAGTGACTCACACCTCAACGGCTGCATGGCAGCCAATGGGCCACTTACAACTGCATTTGCCAGACCAGGCGGATTAACAAATGGCCAAGGGGCAAGACTAGCAACCGGGCCAAACCTGAGCAGTGCTGTGACCACGTGCCAGGTCGTGTTGCCCCTCACTCAGATTTGACCCAGACGGAGGAGCAGCCAGGCCTAAACTGAGTGAATGTCCTGCTGACCTGGTGCATGGGGTCACAGCACCCAGTCCCCAAACCTACCAGCCCACTTGGTATTGGCTGGCAGCCTGGCTGTTAGCCCCGGCTGGGGGGCCAAGGACTGGATGGGCACAGAGGCTGAACTGTCTGGCTGAACTCTGGATGGGCACAGAGGCTGAACTGTCCCCTCGCCCTTTGAAAGCTCTGGGCAGGCGCTGCATTTTAGGGAAGACGACACTAAGATGTTTCTGCTCTGCCCATTCCATAGCTAAATAAAGGGCTTCAGTCTCTGAACCTGACATCTTTCAGGGTTATAAAATTCATAGGAAAATACCTATATACGCCTCCTCGGTAGGGCACTGCTTTTCTGGGTAGTACACCTTGCTCCTTAGGATGGAGGAATTCCCTACTTTAGACATGTCATGAATGGTGTCCGCATACACACACAGATGTCGGGGTGAGTGGGGTGCAGGGAGCTGAACTCAGAACTTTCAGCACTGAAACCACCGACTGACCTCCTTGATTGGTCCTGTAGAGTAGCAAGTTGTATAACTACCAAGACCAGCCACAAGAGGGAGACATAATCTGGCACGCACACAGACACTTACGCAGGGGCATAGTTCCCTGGTACCACAAGCTAGTTCAGAGTGTCAGAGGTCCCGGGAGTTCAAGTCTGTCTGAGTGGACATTTGGAACCAAACTGTGGCTACAAATACATCATGGCCATGAATGGGGATTGAACTCATGTTAGCTCAGTGTAAGACACACCAGAGACACAAGGCGCAATCCTAGCTGATGCTCGAGCATTGAGTAAAGGCACCTGATTCTGACTCCTCTGAAGACTCTGGTGAGTCTGCTCCAGAGGAGCCGGGGCTGAAGGGATGCAGTCGATGAGTCAGTAGGAGCAAGCCCTTCTTATGTACATATGTGCATGCACCTGTTCTGACATGGCCTCCTAAAAGGGAAACATCATGGCACTGGAAGGGGGCCTTTCAGCCATTAACATAAAGGAAATGTTCATACATAATTCTGCAGTATATGCACAGTTATTCCATGATATTGTCATGGAATACTGACGGGGGGAGCAACATTATTCTCAATTTTGACCTCATGGGTAGTTCCTTCCCCTCGTAGCTCTGTCTTTGTTGAAGTGGTGGTGGGACCGAGTGCTGATGTGATTTAATGACCTGTTCTGTTGCTGTAAAAGCATTTCTGGAAGACCTCGCCGTAATATACTGACAATATTTGATATTTTGTGAAAACAGCCAAGCATGTGCTAGGTTGGCATATGATACACTCTGCAGGGGCAGGCCAGCTGCTGTGTGTGTGCCCCAGGTAAGCACTTTGATTTTCTGAGCTTAGCAATGAATATTTGGGTTTTATTTACACTAGGAGCCTAGAGTATGTGTTACTCTGATTGAGATGAAACCCATCAAGGTGAGATCCTCACAGCTTGATGCAAAATCCACTCACAGTGTCCTGGACATAATGTCACATGTAAACCAAACTTGCACATTATTAATTTTTTGTGGGCCACTGCTTAAGCTGGTATAGTTCCATTGTCAAATTACGGGGGCAGACCTCATCCAACCTGCAGTGTGGGCCAGTGGTTAGAGGACTGGGCTGCAGGAGGCCAGGGTTCTATTTCCAGCTCTGCCGATGGCCACCTGGGTGACTTTGGGCAAGTCACTTTGCTGCTCTGTGCCTCCGTTTCCCCATCTGCAAAATGTGGATGATGATACTGGGCTGCTTTGTAAAGTGCTTTGAGATCTACAATAAAAAGCACTGTATGCTTTATATCCCACAGAAATAATACCGTATACTGATATCTGAATGGAACACAACGTGTGAGATGAATTTGGGTAAGCAGCAGGGTTCAGATAACAACGTGTAGACAGGCGAAATTCTGGCCCCATCCAAATCAATGGCAAAACTCCCATTGATTTCACAGCAGCCTGGATTTCACTCAGTACATCCAGGGATCAGTGGATAATGCTGCTCCAAGACCATTCAATCTGTGGCTTCTCTCTGCTGAAATAAGAAACTTTTCTAAAAGGGCCTGATCCAAAGTCTCCTAAAATCAATTGACTTCAGTAGCTTTAGATAAGATCTTTAATGCTAGATTTGGCCATGGTCTTATACGTGCCCTAAATATATAAGAACATAAGGATGGCCACACTGGATCAAACCAGTGGTCCAGCTAACCCAATATGCTGTCTTCTGGCAGTGACCAATATCAGGTGTTTCAGAAGGAAAGAACAAAACAGGCGATCATTGAGTGGCATGGGCCCACTTGGAAGCGGACTGACACCTACCAATTTATTCCATGGCATCATTCCGTGGCATCATCTTTGCCCCCACTAAAAGGTTAGGATCCCAAAGTGAAAGTGCGAAAATAATCATGGGACGCACGTTCAGCTGACATCACTCAAGATTGCTCATTTCATGTCTCTTTCTGCCAGCAGGAATCCCTTCCATTGTCTCCATTTCTCTCGAGAGCTCTCTTAGCTTGGTACAAAAATTCATAGTTTTGCCTATGGACTTAGTTTTTCTCCCAATGGTTTAAAACCCTGGAAAACCCTACAATAACAACCTGTGTACAATGTATTTTTCAAAATCATACGCGTACAGTAAACATGTGAGTATGTGTAAAACTTAACAAGAACCGCTGAATATGTGCTCTTACTCTACAATAACTCTTCTAATACTTTTTTCCTTGCAATATAAATAGGACCAAGTTATCAATTGTGTCCTGTTTACAGATATTTGAATAGGCTGTCTCATTGCTTGTACAAATAGCACGCTGACATTTATTTGGTGTATTAGGACTCAGCAAAGCTTCCCAAGACAAGCCATAAAAGACCCATGAACTGCAAGAAGCAATCCAGTAAAGTTTGAAGGGCTGGCTTAGATGGCCTGTGGGAATAGGTCTTTTCTGTCTCTTACTTCCATGTTTCTATGTCCTTTATTTCATCCAAATAAACATGCTTATGGATGGGCTACAGTTATTTGAACTGCAGTGGTGACAAGAAGCAATATCTAGGCAAAATAAATGGCTTGTTTTAGGATTAAAAAACCAAGGCACTCGGAACCCAGCATACCAGTATTCCTTTCTCGTTTTCGGCTGAGGATCAGATTGGTCCACTGGATAGAACACTGGGGCTGGGATTTAGGAGATTGAGGTGCCCTTCCTGGTCACTGACCTCTCTTTTCCTGTCTGCCTTGTTTACTTCAGTTGTAAGCTCGTTAAGGCATAATGTCTCTCATTAGACGTTAGTACAGTGCCTAGCACAATGGCTCCCTGAGCTTCGCGATAGCATGTAGGCCCTACCATTATACAAATAATAAATAATAACAATAGTTGGACCTATGCTAAGTTAAGCATCAAGGACAAAGCTGTATCAGTTTCAGAATGCGGTGACTTATAATGGTAGGAAAAGATCTGAGCCTACTAGCCAAGAGGGAATTCAACTTGTTTTAATTTCTGAAAATACGATTTCAATTCAGAGCCATACTTACATTTAGAACCAATAAATAAGACACAAAACAGCTTTTTAGGACTTCACAATCACTGTCATTTACATAGTAATAAAGTGACGGCATTACATTTCATAAGCAGCTTGGTTTAGGATGTTATACGCACTATGGATGAATTTTCCATTTCACATTCATTTAATAATTCTTTTTCAAGGCATTTTTAGTTGATTTGAAACACTTCTGGGCATTTGGAGTCTCTTATGTGGGTTAATTACAGGAAAACAATGCAAATGGTTAAGCAGCACTTCAAAACTACAGCATATGCATACTTCCAAGATCAGTAAATTAGTGCTGTGAGCTGTTACCTTGAAAACTGCCATTTAAGAAATAGTGTGTTTTCCTTTTTTAATATAAAACTTTCACTTAACAAACTTTTGAGAATACTTGGGGGCACTCTCTGCTTTTTGCTGATCCAGCGATGCAAAGCAAATAGGATGGTTCAAACAGGCTCACAGATGCTTTGCATCCCCAGACCAGCACACACCGGCCAGAGTGTACCAGTAAATCTGTCCCCAGCATATAGAAAGAGAAAGTGATAACACATCTCATGGCTTTAGCTACAGTGCCTTAGGCATTCCCCAGAATCCAGTATAATCCATGATTCTTTCATGGGGGAGGTGGAATCTATGTACATTTGTTTCAGCTTGTGGGTCTCAGGATTTCAGTTTCATCTCTGATTTTCATCCCCCCCCGTTTTTCAGCTCCTCAGTTTATTTACAGTTTTTCAAGTCAGGACCTTACACCTTACTTGTTTGCATATGTCCATTGAACTCCAAGTTTTGCTGGGTTAGCATTGCTTCTTGCAAGCGGCTGCTGTTCTCCTGCCTGTGCTTGGTTGGATCTCCGTCTTCAACGCCGTTCCCCTTCCGGAGACATAACACTTTCTGAAAACTCTGCTTGAAGTTGTCAGAGAGAAATCCATACAGTATGGGGTTGGCACAACTGTTTGCATAGGACAGAACGACCACAAAGAAGTAAACGCCAAGTAACCCAGGCTCTTCTGGCAAAGTGGATATCAAATTGACAATGTTCAGTATATAAAACGGGAGCCAGCAAAACACAAAGACGACCACAATGATGACCACCATCCTGGTCACTTTCTTCTCTGACCGCCTGCGCCTCGTAGACCCGACTCGGACTCCAGAAGACTTGACCTTAATCACGAGCAGCAGGTAGCAGAGGCAGATCACCAGCAGGGGTCCGAAAAATCCCAAGACCGATGTGTAAATGATGAAGGCGGCTGACCATATGTTTATTGGCTCTGGCCAGTTCATGTTGCAGGTGTGAAGGTGTTCCTGAACATCTGAAAATATAAATACGGGAATCACCACCAAGAACGAGAAAGTCCAGACTGTTATACTGATCAGTTTGGCCACCCTGGGACGGCGCCATTTGGTGGACTTGATGGGATGCACTACCGCCAGGTAGCGATCCATACTCATGACAGTCAAGCAAAAGATACTGGTGAATTGGTTAATGCCGTCTACGGTCATCACAAGCCGACACCAAAAGGACCCAAAGGGCCAGTAAGAGATGGCATTCTGAGTAGCTAGGAATGGCAAGCCAAGCATAAAGAGCACATCGGCTACTGCTAAATTCAAGATATAAATGTTGGTGACTGTTTTCATTTTGGCATAACGCAGAACCACATAAATGACCAAGGTGTTCCCACTGAGTCCGATTGCACATACAAGGAAGTATATGATAGAGATAAGAACTGTGTGAACGTCTTTGGACACAGGCAGCCCTGGCATAGTCCTGTTGTCCGTCATGTTCATCAGTGAGGAGGAATTTACATCCTGGGCACTGACCTCCATGCCAAAAGTATTGGAAAAATATAAAGGATCCATTTTTCCGTTCCCAATTTTTTTTAAGGCTGAGCTAGATTAAGATTCACGAACATCTTGTTCCTGAAATAAGAAAAGGAAAGAAGAAAGAGAAGAAAAAAGAATTTTTTAAAGCCATGCATTTGATGGGCAACATCCAGAACTGAATTTTACATTAAGCATCTGTTGTAGGCCTTGCTCAGTGTACCATAAACGTAATTACAAGTGTAATCAACAACCGTTTTTGTATCAAGCAGGTGTTGCATTGCTATACAGCATCCCCAATAAATAATAATATAAGAATCACCAAGCTGGAACAGACCAATAGCTCACCACAATAGGGTCATGTAAGTCTAGGTTTCATCCTCAGGAACTGTTTGGAAAGGAATACGCCTGAAAAGCAGAGACGGAACATTCCAAAGCTCGGGGGTATTTGGATCCAGAGTTCTAGGTCAAGCCCATCACTGCTCTAAAGCTTTGAAACTTGAGTTTTATATATTGGGTTTTTGCCCATCATTGTTTAGAACATTGTGTTGGCATGTGGGTAGCATGAGCAATCTTTTCCCAAGAAAGCGCTGCCAATCACAAATGTTAATTTCTACACGTCACCTCATGCCACCTCGAAGACAATGTGTCCTTGGAATGATTCTACAGCCCATCTGCCTTATGCCTCACCTCTTTCCAGGGCCCCAAAAGAAGGGGAAATTCTCTGCTTTCCAGTGTGGAAAAACCACCTGAGCTCCTACAGAAAGAGATTAGTCATTAATTTAGGGTCAGATTTTCAAAGGGTTTTTAGCAACCAAAGCGTCACAATAGAACCTGCTGGGCTGAGGCCTTTTGAAAATCTGGGTTCAGCGACAGCTGCTGATTGGTTTAATCTTTTGCTATAATCTGGTCCGTAACAGCAGTTCACCAATCCACTGTGAGTAGCAACAGGTGTGAACCAAAATTCCAAATCTAAATGCCTGAGAGGAGAAAGGTGTTTTTAAAATCCAGACCAAAACCCGGCTCTCAGATTTGCAGCTGAGGCTCATTCCACTGAAATATTTCCCCGATCCGCCTGCTCACATAGAAGCCGTCTGAGCTGATAGATTCAGATGCCACTTACAGTCTGCCTGAACCAATTGAAAACCCACGGGAAACATCAACATCTGTGTAGGTGTGGAAAAATAAAACCATCCATTACAGCAAACAAAGCCTGAGTATAAATTCACTGATATCTCTGACGGGAAATCCTACGTTTTGGAACATTTAAGAATAGACAAAGCACTAGACATAGCACTCATGAATGCAAAGAAAACTGCTTTAGAAAGGAACAGATCAGCTCACTTCCAGCTCTAAAGTCTACATCCATTAGCCTTCCCCATATGCCCGTTCTGCATGACCCCAAATTATGATCTGAGCTTCGTGTCAAGGAAATGCCCTGACTTCAATGGGTGTCCTGACAGAGTCAGTAATAATAATTCCAAGCTTGTATAGAGCAGTTTATATCAAGTAGATCTCAAAGCACTTTACAAAGGAGGTCAACATCATTATTAAGTCTTCTGCAGGTGGGGAAAGCATGGAACGTGCCCAAGGTCGCCTAGCAGTTGAACTAGGAGCAAAACGCAGGTTTTCTGTGTCTCAGCCCAGGGCACTGTCTACTAGGCCACACACATGTGAGTAGGAGTTCAGGTTTATTAATCAAGCTGAGTAGGGGGAATTTTTCCAAGCTCTGCCTCCATTGTGCCTGACTCACACTGATGTTATTTATTACTCTATCTCCTGTATGAGCACTCTGTCTAGCGAGTGTATGAAGCCACCACTGTAAGGGTAATGAGGTGCAAAACAGACCATGTAGAACTGCAGAAGAGTTTACACTAAGAACCTTGCGGTCAACTCAGAGGATTACTTCTCTCTTTCATCCGCCACATTCACAGTGGGCCATAGTGTAAGTGCCTCCTGCTCTCAGTAATAGTAGGAAATAGTTTGTTCTGGTTTTGAAATGTGCAGGTGGGGAGTCAATGTCTGAAGAATACAGTTTGCTTTCGCATTTGCAATTGGGGAAGATGTGTCATCAAAGACAAAAAGAATGTGCAAAGATTAGAATAGAAAACGTAAGGAGACTGTGGTTGAAGAGCACAAGTACATGGTGTAGCAAGAGTCTTCATCCCTTGATGTCTTCCAGTCATGACTGGGTGCTCTTTCTGGAAGATATGCTTCAGCCAAATACAAGTTACTGGGCTCCATACATGAGTAAATGGGTGACATTTAAGGGCCTGTGATTTACAGAAGGTCAGACTAAATGGTCTGATGGTGCCATCTGCCATTAAACTCCATGAAACGAGAGCAAATATGAGAGAAAAGACAACTGGAGGGGAATTTGCAGATTCTGTACCTGGTGAACTGCCACACGACCTTGTGTTTTTGACAGTTCAGTGATGGCCTTGATAGAAGAGCCTTGATAGATACAGTAGGTAAGTAGCTTCTGAGATTGTATAGCTCACAAGCGAAAGAGTGGGGCAGGTTAATATTTAGCTGAGGAACCTCCAAATACGTTACCATCCATGTTCTGCAAAAAGTGGGGTAGGTGCTTCTCTGAATGGTACTCTTCCCCGCGGTGTGCCAGTTCTGACCATGTCCCAGCATGGTTGGGAAAGGAAGTTGTGCTGCTGGAAGGAATGTCTCTCAGTGGAGATGCAAAAACAAGGTCCTCATGCCTTTTTTCTGTAGAGATTGATTCCTCAACAGATTTTAATTTCATTTTGTAAAAGCAGGAGTTTTAGCCTTGGCTCTCTTACTAAATTCTATCTGGTGCATTTTGTATTTTTGGTTCCATGGAAACCATGTAGCTGTTGCTTACATGATAAAACACTACTGCTAAACTCATCATGTTGCAATTTTTATCACAAATCTCCCTCAATCCGTGCTATCCTGAGCGCTGGCTAAATTCACAAGGAACTACCGTCATCCCTACATTTCAGGTCTGGGTGCCTTACATGGAGTACAAAGACAGCTATCTCGAGGCTCAGCACACCCAGTGTGGGAATGAGTGGGCAACGTTTTAACTCTTACGAACCCTCCAGTTACAGCTACTTGTGTGCTGGCTCTAACAGCCTTGAAAAACGTTGAACCTCTGCCATTTGTGCCAATGCTCCTGAGGGTTGAAAGCCAGGTACAGTAATTGGTAATGAA
Source organism: Dermatemys mawii (assembly GCA_007922305.1). Classification (NCBI taxonomy): domain Eukaryota; kingdom Metazoa; phylum Chordata; order Testudines; family Dermatemydidae; genus Dermatemys; species Dermatemys mawii. The sequence continues at coordinate 4,874,305 of ML677381.1, read as the reverse complement.
ACCTATGGGAATGACAGGGGACAAGGAAATGCACAAGACCTCAAGCAGATAATTAAGATGATATCTGAGGACATTCAAGCTCTGAGTTTCTCTCTGCTTTGTGACATCAAGGCAAGAGATTAGGGTAGAGAAAGGCTTGAGCTGATACATCTGCATTTTGCCAGGAGCAGTTCTCTTCCCCTGGCTTGTTTTGATGTGACCGGCCTCCCTTCCTTATTGGCTCCAGATTCCTCACTCTGTCTGAGAACTATCTGGGGGAGGAAGAAGCAGGCCACATCTGGAACGCAAGTTGGGGATGGGGGAATATGGACATGCAGTCCAGAACGGCACCACACAGAGACTAGCTGGTTCGGCAAACAAGAGGAAATGTGCAGAGAACATGAGGTTGTCGGTTTGTTATGGGACAGGCATATCCCAGTGAGTCACGAGGTAGAGAACGGGGGAAGGATGTTTTTTTTCCTTGAGGGAGAAAGCAGGAGCATGGAGGAAGCATGGATCTTGAATGCATACCTGTTATAGACTCCAGTAGCTCCACTCTTTCCATCTGCTATTTCAGCATCATTAATGAGTTAACAATAATAATACTTAGCTCTTTTATAGCACTTGTCCCCCAAAGATCTCAAAGCACCTTAGACAGGAGAGCAGTACCATTATCCCCATTTTACAGGTGGGAAAACTGAGGCACAGGAAGGGCGAGTGATTTGCTCAAGGTAACCCAGCAGGCCAAAGGCAGAGGCAGGAATTACACCCATGTCTCCTGTGTTATCCACTGAGCCAAATAAAGAATCACTTTGCGCTCATACAATTTGGGCTTCAAACAGCAGATTACCTAGGGCATTGGGTGAACTCTTCTGTTGGTGTAGGTAGAGTCGACACTGTAGCATTTTAAGTGTAGACAAGTGTAGACAAGCCCTTGGCACTGCCAGCAACCTTCAAACTCTTTATGCATAACAATCTAACCCTCAGTCTCCCACTGCATTTCAACCCACATGTTACGCCCTTCTGCTTAACAATCTGTCCCACCTTGCATTTAACTCAGACACTCTGCTTCCTTCCCAGACCTGAGGAGGGGCTCGAAAACTTGTTCATTCTCCCAAAGTTGGTCCAATAAAAGATGTTACCCCACCTACCTTGTCTCTCTCTTAATATACAGGTCAAAGGTTTTGCAATATTTTTTTTTTTTTTACTAAATGGACATTTCCATTTTTGTGGACATTTTTCAATTGAAATTATTTTTAGCAAATTTCAATTTTTAAAAATTCAACTTTCACAGTTTTTGCTTCTCCCCATGGAAAAAGGAATGGAAAAGTTGGGGGAAAATGAGATGGAGTAATTTTTTCTCACTTTTTAAAATGTTCCTTTTTTCCCATTGGAAAAATTATTTTAAAAACCAAAATAAATATTTTTCCTCAGCTGAAGTGAAACCAACATTTGCAAAACCTGTTGACATGATTTTTAAAAAATGAAAAAAATGTGAAAAATTGTAATGACACAAAAAATGTTCCATTCTACATTTTTCACAAAATAAAACCTTTTTGTCTGCTTCTTCAAGAAAAAAATATTGCTTTTTTCACCTGATCTGTTGTTAACACAAATATTGACTGAACTGAGGGAAAATATACAATGTGTTACCATTTTGGCTTTGGGTAATGTATCAGATTTTTAGGAATTATATTTTTCTGATGACAACTTTACTGTTATTACCCTCATGCCCTGCCATTATTTCTTTTATATACATATTAAAGCAGGCCGATAATTTATTGTGATAAATTACCCCATGGATTGTGCCCTTTTCAGTTCATAAAGTGTTCATAAATGTATATTTGCAATTTGTACGTCTTTGTGGAATATTTCATACAAAATTTTTCAGGCTTTGGCATGTTCATAAATTATTCCTTTTCACTATTGGTTCATGGTGTGTGAGTGGCCACGTAAGTCACATGGCATTATTTCTGCTCTCTGACTGGGTGTCTAAAATGTTTTAAACAGAATAGCAAATAGCGATTAATGAACAGTGAATACTTTTCTTTGTAAAAGTACACTTGTTCCTGTGAGAGTCATTCCAGCAGCCCTACATTTCTATGATTCAGTGATTCTATAATTCATGCAAATGAAAGTGCTTTCATGCAAATATCCATGAAAAGGTGTCAAATGGAACTATCACAGAATGAGCAGTGATTATTTGGCATTCACAAATATACATGGGGGCACTGTATTAATAATATTTATCTAGATCTCACAGAAAAAGAGTAAATATTTTCAGGCGGGAGTGTAACCCTAACTAAACAAAATTCTCGGCATTTGTTTCCCAGTAAACAAATGCACTTCATGCAACCCCTGACCATCTACTGGTGACTCTAGCGTTTTGCTCCACTTGCACAGCTGCTGTTGCTATAACCTTTCCAGGTCATTCCTCATTACAAACCTCAAACAACATGGAGCTTGTATGCTATGACAAGATCTGCAGACACATCTTCAATAACCACCTCCATGGGCAATTCTCCCCACCTCTAAGTGAGCACTTTAAAGCATCCCTAAGCAATTTTGCGCTGCCTTTAAAAACTAACCTCTATGATGCAAACCCTCCATTTTTTGCCGTATGCAGGGTGATTGCTTAGGACTGCATGGGTCACTCGTGACTGTTTTTTAGATGCATGAATGCATTTATCTGTACATGGGCATGAACACACACGCCATGTACATGTGCAGAGAGGATCAAATTCCTTGATGTAACTGCCCTGCAGTCACTGCTGTATTTGAGAGCAACTTTTAGCCATCCATCGCTATTTATCACACAGGAACATGCACACCACATGGTGTCCTTTAGGAAAGATAAAACTTTCTAACTATTTTTAGCACTTACATTCTCCCTAGGTTTGATCAATTGCTCTAGTGGGGACTCACAACTCTAGTTACATTGTTTGAAATCCCCTGCCTTTAATATAAACACCCCATAAAAATGACCAACTCAGCCCTAGTCAAGGACCCCCCAAAGAGACAAATCCCCTTGGGGAGGTGGGAGAGAAGAGAAGCAACATTGTATTTGTCCTTCACCAAGAAGGCCCTTTTCACCTGGCTTTGCAAACAATTCCTCCTTTCTTTCAGATCTTCCCCAAGAAGGGAAGTGTTAAGGAAATGGGATCTCCGGACTAGGTATGGTTAAAATATTTGCATTATTAATACAAACTTGATACCCCTCTGCTCTCAGCCTCCTATTTACTGTACCCCTCGGGCACAGTCAGTTCCAATGCACTTTGCAATCCCCCTCCCTGATCCTTTATGAAAGTCTATTCTCTTACGAATGGGTTGCAAGCAGCAGAGGGAAAATCGCTGCACATTTGGCCATCCATCGGCTGGGATTTCAAAGGAGCCGAAGGGAGTTAGATGCCCAGAACGGAACAGGCACCTACCTCTTCTAGGAGACAAGGACAAGATCCCTTATTACAAACTGGAAATGCAAAGGGACAGCAACCGAAACAAGATCCTTCCACTCCCGGTCCCTTGTGCCCCACAATTGCCCTTGCAATAGACACTAGTGAACGCCACAACCCCCCAGCCCTGTAAATCCCTCTACGCGCCTCTCTTCCAGTGCCTGCTTCCTGGGGCAAATGGACAAACAAACGGGGAGGGGGGAACGGGCAGGTCCTTACCTGCCTGGCCAGGGATTCTTCTGGGTAAGATCAAGGGGGGAAATGAACGGCCCCCGCTTCCCAGCCGGTTCTCCAGTCCCGGGGCGTCCCGGGAGCGGTCCCGCATGCCTGGGCGACGGAGCCGACTCTTCTCCCTCCGAAGCCAGCTAAACGGGGATCAAATCTTCGCCTCGGGCGCAACAGGGGAGCCGCGAGCGGTCAGCCTAGCACCCCACAGTCCACACACCCCCCGGCAACCCGTGCAGCTGGGGGCAGGCCGGGGTGCGGGGCAGCGGGGATGGAGGCGGATCGCACGCTGCAAAAAGGACAAAAAGCCCCCCCTGAGCGGTGCCGGCATCCGCTGGGGGAAAGTCCCGTGTGAACGGGAGAGCGGTGCAAAGCGGCGTCGCTTCGGTCCCGCACTGGGGCTCTGGAAACACCGGGGGCGGGGCGGAGGGACACTCCGCCAAAGCAGGGGAGAAGGGAGGGATTAAATCCCAGTCCCCCCCCCCCGCGCTCCACTCCGCTTCAGCGATCAGCCGGGCGCTCCCAGGCTCCGGGCGGCTCGTTCGGATGCGGGGAAGTTGCAGGTGCCACCGAGCTGCAAAGTTCTCCGAGCCCGCCCCAGGGAGCAGCGGGAGAAGCCCCCGGTCTGGGCTCTCGAAAGCCGGGCCCCTTCCCCAGCAAGGGGGCAGGGAGCCCCCGGCCATGGGGGCTGTAGAGGAACTGGGAGAAGGGGCCACGCTTACCTGCGCTCCCTTCGCTCCGGATCCCTTCGCTTCCTTGCCTTGAACCCCCCCTCCCCCTCCGCTTTTAAAGATCTGGGGGCGGGGGGGTGGGTTGGGCCGGCGGCTGCTTCTGGGATCCCCAGGGCAGGTGGCTCGGCGGGGTGACTTCAGCCGCCTGCTGCTTCGGAAATGCCTCCCTCTCTCTCTGGTCTCCTTCTGGGGCTCGCAGGCTGTGTCTCCCCCCTCCCCCCTTTCCCCCCCCCGCGCCTCAGAGCCCTCCCGGGGCGGGTCTCTCCTCCCCCGCTCCCAGCCCGGCTCTCCCCAGCGCTCTGGGGCACCAGCCAAAGCTCATCCGCCCTGCGGCTGCAGAGAGAGCAGCAACCTCTGGTCTTTGCCCCTGCAGCCTCTGTGCAGGGTTTTAGGGGAGGCTTTTTAATAGATTCCCCCTCTCTGCTTCCTGATGCAGGGTCTGTTTCCAGGAGAGCTTTCGTTTACACACACACACACACACTCTCACACACATACACACACACACACACTTCATCACCATGGCATCTGTCACAGCTTAATCACCTTCAGCCAGTCACCTGGAGTGAATCTTTTGCTCTTTTCCTCCTGGATACATGAGCCGACCTTTGTGAAGACCTGGGGCAGAAAAGGACCCATTAGCTCCTCTCTGGGCCTATCTCCCTACCAGGTCAGGAAAGTTCCTAAGGATTGACTGGTTGAGAGTCTTTCCACCCACTTCAATGGACTGTGGATCAGGCCCCTACAACATAAAATCTGGAAAATATTGGACTAGAGGGCCGTGTGTTGCACTAATTTGCTCCCCCATTGCCATCCCCCCGGGTTGCACTAGGTATTCGGTGGTGGAGGTATTTGTCTCTTTGAATGCAGCATGGCAACAAATGAGATACATGTGTCTTCTCTCCCATTTTTCCCCTGCACCCTTCTCCCCCCACACCAGTGCAGCCCTTACCCAGGGGGTAGTCAATGACTTTTTGTCCAGGTCCAGATTTCTTGGTCAAGGTATAATCAGGGATAGGCGCCAGAGTACATCACAATAAAACAACAACAATGATGATGATAAGTAGGGGGACCAGATGTCCCGATTTTATAGGGCCAGTCCTGATTCAGGGGTATTTTTCTTATATAGGCTCTTGTAATCCCTCCCCCCGTCCCAATTTTCCACATTTGCTGTCTGGTCACCCTGATGACAATAAGTAACTAAGAAGTTGTCATGGTCCATTCAAAAATGTCTGGGGGTCCAGATCTGGCCTACAATCTGTGGTCTACCCCTGCCCTAAACCATCCTTGCCCACTGAAATACCTAAATCAACCATCCACTGCAGTCCCATGCATTCACACGGCTCACACAGCCCTCTCCACAACACCACAGCATGCTGCAGACATGACCTTGTGCCGGGAGGAAGCTGACAATGTTGCCACGCATTAGCCTGTGTGTGATGTGGGGGAACACGGTGCTGTTATCCCCATCCCCAGCTAGCCCGGCCCCTCCAGACAGGCCGTTCTTCATCGACACGCACGGAGTGCTCTTCTTCTTAACAACTTATCTGATCGTAATCCCCTGCCACGGCTTTTCAATTAGACAGCTGTCATTGAGGCAGATGCATAAGTGCAACACATAAAGGAGAAAAGGGCTGTTTTCAGCATGTCTCTTTCTAATGTAGTCTGTTGATGTATTTATGATCATGTATCACTAAATTAAACTAAGGCTCCGGCCCGCTCTGACCATGACAATGGGGGCACTCATCTGATAACAATAGCGTTGGGTTGATAACCAGAAAGGAAGCAGAGGTTTTGATTGCTCTTTTTGAAAACATGTCAAATGAAAGGTGACACACTTGCCATGTTGTGAATATCAACAGGAATAAAAATAGGATTCATTTGGAGTGAACTTTTCTCATAGGCTAATTTACTCTAAAAATAAAAGAGAGCTGCTGAAAACACACAATTCACAAAGGTTCCCCAAAAGAAATGACACACAGTCTGAATAAAGAGTTGGATCTTGCAAACATCTGTTGTTGTTGGGTAGGATTTCGGGGGCACTGGAACAATTTGTATTGTGGGGGTGCTGAGAGTCATTGAACCAAACTGGGCATCATCCTGGATAACATATAATCCACTTCAAGCTGCTGCATCCCCAGCTCCAACACCTAAGTGGGGTTTTCAGAATTGTATTGCTATTTCAGACTCAGTATTGGTCTAATTATGCTCCCATTGATGTCAATGGTCAAACTTCCAATGGGAGCAGAGTTAGGCCAAGGCTGAGCATCACCCATGATTATTATATATTTTCTTATAATGTCTAAGGACCCCAGTAAGGGACTTGGGGCTGATTGTTATAAATGGGGAAAAAGACAATTCCTGCCTCACAAAAATTACCGTCTAATAGCTCAACTCAGCAAACCATTCCATGCCAGGGACCCCACTAAAATCTACAGAGCTGTGAATGGATGCCGGCATTTGGCCAGGGCAAGGAGCTTGAAGGATCAAGTCTCCTAAATTCCAAGCCCAGAAAGGATGGCGCTGATCATCTAGTCTGACCTCCGGTATAACACAGGCTGGAGAATGCCCCCAAAATAATTCCTAGCGCCAAGGGTGCTGGAACAATTTATATAGTGGGGGTGCTGGGCCTTGACCCAAATTGTGAACCTGTATTTAATGGAAACCACTTCAAGCCAGAGGTCAATGCAGCACCCTCTGTGCTGCTAGATCTAGTGTCTATAGCTGGAGCTTACCTTTTAGAAAAACATCTGATCTTATGGAGGTGGATGGATGATGTAGCTGAGGGGTGTGTGTCTGTGCGTGTTGATGGGTAACAGCAAAACAAGCATATTTTTAAAGAAGAGAAGTCTCACGTTCATGCCCATGACTTTTTACTCTAATGGGCTCATCACTTTTGCCGACAATATTTATGGTATTCGACATCATTCTAACCTATGGTGGGGTTTTTAGTGTGTTTTTGTTTGGTGTTGGGCTGATAAAAAATCAGGCTACCATACTGCAGTTTGATGGTTTTTAAAAAATATGTAAATACTCATCCAGGAGACATCATTCTGAGAGGTAATTCTATTCATTTTGCCATTGCTCACACATCAAGGTAGTGTCATAATAAGGTCTGTTAACAATGCATTTCCTAGCAAAATCTTGAACGATTATGACAGTGGTGATAATTATATTGGTTAGCAATAAAATTTAAAGTGTAGTGGTGGGTAAATTTGCCTGCTATGAAGAAGCTATAAAAACAGGTTGCGGGTGAAGCACCTTTTGTGCTTTAGAAATTGACTTGTCAAAATGTAGCTGAAAAATAGAGGATGTTTTGGGATTGCTTTAAAAGAAACACACTCAGGAAACCCGTGTGAGCTATTTTCCCTCTTGAATTAATTGATGAGCAGCAGAGGAAGGAGCAGAGACTTGTGGCTTGAATGAGAAATAAGTGTTATTCCAGAATAACGAGGATAAGTCTTTTGTTTTGGGTCAGCCTATTTTAAAGATGGGGATTCTAATTGAGATCCATTTCCCAGTTTTAGACATTTTGGGGGTGTTGTGATTGGGGGCTTGAGGCTGGGACTCTCTGTAATGGCTAAGCAGGTTTAGCTCGACCCACGTACACCTCAGAAGGGTGTGCAGACCACTAGGAAACACAGAACAAATTTGTGCCCCTCTGAGCCAGTTGCTGTCGCAGCCACTCTGAGAACAATATTTCCTGCTTCTAGACCACAATTCAGTTTGGTATTTAAGGACACGAGTAGTCTCAATGGAGCCGATCACTGAACTCAATGGAATTAGTAATTTGCTTAAAATTAGACACTTGCTCTCCCCTAAAAGTGGGTGAGCAGCATCTGTTTACAGAAAGGGGAAACTGAAGCACAGAGCTGGCAAGTGGCTTGCCCAAGGTCATGTAGCCAGTCAGAGCTGGGAAATGAAGGCAAGTTCCTGGGGTCCCACTCTGGGGCCTTATTCATTCCACCATGTTGCCTTGTTGTACTAGACCTGCTGGCCTTTGAGCACAGTGAACTCCACTGGTCTGGAGCTCCTAGTATTAGATCTGATACCTGGGGGACCACGAAAGCTGTGAGCCTTCTCTATGTTCAAATCCTGGCTTATATCTGAGGGATGAAAATGCCAAGTACTGTAAAACAAGCAAACATCTCACCGAAATGAGAAAACATGCCCATTTGACAAAACATATTTGATTTTGTCTATAAATAGTTGGGCAAACCTACAAAATGTTTGGAATCTCATTTTTGACCTAGTCTGAGTAATCTCAGCCTTCTAGGTCTGCACAGTTAGTTTGAAATCTGTCCAGAACAGACTTTTCATGATATCTTATTGACTAGACAGTTAGGAGTCTATAAATTCCTATTCAAGGGTAGATACCAAAGGGTCTGATACTGGAAGACTCTTTAGTCTTGCAGACAAAGGTATAACAAGACCCAACGAATGGAAGATGGGGTTAGAGATCATGAAAGTGGAAATCAGCCACACACAAAAAATTGTCTAAGTTTTCCCTGGAAAATTCTGACCTTCTGATGCAATATCAAAAAAGTGAAATATTTCAGGGGTTGGGTACACAAGTTCTGTCTTCAGCTGAAGTACTTTGATTTTGGGGCACCAAGTTTTTTGACAAAAGTTTTCTGTCAAAAAAGAGTTTTTTACCAACTCTACTTATGTCAACAACCACAAACAATGATGAGCTTCCATCCTCCTTTAACACTGGTTACTAGCTGTTCATGTTGAAGTGGTTTCAGCCACTTAAGGCTCCTTTGAGTTCCAAGAGTGACACAAATGACCAGCACAAGGAGAAGGTGAGACACAGTTCCATATTTTCCTCCCTCTTCCCTTTCCTCCTCCTTCCCCCCTTTCTGGTAACTCAGTAGGAGCCATCGAGTGCAGAGGCTGTGATTCCGGATGAGTGGATGATCCACCTGGACTGTGTTTTTGAAAAAAAAGTCAACCACTATCACTGAAGAAAACAATTCTTTGATTTCCCACCCCCTACTTCTCTCTCACTTGTATTTTGCATTTTATAGAAGTCCATTGACTAGACACCTAATACTGTTATGCAGAACTTCACCATCATAGTAAAATCAAGAGAGAAGCCCAGAATTTTCTTCTTTGCAGTATAATTGCAGCCATGTTGGGCCTAGGATATAAAAGAGACAAGGCGAGGGAGCTAATATCTTTTATTGGCCTAATTTCTGTTGGGGAGAGAGACTAGCTTTCGAGCTTACACAGAGCTCTTCTTGGGGTTTCTTCTCCAAATTGGCATGCAAATTACTAACCCTCCATTGAACCAAGCCTGAAAGGATGAAATGAATGTGTGTGAGATGATCAATTATCAATTACAGAGTACTTAATAAGCAGAATTTTAATATCTCGCTTTGCTCTTGTTTCTAATCAACATACCTCCCTTCATAGCATTCAAAAACGGTTGAATAGGTTTCTTCTTACAGACTATAATAAAATATAATTGTAAGCATTTTCAGATATTAAAAGTCTTTGTTTTTTGACAGAACTTCCAAGCAGTATATTTTGTTCACACTGTATTTTTATCTGACTAACCTTGTGACTACCACTCATAGGGGAAGTGTGACATCTGTTATTTTAAAAACCAGCTATTGCATAGGGGTAGTACTATATGGTTGTATAGGGATAGTATTATAGCCGTATGAAGTTGTCAAAACCACATAGTTTTTCATCAGCAGCACTTCCAGCTGGTTAGCACAAGGGAGCAGGAGACAGGACTCTTGGTCCAGGCCACTGACTGACTCTGTTGGGCAAATCGCATGACTTATCTGTGGCTCAGTTAACCCAGCTGTAAAATGGGTTTACTATCACTTTATGAATTTATGGGAATAGTGTCAGACTCGAGCCTTAGTTCTATACCAAGTAAGTGCCTGCAGATTAGACAGACCTGCGTAATAAAACCACTTCTGCAAAAGGCAGCAGCTCTCCTGCCAACACAGCGCTGTTCACTGGTGCTTCGGCCAGTGTAACTTATATCACTTGTGGGAGGGTGGCTTATTCACACCCCTGAGCGGCATAAGTTATACCAACCTAATCTGTAGTATAGACAAGCCTATGTGCTTCCCTGTTTGCACTACAATGAAGAGAGGGTTATTATGAATGAGTTGGTGGGAAATGCTGAACTCTTTTGAGATTGCTCTATGAGAAGCTGAAGCAGGTGCTTCAGGGTGCCATTGAGATTCTCATCTGGGGTAAAATTCATCCCTGAGCAAAAGGTAGCCAATGGCAGATCTGTCACATAAGCCTCGCAAATAAGATGTAGAGGGATTGAAATGGTTAATATAGCTTGTTCAGGCTCATTACCCAGAGAAGGAATATCATCCACAGGCTGCAGACTGCCCATGGACCTGTCAACAGCCTCCCCGGGATCTCTTGGGGGGACTTTTTGTTGTGCTTTAATTGCTGGAGTTGAGTAGAGCGAAGTGATTCATTGTTCGTTTTGTAACTACTGATGTGAGCAGCAGTTTAACATTCCCAGCCTCCAACCTTCTTTGGTTTCCTGCCAGACTCCTTATTATGCATCCATAAACACGTGCAAACCATTTAACCGCACAGTCTTTATTAAATGAAGAGGGTGTCTTTATTAAATTGAAAGTTCCAAAGCTCCGATGCCAAATATTTACAGGCTTGAAGCCTTTTAGCAGAACTGTCAGGGACACTGGCATCACATGAGGGGTTTTGAAAAACAAGGAGGCATCATTTAGCAGCAGAGATTAAAAAGTTCTGCTCTCTCCAATGGCAAAGCTATGAGGTCAAACACTCTGTACAAGGGATAACCAGACACAACACGTTGGGTGGCTGTCATATTGCTCCGCTGGATACAAGACATCCTTGCAAAGATTTTTCTTCCGTGTAGACCATTTTCCTCACAGAAGGAAGCTCTATAGAGCTTTAATCCACTCAGTTCTTGGCCATTCAGCCCAGTTGGGTGTCAGTTACTACTGGCTGTGATGTGGACACCCATCTGCTAGGATCTAGACTGGGATCCCCTGTTGTTAAGGCACTGGACATCTAATTCCTAGTCTGGACACAGTCACACTGTTTGAACCCAGGCAAGTCATTCGTCTATCTTTGCCTTGGTTGCCCATGTGTAGAATGTGTTACTAGCACTTCCCCATCTCCCAGAGAGGATAAATCCATTAATATTTTTGAGGCGCTATGACTCCTTGGCTGCTCCCTGCAACCACTCTCAGCTGCTTGGAGGACTTCTCTTCTGCTCCTTCCTGGCCTGGAGTGTGGCAGAACCCTGAGGCCTCCAACAGAGGGCCTAGGAGCCTAGTCCAACCTGTCATAGCACCTTGCTGAGTTTTATGGCTTTGCATTTAACGAAAAGCAGATGCAAAAAATGACATTTTAAAAGCAAACCGTAAATGCTTATGATGTTTTTTGAATATTATAGCAACATTATTAAATCATACAGTCAAATTTGCTCGCACACTGGAGTGAGCCTGTCTCATCAGCAGGCGATCTGTTCAGAGCTAGAATGATTATCTAATCAGTGGAATATATTTTCTTGACTCGTTACTGGCATTTCCTTTGGAAAGAGCAGACATTTTAGGTTTTTTAAACATGTTATTTTACCTTTTATTCCTTCTAATTTGTGATTTTTTTAAACGGCTGTAATGCTTTGCACTTAAACCTTTCCTCCAAGCATCTCAAAGGGCTTTACAAATATAGATTAATTGAAATCACTGTGGATTATTATGCTTCTCTGAAAAATGGGTAAACTGAAGCATAAAGAATGTGACTCACCAGTGCTACTTGGGGTATGTCCGCACTGCAATAAAATGTCCGGCTCAGCTGACTTGGGCTTGTGGGCCTTGGACTGTGAGCTGTTCAATTGCAGTGTAGACGGTCTATACTGCCATTTGATAGCCCCACAGCCTGTTAGCTGACCTGGGCCAGCTGTGGGTGTTTTCCTGCAGTGAAGGTATTTCTAAACAGCCTTTGGCAGCAAGTCTCTTTGCTCATGGAGTTGGACTCACTCTACAGCATTAAAAACATGATGTAGATGTTGTGGCAGGAGCCGGAGCTCAGGCTGTGAGGCCCTAGGATGGGGGTGCGCTTCAGAGCCTGAGTCCCCAAATTACAGCTTAAAATCTCTGTCTACACAGCTACTTTTACAGTGGCTGCATGAGCCCTCAGGGCCTGACCTGTGTGGAGGTGGCCATGGTGAATTGGCAGCAGGGCTAATAATTTACCCCCAAAGTCCTGACTCTCCGGCTGTGTCTACACTTAAAATGCTACAGCTGCACAGAGGGGCTGCCATCGCGCTTCAGTGAAGACACCGACTGCCATGATGGAAGAGCTTCTCCAATCGCCGTTGTTACACCACCTCCCCAAGAGGAGGTAGCTAGGTCGACTGAAGAGTTCTGCCATTAACCTAGCACTGTCTGCCCAGGGACTCAGGGCTGGTCTACACTAAAAAGTTAGGTTAACCCAGCTACATCATGCAGGGGTGTGAAAAATCCACCCAATAGTCCATGGAGACTGTGTGACCTAATACCTCGTGAAGATCTAAGTTGACCTAACAGTGGACAGTGTTACATCAGTGGAAGAATTCTTCTATTGATCGAGGTACTACCTCTCGGAGAGGTGGGTTAACTACACAGATGGGAGAACCCCTCAAGTGGGTGTAGCGCTACACTGAACCGTTACAGTGGCACAGCAGCTGTGCCGTGGTCATGTTTCAAGTGTAGACATGCCCTAACTTGTAACGGCTGAGCCATTTCCTGGCTGACTCCCTGACTGTAGGCTTCCAGCTGCAAAGCAACAGGCAGGGGAAGTGAAGGATATTTATTTCCCAGTGTTGTGGCAGATCTGGAGAACTCTATACATTTGTATTCATGACGGTCTGTTGGCACTGCCAGAGGGTTTACCTACTCAGGGCTAGATTTTTCTCTTGGTTCCACCAGTTGCTTTAGAGGGGGCAGGAAAGGGACAGGCCAACCTGAAGTCTTCAGGAGGCCTAAGGACTAACTGAGCCAGAATTCATCCTGGGATCTCCCGGGAAGTATGCACTGATATCCCTGCTGCAGCAGCCTGCGAAAGAATGCAGCTTACTCCCTGTCTCCTTGCCAGCTAGCTGGGCTGGCACTGCCCAGCTAATTATGGTAGCCAGTGCAGATGATAGAACCATTGTTATTATTGTAACACCTAGTCCTGGCCCAGGACCTCATCATGCCCGGCACTGCACAAACCCCAAATAAAGAGATGGCCCATGCCCCAAAGAACTTCCAATCTGTGCACAAGACAAGAGACAACAGATGGATATAGATAGATGGGGGCACACAAGGAAATGATGAGAAAATGTTGATTGGTGTGATAGGCAGTGGTCTCAGCTCACCACCAGCTCTCATGTTCCCCCCACCTCCACCCTGCCCTAGCTTCGTTCACGACGCATCTTCCACTCTTTGTTATTGTCATGTTTAAAATGCTTCACTCATCCAGAGCCTGCTCCAAAGCTGGATCCAGTGGCTGGAAGTGGAAGTTAGACAAATGCAGACTAGAAATAAGGCTACATTTTTAACACTGGAAGTAATTAACCATTAGAACAGCTTACCAAGGGTCGTGGTGGGTTCTCCATCACTGACTATTTTGAAATCAAGATCGGATGCTTTTCTGAAAGCTGTGCTCTAGGAATTATTTGGGGGAACTTCTCTAGCCTGTGTTATATAGGAGGTCAGACTAGACAACCACTGTGGTCCCTTCTGGCCTTGGAACCTCTGAATCGAAGCTCCTTTGAAGACAATGGAAAAACTCCCATTGGCTTCTGTGGGCTTTGGAGCAGGCCCCTGGTCAGGAGTCTGAAACAATGGCATGTGACCTGTAACACAACACCTGTCAGGCGACCTGTTGTGCACACATACCCTGATTGAGAACCACGTCATTAGGAAATTCATTTGCAATGTATAATTTAACTAGCTAACTGTAATGCTAACACTGCATATATCTCTTTGTTACCCTTTCTTTTTTGTATGATTTTTATGGGGCATTGGTCTTTGTATATGAAATCCATTCTATAACCATCACTCCTATTGCCCTTTGCCTTGAAGAGAGAGAGGTAGTACAAACATGAAAAGCCATGACATGGAACCAAATCAGCTAAGCAACAGTGACAGAGAGGTAACATTCACAGAGAGATTCCTCAGCCATGAGCTAATTCGGAACATGAGTGTCACTATTGTTGCTTCACTGGCAAAGAAAGAACAAGCCATTGCCAGACTGCTACCCATCTTGACATTTCCGTGAACACTCGAAACTATTTTGAGCAGTGGTTTGCTCCTTTTGTGGATTGGGTTTGTATTGTGTGTCAGCTACTGGATACACTTGTGGGAATTGCTTGGGTTTTAAGCCATGCAACATCCACGAGTCAGGTGGCTACAACCCTGGATAAATCTCTGAAACTACAACTCTTTCCGTCAGGTATTGAGTATCAGAAGGAGCAAATACTACAGACAAAGGGATATGGTGTTTCAGCTTCCTGCGGGGAAGAGGGAAAAAGGGTACAGAGAAGTAAATAAAAGGAACATTTGCCCTTGATTTCTAGCAAAGATCATGTGCAATTAGTGACAATGAAAAGTGATGCTTGGAACTTTCACTTACTTTGATCCACCTAATATATCCCAGGCTATTCAGTGCGATAAAGGAATCGAATATGGAATCAAACAGCTTCTTTTGAACATTGCAGCGGTGGATGCAACCTGCAGCCCCTCCGATAATAGAGGAGTTACTGTACTAATTTTGCTTCCAAAACATAAGATACTTTTGCTTTTATGACAATAATCTTTGCCAGCTTTATCTGAGACCATGAAGTCATGCTAAAACACCACCATGTGCTGTCACTTTTATAAGTAACCACTTTCTATTACTTAGGGCACAGAAGATGCGTGAGTCAGTGTATTAACTTTCATATTTTCCCCTAGACTTTGCATTTAACCTGCTCTCAGGCATTGTCTCCTTATTTATTTTCAGAAAGCTAGGACACAATATGTTATCAGTTTTTCCACGTACTCTATCTAGGTCCATACATGACCCTCAGTATTGTTGCATCCAAGCACCTCACAATCATTAGTGCCTTTTATCCTCACAATACTCATAGGAGTCAGCAAAGTATTATCCCCACCTGACAGATGGGAAACTGCGGGATAGTGTAGATTAATTGATTTGCCCAAGGTCACTCCATGACTCAGGAACTCTGCAGTTTATCTTCTTTTCTTGGTACAATACCTCTTTGTCCAAGAGACAGGGCAGGGAAAATCCTGCTGATGATATTTGCAAAACATTCAGAAAACTCTTACTCCACAGGTTTTGGAAGGGGAATGATTGTTTAAAAAAATGTCATGAAATTTTATTACTGAAAACATTCAGATTTTCAAGGCTTCTAAAGATTTTTTTTATTTCTCCCTCCTCGTCTTCTCTCTCCATTTTGAAACTGAAAAGCGGGGGAGGCCTCGTTAGAAGGAAACAGGAGAGAAGCCTCCACATTAATTTGAACTTAAATATAACATTGCAGGGAGGAAACACTAAGGGCCAGATCCTAGGGTGTGGGGCAGGCACTTTGCACCACACTGCCAGCAGAATCTGGCCAAAAAGCAGTCTAACCAGCTACAGGAGGATCACCCTATCTTTCAAGGACATAGCATGGTATCTCAAGACCGAGTTTCCCAGAGAGTCTGGAGGGGGAGCTGTGACGCTCTTGTTGTTATGCACAGCCAGTTGGAACCAGACACAGAATCAAACAGATCTCTTGCAAGTTCCTTAAGCACCGAGATCCAGATCCTTCAATGTCTCTAGGCACTTAAGTCCCATTGAACTCAATTGATGGTTCAATCTGTCAATCAACCTTTGTGGATCTGGGGTTCAAGTGATCACTGAACAGCACACAGACCTGGGGTTGCAATGCCTACACCACACCTTGGTGCTGGCATAAGGGGAAATGACATGGGCTACTCTATACTCACCAATCGCCAGCTGCTGTTTCTGCCTTTTGGGACCATTAGCAGGCTATGTACCCTACCTAGAGCATCCCTCAGGCCATTCTTAATTACTCCTGGAGACCAGTCCAGCAAAAAATCACGTTTTCTCCTTCTAAAGAGTAGAAAAATCCATAATAATGAAATGAAATTCCTGTGCACACTGGAGGACTTTGATAGTTCCCTTCAAATTGTTTCTTTGGCTGTGTAGCCAGCTGCATAGTTTACTCTTCAGGCAGTTTGACTGATACCTCTTCTGGATTTCCCTGTGAGAAAACACTTCCAGCCATAGGGATTGATAACCATGTTTAAACAAAGCCTGTGAAATCCATCCAAGGCTTTGCATAGGGATTTCAAACAAAGCCAAAGCAAGAAGCAGCCTTTTAGCTCACACTTATTCTGTTTTGCCTTCCACTCGGGTTTTATTCACCAGAATTAGTTAATTAATTAATTTATTTGGAGGACACACTGCCCAGTGGCTTATCTCCAACGAGCAGCTGCAGAGAAAGAAAAGCAGGAAACGGCCAAGCAAACGCCTGCAAAAAAGAAAAATCATCATCCCTCCCATCTCAAGCCTCCAGAGAGAGAAGTGAAGGACGAGTCAGGGAAAAATCTTTCAAGCATTCTTGCTTCGTTGGGCTGCTTGCATCTCCCATCTGTCATCTTACAAACACTTCCACTTGCCTTCAGGTGATGTGAAAAACCCGGTGACAAGACAGATTGGAGGTGGTTCTGAAGTTCTTCCTGTACCAGGAAAAGCAAGTCAGTTTCTTGGTCCAGGAAATACTGACATTCTACACAACTCAGACTTTCTTCTTTTGCGTCTGATGTCGTCATCGATTTTAAAACTGTCATACAAAACTACACATACGAACCCACCCTTGAACTATTTAAAACAAGAAGGATTGGATTCTCTGGTCCAGCAAATTCACTTTGCACCATTTACACTTACGTGGTGCAAAGTGAACCCAAAGCTCCCCGGGGTACCTGCTGGGGAATTCCTTCTATATACACTGATGTAGCTGTACCCTAAAGAGGAGGAGGACGTATGGTGGGGTAACGCAGACACAATACATCTGATGCTTGACTGAAGCTCTCTGTTAGGGACCTTATGCCAATGGAGGATTTGGCTGATCAGCATGGAGGTCCCACCCTCTCTGCACATGGGCTGGTGATGTGAGGCCAGGATGAGGGGGCGACCACTGCACACTTAACAACCACTCCTAACATGATCCCTCAGCACCCATTGGAATGGTCTCCTTCCCTCAGTACTGCACAGGCAAAATGTCTCTGACAATGGCGCAGGTGTCACGTGGCTGCCCCTCCCTGCAGCCTGGTTCTGTCCTTAAAAGCCACACGAGAGCGCAAAATAATCGGGGAGTGGGGGGAAGTTAGGCAAGAAACCTAGGGGGAAAAGGCAGCCAAGGACCGAATATCAGGTCAGCACAAACTCCGGTCTAGAGCTAGCCGATGTTTCTTCCATGACACATTTTTTCAGTCGAAAAAGAGGAGATTTAAACCAAAACAAGGAAATTTATTGTGAGAAAAATTCATTTTCGACCATTTGTTTTGTTCATCCAACCCCCCACCCCCAAAAATGGGAAAAAATAAAAAAATTTCATCTTTTAAAAAAATTGTTTACAAATTCCTACCTTTTCTTCATTTCCCCCTTTCTGTCCATGGTGACTCTGGGAGCCACCTGTGGAAAGTCTGGCGGTCATGGAGGGCTTACATGGAAATTAAATGGTATCACCCAGGCCTATGGTTGTCCTCTGCAAGGCATGAATTTCACAGGCAATTAGTAAAATTGGCTTCAGGGGAATAGCTCCTGTGAGCAAATGTTCCTCAGCCATGAATAAAAGCTGCAGAAAATGTCACCCTTTGGATTTTCAGCCTTGAAATATTTGTAGACCCCTATTATAGAGGATTAGCTGAGCTATGTGTTTTTATCTCTGTTAATCTTTCCTCATAAATGAATTCATTTTGTTACTACAGTGTAGCAACAGTCATATTTTGAAGAGAGCCCAACAAAATGACCCTGTAATGAGCACGGAGGACCCTTAAAGCTGCTTTGTCGAACACTAGCTGTCGTGCACATCTACAGGGTTTATCAAGCTCTAATGAAATGCACTGTCTGGATTTTATGGCCAGCTATCAGCATCTCGGATGTGAAATTATATTACACTGAAGCGGAGACATCACAAAGTGAGACATTAGGCGATGCACAACCATTAAACAAGCATAGCTGGTGGGCCTTTTAACTAAGTTCTTGTCTACATGGGAACATGCAAGAAAGTTCAGCTGAATTAACTAACGTGAATTAAGCTATGTCTACACTTACCAAATTATATTGACCTAAGTCACAATGGCACACATACAGCCATTACAGTAATTAGATCACTTTCATATGTCCACCCTATGCTCCTTGTGTCTGCAGAGTGTGTCCTCACTAAGAGTGCTTGCACCAATTTAACTGTCTGTGTGGGGCATTGTGGTGGAACAGCTTCTGAAAGGCAGTAACAGTCAATGTAAGCAACACGGTGTCTATACTGACACTGCGTTGACCTAACTACATCAGCATTGACTCTTTGCCTCTCTGGAGATGGAGTTAGTAAGTCGGTGTAACGGGTGAGTTACACCAGCGGGAGCGACATTTTAGTGTAGACCCTTGCACAGTTAGTTCAATGTAAGCTGCCTGGCATCACCCTAACTGTGAAGCATAGACCACGGCTTAGCTTCCAAAGTGAATTAAGCTAAACTGAACTATGGCCACTTCACTTCTGAATGAACGCAGCCACCCAGGAACTTGATGCAGTTTAACTTATTCTTTTTCAGATTCATACATTTAGCTAACTCAGCTTAATTTTTTTGCGTGTCCCTGAGTAGACGCAACCCTGCAACTTCCATTCCTTCCTGAGATGGAGTTTCCATTATGTTATCTGCCTCTGATGATGGGGTTTGGTTGCCAAGAATTCATCCAGACATCCAGCAATGGCTGGAGCACCAGGAAGAGTCCGGGGCTTGACTTTCAGCCAGAACAAGGAAAAAGAGTAGGTGCTGCAGGAACCCGCTGTAACTATAGAAATTAAACATATTGCCACACGCTATTTCACAGGTGTCTGGCAAATATCATAGTGTAGTAAGGATACATGGGAGTCACATGCTTCCAGCTGAGAACCGGGAGTCAAGATTCCTGGGTTCCAGTCCTGAAATTCTGCCCTCTGCTAGAAACATGCAAGCCAATGCATCTGGAGAGGGAACTGACGATAGGGAGGCAGGAAGAGACATAGAGGAGAGTGTTAGTTTGACCTTACAGTGTTCACAGGAGCCTTTGAGTCAGAATCTGGTGGAGTGGGAGGGTCCAGGTTCCCCATGCCACTAGGCCGGGCTGCTGCCGCAGACTCTGACTGCCAGGGGGAGGGGGTCACCTCTGCTCACCACTGGTGGAGCATGCAGGCATGACGTCCCGTCCTGCTGAAGGACGTGACCAGTGGCAAAGCAAGGCGGAAAATAAAAAGGGGCGGGGAAGCTGCTGAAGTGGATGGTGGAGCACCAAAAGCAACAGCCAACTCGTCTGCAGCTGCAACAGAGTCAATTATTACAACAGCTGGCCACACAACACCAGTAAGCAGCTCAGCTGCAGCCCTTGCCTGGGATTGTCCTCCTAGCCTAGTCCCTCCACAACAGTGAGCTCATATCTGCCTCTTTCTACCCACCGCCCTGTCGTGCAGAAGATGCTCCCTTTGGAGTCCCTTCTCCCACTGAAGCATGCCCAGTAGGCCTGTCGAGTCAGGGCTTCCCAGGCCCAGAGAGTTGTTCCTGCAGCCTTCTCTCTCTACCATGGGGTTTATCCACCCCTTGACACTCCTCCACTATAAATTACTTCAGCTGCGAATGATCCCGACAGGCACTTAGTGACCTAGGCATCTAGACCTCTGATGAACCTCTGTGTTGGCTTCAGGGAGGTGGTAGGAATTAGATGACACCAGAGGCTCTTCCTAGGCCTGCTCTTGAGCTATTTGCCTTTGTTCTCTCCAAACTCTTCTGCTTTCATATGCTAACTGTTCTGCCTTGTGATGCTAGACTGAGTCAAGCTTGGCCTGCATAGAAAGCAGGGGGGTTTATCTGAGTCTCATAATTCATTTGTGACAATTGCAGTCTAATATCAACGATAAATCAGGGGCAGATCCATTTATCCATCGTGGCCATCTTTCATGAGCACTAACTGCATTTTTGCAATGTTTTCCACCCCACAAGCTCATTGGGAAACCTTAAAAAGAGGAAGATGTTCATTACTGTTATAAAAACCCTTGACATGGGTGGGAAACTTCCTCTACAGTGTGGTGCAGCCCTCTCTAATGGATGGACTGGACATTCCCAGCCAAAAAGCTGCTTGATGGTGAGAAATGTTTCCCCTTTAGCAGTCACCCAGCGCAGTACATGTACAGAGTGTAATACCGTATATTTGACATACTCTGTGCTACATGGAATGTGCATTAGGCATGGAAAATATTTGGCAGGTTTTTCCTCTCCCTGAATTTCTGCAGGTGAGAGCTCATTGGACTGAATGAAATTCCCAGGCCAGATTTTCAGCTGAGGTCAGTTTGCACCAGCTGACGATCTGGGAAAATATTTTCAAAAGTACCTGGGTGATCGAGGCATCTCTAGCCTATACTTAGGATGTGAATTTAGGCTCCCTTCAGTTTTGCAAATTTTACTCATGGACTCTAGGGATCACCACGATGAGCCTTTCCCCCGTCCCTACCCCATTATGAGAAACTGAGAACAGCCCTTTCCCGTCTCTTCTCTATCACATTATTTTCATGACATTTTGAGGTAATTGGACTTTTCCCCACAGAACCGTGTCTGAGGGACCAGGAGTTGTCTTTTCAAGCACATTTTCCCTGGTTTCAGAAGCTTCCTCCCACAGTATGTGTAGTTGAGACTGAATCCTTGGGAGAGAGAGATTATGAGGTGGTTGCTGGAATTTAACAAACTCATTGGCAAAAAATAACAGAGGCCAATGTGTTCAAACTTGGGTACGTGAAGTTAAGTGTCAGGGCTTGGATTTTCAAAGGAGCCCAAGAGCATTAGACATCCAAATCCCACCTCCTCATGCCATGGAACCAGTCGTCTTTCCCTTAGAGATGTCCATGGTGATTTTAGGCTCTTCCTTATATGATACAGCATTGGGCTGGTTTCTCACCTAGGCCAAGACTTTTAAAACTGATGTTTGGTGCTCAACTTGGAATACCTTAGAGGAGCTGGGTTTTCTGAGGGTGGGTTCTCAGCACTTGCTGAATGTCAGGCCTCTTTGAAACACCTCCAGACAGAAGCACCCAACATCACTAGCCACCATTAAAAATCTTGGCCCTTGTCACACGCCGGCTAGCCCCTGTGATTAAAATAGGCTCAGATCCCCTGTGCTAGAGCAGTTCCCAGTTAAGGGGGCACGGCCACACCTAGGTTACAAAGGATCAGAGGGAGTTCAGTGAGGGCAGAGCTAGAAAGGGGACTACAGAGTGAAACTGCAGGGAGTGAGGGTCGCTGAAGAAGGGAGCTGGGGCTGCTAAGAAGACCCAGTTGAAAGTTTTGTTTTTCTTCTGGGAGAAAGCAGGCTAGGCCTTGCTTCTTCCTCAGGTTATCAGGCCGCAGGAAGAGACAGGACCTCAGGGAGGAAAGGCTCCCATGTTTTTGCGTTTGCTTTTTGAAGCTTTGCGTTCATGCAGAAAATAAACCCCAAGAAGAGCTGTGGAGGGCTCCATGGGCCCACAAGAGGGGGCTAATGGGGCAGGGTGCCTCCAAAGCGACCCCTGGCCATGATGGAGTGCTGGGGTGGCAGCTATTGTGTAACAGCCCTCATGTTTCCTTATCATTTTTGTTTGTTTTTCCTTGTGCATTTCACTCAGCTCAGAAGGTCAAACTGAACTGGTCGGCTTTGCTTCCTGGGTCTCACGCACTAGCCCAGTGCTGTTGAGTTTTGGATTTATCCACCTCAGGACAAAGCCTCGGTCTCAGCTCTTTTAAGCCCTGTCCCCAGTAACTCACTCCCCAAGTTGGAGGTTCCACTTCGTCTGCTGGGTAGCTCACCGGTGCTGGGCCAAGTGGCCTGGTACCAGCCATGAACAAGGTCCAGGGTGCCATCTAGCCAGTTCCCCAAACCATCCCCCATCAGCACCTCCGCAGATAGCTGATTATGCATCTCAATCTCTGTGGGGTCCCATATTTCAGATGTAGCCTTGCTACAGGCCCCTTAACTAGGGGTCTGACCCCTGCAGTGAAATATTTAAATCCACCCCCTCCCCTCTTCTGCTATAACTCCTAACCAAAGTAAGTTCTGCGGTGCTCCCTGCCACAAACCTAACTTTGGAACCCAACTCATTCTGAGAGCATCACATCAAGTAAGTGTGAGAGGACTGACATGACTATGGCACTGATAGCTCCAAGGATTATTGCCAAAGAGCCGCCTGTGCTATTTGTTCCTCCGATCGACATACATTGACTGAGCTCCTTGGATTCTGACAACATTGCTATGTTTGACAAGTCACAAAGAAGTGGGGAGGTTAGTCAAACCTTATTCAAACTACCTAAAACTCTTGAGTCCGCACAACTGGCCCAAAATATCTAGTATTTTCTCATCTGGATTAGGCCAAAGTATGGCAACATTTATCATGACATTTGAACATGTCTACTTCCTGGCTACAATCACAAAATGTGGCTAACGCGGAATTAAAAAAATCTTGAGGGAAAAATGGAGGCCCAAGTATTTTTGAATGGGTAGTTGCAGGGACTAGGATTTCAGTTCCTTACGTTCCCTCTCTGTGAAGGAGGTTTCAAGACTTGAGCAAATGACTAAATCAATATTCTCACAGAAATTTACCCCTAGAACAAGTAGCCTTAATCTTATCAGTGCTTTCACAGTATTAGTATCCTTGTAATTAGTTGCTGTGCCTTTAGGGCTCAATTACTGTGAAAGAACAGAGTGACCTTCTTGGTTTTAATTCTGCTAACAGACTGTGCTTCCCAAATGTCCTCCAGCGCAACTTCATTGTTTTAAGTGAAGCTACAAAAGTGCTCATAAGGGATTGATAGAGCAAAGCCAATAAATAGCAATTAGCCATATAATTGTGTGATTTCTGGTTCATATGTCCTTGGATACATATACAGCTCCTTCCTCTGCTTCTGTAAATTCATGGCTGGGTGATATTGATAAGACCCCCATCTAGCAGAAATATTGCCAAGAGGTTCTGCACATTTAATGATTTGCCACGACTGAAAATAGAAGCAAGATAGCTGTCATTCATTAGCCAGGATGGGTAAGGAATGGTGTCCCTAACCTCTGTTTGTCAAAGGGTGGAGATGGCTGGCAGGAGAGAGATCACTTGATCATTACCTGTTAGGTTTATTCACTCTGGGGCACCTGGCATTGGCCACTGTTGGAAGACAGGATACTGGGCTGGATGGACCTTTGTTCTGATCCAGTATGGCCATTCTTATGTTATGTTCTAAAGCTATGCCCTGACTCAGGGAAGTAGTTCAAGAGGCTGCTTGACTGAACAAGAAGATTTACTGAGCAAAGACTTAGCCAAAGTTGAACTTTTCCCTGAATGGTCTTGGGTTTGCAGAGCTCATGTTACCAAGCAGACGTTGCTTAAAGGCTTCCCAGTTCCGGGACTCGGAGGTGTTGTTTACCCCCAAAATCATAAAGTGGACAGCTAACGATCTGACCCTCTATCAGTCACTCAGTGCAGTTCAACTGAGATCGGTAGAGTGAATGTCAATTTGATGATCTGGCCAGGAAAATCCACCTCATGTTATTTTGTCCATCCAATTTCAGCTTTCCCCGCACTGTTTCCAAGAGCATATTCACATTTCAAGGGCTTTGTGGACTCTAGTGCTAAATGACTCGAGTCACAAATGATGAAGCTTCTGCCTACCCTCGCTGCTGAGAAATGACTCTTGTTATTTGGCCTAAAATTTCCTCCATGCTGTCTCCCCGCCCCTAAGATATGGCTAATGAGTGTGTTTCAACATGGGTTATTAAGCATCAATATTTATTGCTATCATTATCTCAGATGTATCTCCCAAAACAGAAAATCTATGGGTCATATTCTCATCTCACTCTGAATTTACACTGGAATGGTCAACTCCAGGGTCAGAATTAGATATTTGGTACAGAACAAGCTGCTTAGGATGCTAACTTTGCGGGAGGGCAGCTCCAACCCAGATACCCCTCTACATAATTGGGTGACTCTTACTGGTCTGGACTGGTCACTGATAGGTACAGCAGTAGCCTAGGATGCCATAATATCCAGCACTTGCCCTAAGTCTATTGAAATTGATGGACATATTCCCAGTCTATGCTGGTGCAAGTGACATTAGGTTCTGGTTCTCTGCAAGTGTATTTTGGTTTGTGTTTTGTTAGAGTGCATGCAATGTATACTGTAACACTTTGAAATTGCTCATGACTGGAGTAAGTTGAAAAGCTCTTGGGACTCTTGGTGAGACAGAGAAGGGACACTTGGCATTGGTAGCCACCTGCTGCATTTGCTCTTTAGAAATTGTGTTCAAGGTATTAACTACACATGAATAGCTTGTGTAATGCAGCTCAGGGAATTTTTCTGGTATAAAAGGAAGGATGTTCCAGTAGTTAGGGCACTAGTCTGGACTTGGGAGAGCCAGATTCCATTCCCTGCTTTACTACAGACTGCCTATGTGGTCTTGGGCAAGTCACTTAGCTTCTTTGTGCCTCAGTTTCTCATCTGTACAATAGGGATAATAGCACGTCCCTGCTTCACAGTGGCCTTATGAGGCTAAATACATTAAAAAGACAATGAGCTGTTTACATACTAAGGTAATGGGGGCCATCCAAGTACCTCAGATAGCTAGACATAAGTGCTTGTGGGATCATTCCTCATGTTTCAGTGAATTCAGTGGAACCAAAGTGTTTCTGAGAGAGGCTTAGTATGTGTGATGCTTAAAACTATCTGCGACAAACTTTATATAAAGTTCACTGAGACTTCAGCCAATATCTGTGGCTGCTGGGAGTTGTCAGAACACAAGAAGAGGCTTGTCGGAATCAACCAATGGTCCATGTAGAACAGCATACTGTCCCCAAGAGTGACTGAGCAGTGTTGGGAGCTTCATGTCAGATGCTCTCAGTGCCCCCGTAATCCTGGAGGACTGGAATACTAGCTGCTTACACTTGTCTTGGTGTAGGGGAGAGGATTTGGCCCTACAACCTTCCCAGGAATCAGTACGTGAGACTCAAAGATGGTGTTCAACATGGATTCAAAAGAAATAGAGACATTAGGACTAGAAATGAACCCAAGCCAGTGTGCACACCTCTCCAACTTTGCTGGTCAGCTTCACCACACTAAGGAAGAGGATGCAAAAGGAATTCCATCTGCAATTGATTTCTGCCGCTAGGCAATGTGTCACTATGTCTCTAAATAGGAAAACTAGGTAATTGTTAGCTTGCGACTTTTGGCCCAGCTTCTCCTAAGTAAGGGATGGTGCATAAGCGGCATTCTTCCATGAAGAGCCTCCTCTAAGTGACAATCCTTTCCCTGCTTCAGCCTTGCTCCTGGGGAAGTAGGGGTAGTAGTTTGAATCTTCCTCTTTGGCCAACAAGTAGGGGGATGGAGCTAAGCCTCTGCCCATTTTTCATCCCCCACTCTTCACCCATATATTCCTATGTGCTTGGATCCAAGTTTGAGTAGCCTGTATAGGGCTGAAAAAGGTTATTACTTCCCCTTCCTCTTCAGGCACAATTTAGCCTTAGCCGGACGTGAAAGTTGGAGTTCTTCCATTTCACTCTATGTGGAATCCAACAGTCAGTGTGTGTTTATGTGTTATGAAATAAGTTCATGTTTATTAAGTTAACAATCATGAAAGCAAATGTTCATGGAAGGTCTGAGTGTTAAAATCCTATTCAACACTATAGTTAAATGTCACTACATTTTTGTAGTGTACGTGTGGCTGGTTAGAAGAGAAAATGAAGAGCATGGAAGTCTTCTAATTGCGTTCTTTCAGGTGCTGACAACAGGATGACCTGTCTATACTTAATTTTGCATGGGTGTTTTTTAACCCTGAAATAAGTCAAGTGGATCTCAGAAGAAAAAAAGATATATTTCACTGACAAGAGGTTGTATGTGAATCAGAATGGTAAAACAACAAGCAGCTTTATCCACTAAACCTGTACTCTCGAGCCATCAGTGTGCTTTATTTTCATCATTTTTCTGACACTTCCACCTCCTTTACAATTAGCACAATCTCATCCTGTCTACAGGATGATAGACTTAACTACAGTATCCCCAGGGAGCTTAGTGCAGAAGGCTAGTAGAATCATAGAATCATAGCACTGGAAGGGCGCTTTAGAGGTCATCTAGCCCATCCCCTGCATTCATGGCAGTACAAGGCTTATACACCACTTGAAACCCTGTTATTGATCCTTCCTTAAGCAACTAATTTATTCTCACTGAGTGTAGATGAGGACACAATGAGCCACCCCAAACCTCCATGACACGCCTCTGTGGACACTCTAGCAACCCCAGATCCTCTTTGAAGAGCAGAACTGCACTGGTTGCAGTGCCTCCTGGGCTTCTGCAGAAGTAGGGATCCTTTTAGCTGTAATCACTCTAATTTATTTGCCAACTGAAGGAGGAAATTATGAATAGTAATAATAATAATTAATAATAACTTACTACCTCCTTCCTGCATTCAAAAGGAATAGATCTGCTCTTTTGTATCTCTGAATTCTATGATTGTATTGACCTTTCTCCACGACCACAAAATATGATTTGAGCTTTGTGTCAAGGAAATGCCTTTCATGAGTCCAAAGCCTAAACTCCAGTGCGTCTCCTGAGAGTCACTAATAATAATTACTAGCTCTTATAGACTGTTTCTTATCGATAGATCTCAAAGCACTTCAAAAAAGGAGTCAGTATCATGATCTTCATTTACAGAGAGGGAAACTGAGGCACATAGAGGCAAAGTGACTTGCCCAAAGTCAATCAGCAGGTCAGAGGCTAGACTTAGGTGTAGGACCCCGGTTTTCTGACTCCTATTCAAGTGCTCTAGCTCTAATTTAGCTGATTACCGTTATTCAGTTATCTGTCCAGCTGGCCAATAATTTACATGCGTCATCAAAGGTAACAACAACAAAAGTGGAGTCAATTATCCTTGAGCATTGTTTGGCCAACTTGACTGCACAGCGAGTTACAGCCACTAACCTTCCCGGTGCCTTGTGCTGATGCTCTGTCCATGGTGCTGAACGTGGTTGTGCGAACTCTGCCGTCTCAAGCAGACTTTTTCAGAGTCACACCTTCAAGCCAGCTGCAGTGTCCAGTGACAGTCTCCTCTTTGGCCTGGATTCTGCATTGCCCGGCTCCTCGTGAAATATCGACACCAGAGCAACGTGAGTGGGAAACATCACCATTCTGCTTTGTTAGCAGGTAGCCTCTCTTCCCCCGGGGCCCTTTGCACTGATTTTGTAAATGGCTGCACACAGTGCAGGGAAAAGAAGAATCAGGCCCGCTGTGCTGTTAGCATTTATTGGTTGGGAAATATGAATCGGAGGGAAAGGAAGCAAGAAGGGACAACCATTAACTGGGAGAAGTGATGATGAATCTATTGATAGCTGCATGAATGGAGTCCTCGGCTTCTGTGAATCTGCATCGTTCAGTTGACTTCCCTGGCTGAGTTAAAGTCCGCTGATCAAATGGCTGTTTCATTAACAGCTCAGGGCTTGCAGATCTAGAAGGCAATGGGATGCCTTTATTGTCTTCTGTGGGTCCAGGATCAGGGTCAATAAAAGCTTCAGTGCTTTTCGCCTCTCTCCATCCAGGGTAACTAAAAGCTCAGCGGCTGCTCCTTAAAGGTACTTAACTCCCATTGGCTCCTCAAAGGTATTTAGGTGTCTACTTTCCAGGAGCTGGACCTCAGATCTATCCTCTCCCGCACACGTAGCCACACACATTAGCCCCATATTCCAACTTGTATTATATTAATACTTAATGTTCCTATTGCAGAATTGCCCAAAGGGTCCAGCCAGGGTTGGGGAGAAGTTGTACTAGACATGGAGTTATACTCAATCCCCACCCTGAAGACCTAGGAACCTGGTCTAGCAAAGCCCTTAAGCACATGTTTATGTGTTGTGCCTGACCGGAGCCTATAGGGGCATCCAACACATGAAGGGCAGTGGAAAGGGTGGCAGCCAAATATAGATATATGTTTTCTTAGTTACATCAATGCATAAACAATGATTACATTTCATGTAGGGGGGCAATTGCATTTAATCCATTTAAGGCTGAGAGATGGGTACCCAGGGGATTTACTTTGCCAATTTTAAACCTTATTGAGCTATTTGATTTTTCTAACTTAAATTCTGTTTTCATTAAGTGTTAGACTCCCATAGGGAATTCTGTTAATAAAAATGTATTATATTATGTGGCTAACAGGGGGTCAGAGGTGTCACAGACTAGAGGCAAAGCTGAGCGGTCCCACCCCTAGTCCTCTGGATGGGCTTCTTGGATACCATGAGATCTCTCCAGATAATGAGGGTCGACTCAGATTAATATTTGGTTGGTCCTCCCAGGTCTGGGTGACTGTACTGGGGCATTCTGCTCTGAGACAGTGTTGAGCCAATGCCCCAGCCTGGTGCTGGACTGCTTGAGATTCTGCCCTTTTGGATGGTGCTCTGAGAACCAGTCTGGTTTAAAACCCCTTGTCTCCCTTCTGTTAAACTGCTGCTACATTGCACCCCAGCAGTGGCTGCATTTCAGCATTTATTGAACTAACTATATAAAGCTATATAAAGGAATCAGTTTAGGTAAGTTAAAGGATGAAGGATACTGTGGAAATGCAAGTGCTTACTTTAAACCATATTTATACCTGGAAACCTCAAATGTTTTAATGCCCAGCTAAATCTAGTCCACACTATAGCAACAGTATCCCAAAAACATAACATTTATAAAAATGCAATTGTCATTAAGACAATGGCTTCTTTTTTTAAAATACTTTCAGTGTCTTGTTCATTACTAAAATCATTCTTGTGCATTAATCTGGCCATTTAGAGCATTAGATAATGGACATTTGCATTAAATTAATCACTTCACTTCTGTGCAATCCTTTCTCTCCCTAATGTGACCAGTTTTTGAAGAGCTTCAATTTCTGGATTGTTTTCTAGGCTGAGGATAAGAAGTACGGTGCCCTTTGTGAAAAATTCCAGCAGAGACTTCTTTAAACACACCTTGCAGTATAAGATTTCCCTTGAAGGAAGCAAGGAAATTCAATTAAGTTAGCTAGACACGGTCACTTGAAAAAAGTCCTGCAGATTTTTGAAGGCTTTATTTTTAATCATAAAGCTCTTTTAGATTGGTTCCTTCATGTGCTGCTTCTGTCTCAAAGGGTGACTTATCAGGTCCCTGCTGCATATAAAATCCTTTCTCTTATGACAATGCTTCTTTCCCAGGCCTCTTAATATTTTCTGGCCACAATTCTCAAACTTGGGTGTCTAAACCAGAGCCTATCCACAGATTTAAGGTTGAAAACAGCAAGTATGTGAGCTTAGGTGCCAGATGTGCCAGTTTTATAGGGAGAGTCCTGTCTGGGGTCTTTTTCTTATATAGGCTCCTATTACACCCCACCCCCATCCTGGTTTTTCACACTTGCAGTCTGGTCACCCTAATGTGAGCTATTGCAATCATGGGAGCAGTCCCTTGACTTCAGTGGAGTCACTTAGATGAGGGCGGTGGCCTTTTGATTGGTCCCCATGTTTAATGTTATACGAATGCTTGACTCCCTTGCTGAACCAGGGCCTACGTTGGCCTGGTTTTCGAAAGTGCTGAGTGCTCTTAGATCCTGTTGACTGGGGACTAGAAGTGCTGAACACTTTTGAAAATTGAGTTAGGAGACTATCTTTAGCTTCCCAGGCTTGACCAGCCTTGCCTCTATTTCTTAGGTTGTGTGGAAGTGAACTTCTGGACAGAGCTCACAGGCCCTACTTCACCAAGGCCCTCGTGCCTGGCTTCAATGGAAACTAAGCACAAGTGTAGGGTGAGACATACGTTTAAGTGCTTTGCTCATTAAGTACCTACTGAAACGCCTGCTTAAGGTTCAGCAGATGATGAAGGCTGGGATTTTTTTTTACTCATTGCCTGGGAATGTTGTGAAGTCCCAAACTTTAACTGGGTTAAAAATTAATTAGACAGGTCCACAGAGAATAGGTCTATCAATGGCTATTAGCCAAGATGATCATGGATGTAACCCCATGCTATGGGTGTCCCTAAACCTCTGATTGCCAGAAGCTGGGACTGGATGACAGGGGATGGAGC
Source organism: Dermatemys mawii (assembly GCA_007922305.1). NCBI lineage: Eukaryota > Metazoa > Chordata > Testudines > Dermatemydidae > Dermatemys > Dermatemys mawii. The sequence goes on along the minus strand of ML677381.1, from coordinate 4,843,583 downwards.
ACTCAATAAATTGACCCGTTCTTTTCATTCCCTCTGAAACATCTGCCATTGGCCCCTACTAGAAGACAGAAAGCTACTGGGCTAGCTGCACCATTTGTCTGACCCGGTGTGGCCACTCTTATGTTCTTGTGATTTTTCAAAGGCACCTAATGCAGTTAGATGCCCATATCTCCTGGATATTCATTGGGAGCACTCAATCTACTTTAGGCTCCTCAGCCTCAGTGCTTTCAGGTCTTTAAGCATGTGCTTAAAATAGTTAATGGGACTTAAACACAGGCTTAAGTCCCACTGACCTTTTTAAGTGTATGCTTAAGTGTTTTGGGGCCTCAATGCAGATGAGAAACTCGGTGCTGTTTTTGAGATAATGAAGACAACAAAACTACTGGGAATCAGCTCTTTGGCTTCTTTGACTTCCATTAACATGGATGCACTAGTACACAGAAACATGGTGTGATGAATGTTTCTTCTTTGCTGGAATTTTAATTACTTTGATAGCCTGAGGCTGTAGTTTTACTACTTGTGATACGAGCAGTAAGTGTATTTGCAGGCTGAAGTCATTTTCATCTGGAGTTTGTTACTGTTTTTGCAATACCCTGAGGAGATCGATAACTTAACTACTGAGGAGCAATGAGATTGTAGTCATTTAATCAGCGTCTATGTTATATGGGTTACATCTGGTGCTTGTTTTCTTGTTGTCACTGATGATACCAGAGACAAAGACCAGTAACCTCAAGCGGATGATGTTAATTCACAGTTAAGACAGTAGGTATAAAATTGTTGAGAGGGTAAAATGCGTATTTGCCTAGCACAGGGGATATCAATTTCTTCTGTACCAAGATCTCCTTTTTCATACTGGCATCCCCCGTGGACCCTGTCCCATTTAGCTGGTGTCTAGCCATGATGTCCCTCTCATTTAGCAACATAGGAAGGGCAGCATGGTTATGACCCCCTGTATTATTTATTTATTGCATTATTATAGCACTTAGGAGCCCTGGTCATGGACCGGGCCCCCATTGTGTTAGGTGCTGTACAAACACAGAACAAAGAGTCCTGGACCCAAAGAGCTTCCAATCAAAGTATAAGACAAGAGACAACAGGTGGATACAGACAGAGGGATTACAAGGAAACAGTGAACAAGATTGATCAACATGATAGGCTGTGTCTTCAGCACTCCAGTAGTGCACTGAATTGGATTCAGCTCCAGCTGTTTGCAGTTGCCCATGGGCTAACACAGCAGTGTGTTCCCTAAGGGCGGAGACCATTCAAGTGAGTGGAAGGACTTCTGTTTGTGCCGGGTTGGCCTCCCCTGTCCAGGATGCCACCTGATGTACTGGGATTTCATTGCACCTGCTTCACTGGGCTGGGCTTTCTCTCCCTGTTTTGCCGAATCAGGCTCTCCAGCCTCTGACACCACACACAGGTAGGGACGCATCAGCTGTAGAATCACACAGTCTGCAAGCAGCTCTCTGTGGGAAGATTCAGCAAGGAAATTGTCCAGCCCACAAGTGCACACCCCCTTTGGGGGTAAACCCCAATATTATTGTCTTGCGCTGTACAGAAAGATCTGCATAGTGCAAGCTCATAAAAATCTGCCCTCTCCTTCAATGTGGAGAGAAATGCACAGCTTCTTACCATCCCTCCCACTCCTCCACCCCTGATATTAATTGCACAAACTGGGGTTTGAGATAAACTAAAAACAAGTTTATTAAGTATAAAAGGTAAATTTTAAGTGAGTATAAGGGATAGAAAACAGAGCAAAGAGGATTACTAAGCAAATAAAACAAAACACAGATATTAAGCTTAAGCTCTTGAAAAAACTGGCTACAGGTAGTCATTTCTCACCGTAAATGTTGATTTGGGGCAGGCTGTAGAAATGTCTGCAGTGTTGTTGTGGCCATGTTCATCCCAGGATATGAAAGAGACAAGGTGGGTGAGATAATTTTATTTTTATTGGGCCAACTCTTGTTGGTGGAGAGGACAAGCTTTCAAACATCACAGAGATTGCTACTGAAGAATCCGTAAATGTCACCACTGATTGGAGTTAGTGTCAAGTCTGTTGTGAAATGTCCTATAACTTGACCCTTACTAGAAGTAGGTGTGACCTTTAAATATCAACAATCCAAATATTTAAAAATGCCAAAGCAGCTGAAATATTTACAGAGGGCTTCTGGTTTTTAGGATTTGTTAACTTCACTTTTTCAGGGTTTATTTTTTAGCAATTTTAATTCTATGTCAATGTTCAAAATTCAGAGGTTTTCAGAATTTTTTTTGTGTATCGAAGGCTCATCCAACACTGCATTAAAGTGAACAAGGGAAACTTTTGTGTTCTCCACATGGACCAATTAATGAGGAACATGCTAGTGTGCTTTAGAAATCACCCCCCTAAGGTCCGCATTACTGTTCTGGGTAGACAAGCCCTTAGATAGAAACCAGGGAGAAGAGACATCACCTACCTAAATACACTGGACGGGGAAATGGGTGAAGTCCAAATGGACTGAATAACTGTTTCCAGAGTTTATTGGATAAACACCAGTTTCATTTATTTGTATTGGGGTGTTTTGGTATTTATAGTCTCAAATCAGAAGCCCTAAATATATACACTCAAAATGATGGTGCATGGTGCACTATATCTCAGTATTTGTGGCCCATATCCTCAGCTGCTATAAATTAATTTACCTCTATTGACTTGAGTGGGACTACATCAGTTTACAGCAGTGGAGAATCTGCCCCGTTGTTGCTATCACTGTTGTGACTTGTTTGATTTGCTGAGCACCAGGCATTACGCAATGGCTTAGATGGTATTTGCCCCAAGATTTTTAGAATTTAAGAGGACAGACACTTCACTGCAGGCGCCTAATAACCCAGATGACCAAATTCAGTGAGGTTTAATGTCTAAATAAAGCAGCTAATTTTCAATTAATTTAAATTTCACTGTAGTTTTCATAGGTGGATTGTTCTGTGAAATGTTGACTCAGCCGTACACATAATGGCACCAATCAGATATGCACACACCGGTCCATGTTAGTATGGCATGGCATTAGACACTAATCAAATCTTAAAAGCTAGAAATGAAAGAGTCATTAAGAATAAAGCATTGAGCTTTCAGTGACTCCTAAGTCCTATCGGTGTGTTCCAGCTCTGTTTTATTGCTTATTTTTTTCCCCAAAGGAACTGTTAAGAATGTTAGGTAAAGTGTTGAGTTAATGCTACTTTATATATGGGGTTGTGGGAAGTAAAACCTGTGGCTGGACGTGCGACAGTGATTTAACATCTGAGGACTTTGCAAAGGACCCTTGCAAAGGCCTAACAGCCACTGTGAGATGTTGGTACAAATTCCAGCAGCTGAATGAGGGCCTTTGGGAGGGAGAATTGACACTGGGGGGCTGCAGAGAGCTTGTTCCAGGACCCAGCTGAAGGTGGCAGGACTTGACTCTAAATTAGTTCATTCATAGGCTGGCTTGTGATTGATAAAGTACGAGTTTGTTAATGAAGTCAGCAGGGGAGCTGTGGGTGGCTGGGTTTTCCTGCAGTAGCCTCTGAAGATCACTTACAGTATTTATCTGAGAGCACCCCACTCCTGAAGATGGGGTCTTGACTCTTTGGGATAAGGGAGCAAAGCAAGGGGTGACAGAAGGTAACATTTCCAAGGGCAAAGCGTGGTGGCAGTTTCCCAAACCCAGGGCACAGGAAACTTGGAGTCATGACAAGAACAAAGCATCCCCAAATCAGGCTTCTCTCAGCCCATTGGTGATCCTTTCTGAGTAGGAGACACTCAGTCTAGGTTGGGATCTGTCAGGAATCAGCCTGCAGAAAAGCCAATCTCCGACCAACCTAACAAATTAAGCTGACCTGGAGTAGCCGTCTAATTGGCTACACTGCCCGATTGACTGGAGGGGTCGGCAGACCAGTTCTTATGCCCAGCAGCAGTAGTTCAGTGAATTCGCTCAAAGAGTTTACCAGTGGCTGTAATACCCCCTATCTTTCTTGGCTCCTTGGTCTCAACCTGGCTTCACTCCGGGTAACCTGGTTCTGATCCTTGGCTCAGCTTCCTGACTCAGGTTCCTGGGACTGGGCTCTGGCCTCTGTCTCAGGTTCCGACCTTGGGCTCTGATTTCTGGCTACCAGCTCCTGTTCTAACCAGTAGGCCTGACTCGAGTGCTAACCACTGGGCATGAAAGATAGAGAGAGTCATAGCAAAGGATACTATGGAAGGAGAGAGAGGTAGTCTTAGTCTTAGGGAAATGGTCTGAAAACAGATTGTGATTTGTAAGGGAATATCAGATTGAGGCAGGATTATTATGCTAGCAACGTCTGAGAGCAAATTCACTAAACTATGTGTCAGTCCTACGGGTTGAACAATCAAAACAAAATAATTAGCCGGTGTGTCCCTGCAAACTGCCTTGTGCTCAAAAGAGAAATCAATGAGCATTTTCAATAATTGGATTGCAAGGAATGTGCATGACAGGAGTACATCTGTCAACGGGAAAAGGCCATATTAACACAGGAATTTAGCAACATACGTAAGCACGTGCATAGATCCAGTGACTTCAGCGCATGCTTAAAATCAGGGACATGTTTAAATACCTTGCTGAGCGAGGGTCTTAGCAGATAAATCTTTAGTGACAACTATATTATTTAACCCCTTCGGAATTCTTTTCACCTAAGAAACACTTTACAGACTAATTAACTCACAACAAAAATACAATAAAGAATCCCTTATAAAATGGCTCTGTGGATTGTGTTCACCATTCCAGAGGAACTGGGACACAGATGCTCTGATGAGGCCTTGAACCAGAGTTCAAGAGTGGACAGGTCTTCACCACTCTTGTGTGAACTGCAATGGAATGTATTGGACAAAGGTGGCAACATAACCCAATCCCTGTCCAACATTCAGGTGTGGGGTTTGGTACACAGAGCCTTCAGCCTGCTTATTACCATGGCAAACACGCCATTAACCATCCTTTAAACCTTTTATTAAAGATGAAGAAGGAAAAATAGATAAAACATGTAAGCTGTAAAGTGTTAGGTCAGACTTTCATTTGAACAACATCCATGGTTCCCTTTTCCTTTAGCTGTAGAAGGGCTTTAGAAGGAAAAATCTCTTGTCTGGGTAGTTGAGATGGTCAGGAGCTATTGTTGTTACAGTCTGACCATGTTTCATCCCAGGTGGTGTTTGGGATTCCGCCGGTGGTGATTTCATCTGGTTCCCTCTCTCTGGCTCTGACTGCTCAGGGCATCTCTGGGTATTAGGATGAAGAAGGCCCAGTGTCCCTGAAGATGGTGGGGGTGGCAGCCATGGAAGGGAAGCTCACTTCGGTAGCCTCCATCTGTTCTTCCATATTCCCCCTCCCATGTCTCTTTCCTCAAGAACCACAAAAGAGAGTGATGGATGGAATAGCCCATCCCCTCATTATTTTGTCCACCAATTAGGCCTAGTAGCCGATACAGCCATTTTGGTTCATGAATTTCTGGACCCACAGTTTCTTGTTCACCAAGCATGATCTTAACAGAGTCCTTGGAGTATATCAATCTTTTCATATGGACTAATTCAGTTTTTCTGTCTCCCTTTCATACCTTTTCCCATCAACATTTGTTATTATAGGTTATTGTGACATCTTATGAACGTTCACATACCCATTACAGTTGAGCTCACAGTTAGGGTCAGTTTGCAGGTCAAATTATCAGGCCACCACTCTGCTGAGTTGTTTTGTTATTTGCTTCCTTTTGTAGTGAAGTAATTTGATTTATTTTGTGCTCTATACTGATTTGTTGTTTCTCTGAATGAGAGTCTTTATCTGCACCTCTGCTGGCCTTTTTCTGGCCTTTTCATAAGGGCCGCAGCCTGCTTCAACTCAATATATGAATAGCCCATTCATTAGAGTTTTGTCATGAGGTTTTCATCATTTTAGTTTACCCAAGTGTGTAAATAGACAATACTGTCCATAGAAACAACCTATCTAAATACATATGAAACAAGCTGAACTTAAAATATACAGCAGTACAGGTGACTTTAACTGTTATTAAAATGTGTGGAATCTGTTTGGCCCACACAAGGTTGCGCTTCGGTTTACATGGCCCTCCTGTGTAATAAGGTTGGGGAACCACTGATTTAGAGGCTTTTTGTCCAGTTCCGAATGGATGGCGATGCCCACCCGCATCCCTAGGAGCAATTCTGCAGGTCACATTCGCCAGCTGGCATAAACTGGCATATCTCACTGAAGCCAATTTACGCTAACTGGGGATGTGACCCCCAGTCGCTATACAGGAAGGGCCCAGGGCTGGAATATGAGAGGGTGTTGCGGGTTATAACTGGAATGCTCAGATGTAGGAACTTAAATAATGTGCAGCGTGCAGTATAAAACCCAAGAGGCAGATTTGCAAAAGCACCTAAGGGGTTTAGGAGCACAAATCCAATTGTAAATCAATGGAACTTGTCCTCTGAAACCCTGTGGGTGCTTTAGAGAAGATACTGCAGTTCAGATACATCTATTGGCAGAGCAACATGGGGAAGCTTGCAAGACATGCTAGCCACCCCAGCAGGGATTTTCAAAGGAGCCTAACAGCGTTAGAGGCACTCAGATCGATTGAAATTCAACGGAAGCTGGGCACATAACTTTCTTATTCCACATGTGGAATATGCCAGGGCTACTAGTCATAAAAGGGCAGCAGGTGTTCAGTGAAACCTGGTAATACAATCAAGGGCCAGGTTAGAGGCTGCATCAGAATTCACAATTCAAAGCGCCAGGAGGCTTGGTTTCAATTGGATCCGATTGCCATTTATTTCGCTTGACTTTGTTGCCTTAGATAGACAGAGAGTGTGAGCAACTAAAGGCAACCTCGCCATTCAAGAGTCAGAACATTTGAAAGGTAGAAGTCTTTTACATTAAGCCTATACCGTGGACTATAGAGCAGTGAAAGTTTTGTACTTGAGCAGTCCAACAGTCCGTCTAATCCATACTTACATTGGAAGCTCTTTGGGGCAGGAAGCTCTTCTTGTTCTGCATTTGGACAGCACCTAGCACATTGGGGTCCTGGGCCATTATTGGAGCTCTGAGGTGCTATGGTAAAACAAATAAGAATAATAATCATCTGAAAGCCTGTCTCAAACACAGGCCAATTACTAGTGCTTCAGAAGAAGGAGTAAACCCCTTTATAATACACTTAATGGTGGGGAAATTTATTCCTAATCTCAGCTGGCAGTCAGGGGGCAGGAAGAACTGTGGATTGACCCCACATCTCTTGAGTCCCTGAATGCCTTAATCGCAAGCCGGTCCCTCCTTTAGAAAACAATCACTCTAACTTAGAAGTACATTTGTGTGTCTCAGTGGAATGTGCACTCCATTTTACCTTGCTACCCTTCTTTCATTCAACCCTTCTTCAGACTCCCTCCCCCCTTTGTCTTCTATGCCCACAGAAGGTGTCTATAATTAAATGCATTAATTAAAATATTAATCCTTGAACCATGTATTAATCTGCATTTTGCAGCACCAGAAGTATGTTCAGCACCTGATAGGGCAGATAAGAGGACATGGTTCCCTGGGCTCAAGAGGGGATGTCTACACTACCATCAGGAGGTGTGATTGCAGCACATGTAGACATCAGTGGGAAGCCAGGGCAGCAGGGGCAGCTGCGTGATCTAGCCCGTAGGATCTTGGGTACATGCTCCAGCACCCACTGCCTGTGCTGCCAGTGGTTTCGCTGCAATTCTCACTTGAGCTAGGTTCGGTCTAGCTAGATCAGAGCTAGCTCCAGTATGTCTGCACATGCATCATCCCATCTCCTGATTGCAGTGTAGACATACCCTTATGGGCCAACCCTGCTCCTGTTGAAGCCAATGGGAGTTTTGCTGCTGAGCTCAACGAGCACTGGGTCAGGCCCTACATTCCGCTAATGATGCAGCAAAGGAGGTAACAAAATAATGGGATGGATTTGGGGAAGGCCCAAAGTTCTTTTCACAGGAATTGCACAATCACCTTGAATGAATGGCCTAGCATGAGATTTAGGGTTATTATTGGCACATGTCACACGGTCCCTCGCATGTCATGACCCCATCCTCTGTTCCATCCTTCTCCTTCTCTTTGTCCTGTTTCTTCCCTCACCATCCTCTCCCTCTTTTCCATTTCCTCTCCCTTTCTCTCCCATGGATCTACCCCTTTCCTCCACATTATTTAACGGTGTATTGCAGAGCACCTCCAGGGCGTTGCGTTAGCACTTCAGTACAAACACTTCATCCCTGAATGCAGCAGTTGATCTTGCTTTTCTGAGACGCCACTTGAGATTAGCAAGGAGAGAGGTGGTGTGAGAGCAGTAGAGAGCGTATAATTGAGTTTGTCACAATCATATCATCCATAAAAAATACACAAGAGAAATAACAGAGTGGATCCTGAATTTATGATGCATGATTTTCTCAGTTTTCTTTACTCCTGTTCCTCTCCTTTACTCTTTCATTTCCCCTCGTGGCTTCTATGTTGCGCTAAAGCCTCATGAGGATTTCTTTATTTCTGCTCACTTATACTGGTTCTTTATCTGTGTGATTCATCTATGGAATTGCTCATGATTTAAGAGGACTGTGCTTGATCATTATTTAGAGTAAAATAGTGGTTTGGGACATCACAGAACCAGATCCTCAGTCGGTGTAAACTGGTGTTGCCCCGTTAGAATCATTCACTCCAGCTGGGATCTTGGAATAGTAAATGTGCTTTAAGGGTAACCACTTGTTCTACTTAATGGATATAGTGCCCCGAGAATGTAGTTAGATTGAAAGATAGAGATAATAACTGGGTTACCTGGTATATTTTAGGAATATTGGCATGAGTGTAATGTCATGGGATGCTATTTGTGTTTTAGTAATATTGTTTTAGGGTGCTGCTCTGTGTTTGTACAGCATAATTGAGTCCTGGTCCACTCTACCACAATATAAATATTAGAAGTACTTTGGGGGGTATGCTTCTTGACCAACGTCAACAAAGAAATATGGCCTTGGTTATTCTGCCTTATAAAAAATGACTGTACCTAAACTGTAGCTCATTGACATCAACAATATCACAAGAACCTTTGGGCTAAATGCAGGAATCCAAAGGACACGGTGAGTATTTAGGGTGCCAGAAAAACCATTACAGCATGCTGTGGCAGCTGATGATGTATGAAAGGAAAAGCCCTTTGAGATTTGTATGGGAGAAAGTAACAGCTCTGATAGAAGGGCGTATTTGTGTTAGCGAACCCTCCGATCACTTTCAAAGAACACTAGAATGTATTTGCGTCAATTTGTGGATTCTAGAGTATAACTGAATGTGGAAGACTGTGTGAAGTGCTAAAATCTCAGTGATAAAGCTTGACACTTGATTTATTTTTAAATCATTGCATCCTTCGTTGGAGATGGTTTTTTAACTTCTGTTTTGGAAAAAATGTGACCATTAAAGGATGAGATGAAGGACTTCAGCTCACCTTTGGTCTGCTTTTGACTTGGGCTTTTCTGATGATGTCATGGTTTCAATATTCAATACAAATCACAATATTCGAGACAATAAATGGAACCGAAACAAAAAACTCCAGTGTGTTCTTCTTAACTCTGGATTCATTAGGGTTTTTTTTCATGACTTTAAGGCGAGGTGGCATTCTTAATTCATGTTGAAATCCATTCAAAACTTACAATGATCCCACAATCTCTTTTGCCAGCTATTAAAGGGTCCTAGAATAAGTTTCAAAGCCCACAGAATATCATCAGACATATCTCATTGTATTACCAAAGTGCAGCAGTTCTCAAACAGTGGGTCACGGCCCAGTTTTAACAGGGTCATGGTTCTCAAATGGTGGATCAGGACCCCAAAGTAGTTTGTGACCTCATTTTAATGTGGTCACCAGGCCTGGCTTAAATTTCCTGGGGCCCAGGGCAGAAGACAAAGCCCGAGCCCCATCACCTGAGGCGGAAGCCTCAGGGTTTCAGCCCTGCATGTTGGGACTCTGGTTATAGGCCCCCTACCTGGGACTGAAACAGTTGGACTTCAGCTTTGTCCACCCCCTACCTCTGCTTGAGGTGGTAGGGCTTGGGGGGGGGGGGGGGCTAAGGTTTCAGTCCCCTCTCCTGGGGTCATGTAGTAATTTTTCTTGTCAGAAGCGGGTCGTGGGGCAATGAAGTTTGAGAACTCCTGCTCTAGTGCCTAGAAACTCTAATGGTGAACAGGTTGTCATCGTGCGAGGCACAGTGCAAACACCAAACAACACAACACGGAGATATTGTGTGGAAACAAGGTGACATTGCCATGTGCCAGTATAGCATCATAGAGACAAGGTGCATGAGGTGATATCGTTTATTGGACCAACTTTTGTTGGTGAGAGAGAGAGAAGCTTTCCAGCTACTGCTCATCCTGGGGTCTGGGAAAGGTACTTAGGATGTCTCACCTAAATACAAAAAGAAACAGAGAGTTTAACATAAGCCATTAGCACACACTCAGGGACCAGTTGTTGATGGGACATTCCTCTAGAATGTCCTGTTTGATCTTCTATTTAGCAGGGACTCTCTGAGTACCTTTCGCTGCCAGAAAGAAGAGCCCGTGTAGCTTGAAAACTTGTCTCTCTCACCAACAGAAGTTGGTCCAATAAAAGTTGGGGTTCGCCCACCTTGTGTCTCTAATATCCCAGGATCAACATGGCTGTAACACCATTGCGTACGACATGGCATTATGATATTTCAGCATAAACATCACAGTGCAGTTCTGAGCCACTTCGTGGCAATGGATTGTACGGCAAAGGAACATCCTCTGTGAAACTGCCAAGTTACAAGCCCTCCAATTCAGTTGTGTCCGTTAAAGGGACAATCACATCATGGAGGGGACATCAGGAGAAAAAATGGGGTTCCACCTGCTATTACCTCCTTTTATTTGCCAGCTTTACCACTCCACCTAGGCCCTGACTGCGAGAGATTTGGATCTTCCTTGGACCAAATTAGGCTACCTGGGCTTGTTGCAGAAAATACAATTTACCAAATACTCCCCACAAGAGTTTAATCAGTGAAATCTTAGAGATGGAATAATATGTATTGAGCCATATCCCCAGAGGAGACTAAAATTATATCTCTGGTTGACAGACATCATGCTGGAGAAGATCCTCATTAACACAATGCCAGAGGCCAACATAGCATCCACCTTTGCCTTCCCGCTTTTCCCTAGGTCCCAGCTCAGTAAATTAATTCTACAGAAACTTGAATTGCAGGCTCTGAACTTGTGTGTCTGGAAAATCACAAGACAGGAACTAAGGCTACCAAGACAGTAAAGGAACCCCCGTGTTCCTCCAGCAGTACAAGTGTTAGTGGGCCCTGCTGTTATCTTTGTCAACAGCCCGAAGGGGGAAGAAGCACCATGTAGAGAAACGCAATCTGCTGAAATAATATTGAGGAAATAGCATTTCCTACGCCAAAGCGTTGCCAGGATCAAGGACGATTTAGAGTGTACTCAGGGACTCATTCACTGAGCATCCAACATGTTTCATTTTAATGCTATTGGTGATTACAGCTGTTTCGTCGCTAGACAGCCCTGGAGACTGAAGTCCTGAGTAGAATAAACACAGCACAAACAGCAGCTGTACCAGCTTCCTAGGTTGAAAAATCTCTCGGGAGGCTTTCTCATGAAATTCCAGGATTCCCAGCTTTGGCAGGAATGGAAATGCTGCAAGAGCAGCCTTCCCTGACATACTTTGGAATTCCAGTGTCCCGTCCTAAGTTGGTCCCGGCAGTGCAAGAGACTAGGGATATGGATGAACTTTTAAAACTGCAACAAGTTTGGGTGTTGTCTGGGACAAAATTCATGACAGTTCCTATTTTACCTGCCACTGCTTTGTTCTTCCCTCTGTTGTGTGCTAAGCAACTTTCTTCTTCTTGAATAAGAGACGTTAGGCACAGAGTCCCTTAAAGAGACAATCCACAAGAGCAGATCTCAAACTGTGGGTCGGGACCCCATTTTAGTGGGTCACCAGGGCTGGCTTAGACTTGCTGAGGCCCAAGGCCAAAGCTGAAGCCTGGGCCCTACCACCTGGGGCCAAAATCTGAGGGCCTCAGCCCTGGGTGGTGAGGCTTAGGTTTCAGGCCCCTGCCTGGGGTTGATGCCCTTGGGCTTCAGTTTTGCCCCCCCCCCCCCCCCCCCGGGGGGGGGGGGGGCCGGCTTTGACTTTGACCCCCACATCCTGGGCCGTGAGGCTCGGGTGGGTTCAGGCTTCTCAACCCCCGCCCTTCCGGGGTCATGTAGTAATTGTTGTTGTCAGAAGGGGGTCACGGTGCAATGAAGTTTGAGAACCCCTGATCTACAGCTTCAGAACATCCTAGCTCCCTGCTCTTCTTTTATCTTCACCCGTCTCCAGCCTCTGGTGGTTGATTGTCCGCTCCTCCATCTAGCTAGGGCAGCCCTGATGGATGTTGATGAGGCGATCCATGCTGTGATCCCAGCCAGCCACATGCAACCTCGGCTCAGTCGGCCTTCATTCTTCCTGGTCAAACACAGAGGGCCCAGAGTTCTGCATTTTCTGGTTTGCTCAGTAACAAAAAAAAGTCCCCCGGGTATGACTGTACAGTACAGGTACAGTGATTGCAAACCCCATGACACATCAAGTATTTGGAGCACAGCCTGACGCTGGTGAATGGAAAGGGGTATCTAACGCACGGCTCCTGCTAGAAAGGCTGCAGTGCTCCCTACAGAAGGATTCTCAACAGAGGTATGCGCAACAAAGGGAGAGGAGGGCGGAAGCAGGGGCACAGTAATCGTCAGAGGCACAGAACTCCGCCAGACATGGGGCTACAGTGGTGTGCAGGGGTGGGGGTCAGGGGAGATCGAGCTCCTCCTGGGGCAGGAGGAGGTTGTGGCACAGAACATGCCCCCCACCCCAAAGAAAAGGCATCACATTTAAATTTCTGTGCATGCCCCTGATTCTCAAGGAAAATCAGTGAGACCATATGAGAGGTGGAAAAGAGTGAATCACAGCTATTGCTGTGGGCAAAGCAACCATAGCTCTGTAGTGGTTTGGAGCACACCCACCCACTCATCACAGACTGTTCTCTCGGGAGAAAAATAAAGCTCCTTATGCCATGTGCCGGGCATGGAGATGGAGGTCAAAAGCCAGGACTGAACACCTCCAGTATGTTAGGAAAGGTTGAATCTGAATCTGAATTTCCAATTTCCACAAAGGGCCAACCAAAACCCAGATCCGAGCATCAACCAACTGGGAAAGTTTGGACGGAGTCATGGAGCCACATATAAAATAGTCTATTTATGAATAATAAATTATAATATGGAACGCTTCATTTGTCTGGTTGGTTTAAAGTGAACTTCAGGTTGGCAAAAGTTTGACAGTCCTGAAGACTGAAATCCTTTGTTCATCCACAGAAGAGGTAGACAGTGTTAGCACCAGCTTCTCCTATACTGGGTCCCTATATGGAAACTGAAACACTGTGGTGATGCAGGATTATATATATTGCAAAAAAACCGAGAGAGAGATGCCCAAACCCTACTCTGGCAGGGCCACCTCTAGAGCTGATACAGTGTTTCCAACTTCAGCGCAAACCTAACAGAAGAGCCAATGGAAGTGAAACCACTGAACTGTCAGTTTGTTGAGTTCTGGAACTGTGTATCTAATTTGTGCATACCCCTCTCACAACTGCACAAGCAAATCAGGCAATGGCATTCCAAAGTGGAATCACAGTTTACAGACACATATTACGAACAATATTGTCCAGCTACAATGTCTGAAAATCTACTTCATTTGCAATACCAAATTTAGTTGAGGTGGAAATGGTGATGCTTTCCCTAATGGAACATTATGGCTGCAGGCTGCGGGAATGGTTAACGAGTCGGAGAAGATGACTCCCGGAGAGGATGGAAATATCCTTATTAATTACAAAATATTGTAAGGTGAAGAACATAGAAAATATATCCCATAAAGTAGAATCCTCTTTTAACAGAAAGTGCTTCAAAGTTCTCCCTGAAGTATCAATGACTCCTTAACATGCAGACTGAATTCTTGGTTGGTGGCTTTGCACCATGCTGTCTTACGGAGGACAACTGTCACATAGGTTTAAGTGCCACCAGACCTTCAGCTGTGCCATCTGATTAAGCAGAAGTAATTCTCTGTTGTTGTGCCACAGTGCAGAGATGTTTTCATCAGAACTCCCATGTGCATGATGAATAGAACCTCCCTGAATCCATGCTGGGGATCTGTATAGACTCAGAGGGAAACACACCATATATTGAATCACCAGCTTCCTGCAAGCACACTGGCTTTTCCTATAGAACTCCTGCTCAAATAGTCACCAGACTCTTCTACTCATGTGAGATCTGCAAGGCTATAAGCATCCAAGATGGTTCACCTGAAGATCTTAGCAACATAGAACTGACTTACGGGCAGAGAACTTCTGACCGATATCAGAACTGACAAGGACTTTCTGAAATTAGATTCAGTGGGAATCAAAATAGCACTGCGCTTTATCCTTCTTATTTGCAAAGCTGACAATTAGTATGTTAAAAGAATAGCAAGTACTCTTTCTCTTAGCTTTCCTATACAGTAAATCCTGCTGAATTTATACATTTCCACAGAACATCCATCATAACATTCATTCCCTAAGCCCCAGTTTCAGAGCATGTTATCACACTGGCTTCAGACTACATCTCAGTGAAAGTATTGCCCTGAAATTTACAATGTCGCTGATACATTAATTAGATTTTCGTCTGCTTTTGGCAGCCTCAGTTTTGGGATAAACGAGTCTGAGTAGCAAAGCAAACAACCTCCCTGCCCCAGTGTAAATGCTTCAACCATGAGATGCATTTCTGTCAAAAGATGCAGATGGAACCCCCAGTGACTGTAAAAATTGACGAGTGTATCTTCTGTAATTCTTCTATAAATCCTCTATTTTATCCTTTTCTGCCCCAGCTGTTTTGCTGAGAGGCTTGCAACAATGTAAATTGACTTAGAATAAGTATAGGAAGTTTTTTTAAAAAAAAATCATGCCCCCCTTGCAGGAAATTTGGCAGAATCTGTGTTTCTTGATCGAGTTACAAGGCAAGAAGTGCCTCTTAAACACCTGCTGCCCTTGTGTGGAACTCAACGGTTAGAATGGGGGAGAAGGTTGGTAATACTCTACAAATGCCACCCACTGTCCCAGTCTCTGCCCGTAATCCCAGAGTAGCTAGAACTATCTAGGTATTTCTATGACTCTCATCACCATCATTAATGGATTTAATCGCCTCAATTTTCCTTGAGCCAGGGAAATCTTACCCCCATTACATGGAGAACTGAGGCACAGGATAGCATGAGCGGCTATTCCTAAATCTGATCCTTGGCCCTAATGCCTGGTTCCTGACTCCCATCTCTGATTTTTAGTCCTGTTTTTGGCCTCCGACTGCCCCTGCTCTGTTCAATTGGCTCAACTGCCCAGCCCTGAGTTGCGACAAGTTCATGGATACTGCCATTGGGTGGGTATGTTGGAGGCCCAATTTTTTAAGAGCTTTTAGGATATTAATTTAGCATCTCTACTGTCCAGAGGTTATAGATAAATTCTCACTTTGAACACGGAGTCAGCTTTTGTCCTCATAGGCAAATGAACATATTAATTAATTTGCTTCCATTTGTCATGCATTCTAATTTATCCATTGTGTTGGCTTTAAATTTTTGACTGACGCCCCCCGTCATGGAAAGACAGAACCTGCGTGTTCTGCAAGCAAAGTCACCTTTGCATGGAGCCAGGGCTGTCCATAACACAGTGTTCAGCCCTGAAATGTTATCCCCCCTGCCATAAATCCATAGAGTTGTAAAACAAATTAGACAGGACAAGCTGCTGAACTTTCTGTCTTGTCTAGAAAATAATTCAACTTTACTGTGTCTCTCTTGTTTGGGATCCTGTGGATATTGTGGTCAAGGAGAACGTAATTTAATGTGTTCAAGGTAAAGAGTCATTTAGCTTAATTTGGGAGAACATCAGAAATATGTGGCAGGTCTTCTTGGGTTGCATTGCACATCCCTTCTGCTTGGTCACCGCAAGCCTGAGCCAAAGCCCATTCAAGTCATGGGAAACACACTCAATCAGGTCTTTGGGTTCATTAACCTAGGGCTTGAGCATCTGGAACTATTTGTAACCCCAGGCTAGGAATTGTTGAAACCTGGGTCCTAACCTGGGGCTTCAGCATTATGTGGGACTGAGTCCAACCACCCATATCCCAGACTTCCTTGCACCCTCTCAAAAGGTGGGCCGCTCTAGCCCTTTGTTTGTGGAGCAGTGTGGGAAACCTGGACTGTTCACTGAACTTGACTGTCCAGAGGACAAAGAAAGTCGGCCCATATATTGCAGAATACTTTTGGCAGATTTCCAGAGCATGAATTCTGGGGGTCTGCATCTACATTGCAAAGCAATAGGGCTTGAGCCCTGGGTCCTGGCTTAACTCAGGCTCAGACCTTCTACCCCTGTGGGATCCTGGATCTGAACCCTGGCTTAGTGCTATTTATATATAGACAGACGGAGGGATTAGGTATGAGCCTGATTTCAAACTTTGCATTACATTGCAATGTAGACATACCCTTAAGCACCAAATCCTCTCCTCTGTACCAAGCTGAAGTTATAGGGCTAGGTACCCACCTAGCCCTACCTCATAGGGGTGTTGCAAGAAAAAATACATTAAGTTTTGTGAGCTGCTCACATACTATGGTGGAATGGGGGCACTATAAATACCTAAAATAGACAGGAAAAAAACTGCTCAACTACCTGAAAGTAGATTGCGGGCTGGTGCATCCATATGTCTAGAGGACAATCCAGTCTACAGTATGTAGAGCGGGTGCCATTCAAATGTTAATAGATGTGAGTGTGTGCACCAATACTGGATACCAAATATAGGGAATTCCTGCCAGGCAGGATACTGAACACAGGGAATCCCTGCGCCAGGCAGTGAATATAGAGAATTATCTTAATACCACAGTAACACGTATTGCTCTTGGTTGGTAAGCACCAATGTTTGGTGACCCCCTGTTGTTAGAAATCAGCTTCAAAGGCCACATTTTATTTCACCAAATTGCTGCTGGACGGTCACACACTATAATTTATTTCCCATTATTCCTGACTGTTGACCACAGCAGACCCAGATTCAAAATTCAACGTCTTCTCTATGCAGCTCCGTTACTAATGCTTTGTGTTTGCCTTTCAGCCGAGACCCTCAAAGAGTTTGCCAAAGGCGGGTCTGTGCTATTGTTATAATGACCAGTTCCCAGGTCAACAGTCAAAGGCACAGGGGTGTTAAGGCCCAGCCGGGCTTTGAACCTATTTCCCATTCTTCTGATTGCTGGCTGGTAGCCCTTGCTTATTATAGCCCTGGTGTGTACCTGTATTGGTATGCTGAGAATTGCTTACACCCTGCACTTAATTAGCTAGGAAAATGCTGCTACACTGATGGCAGCAAATCCATCTTACTGTAGTAGGATTGATGCAAACTGCCTTGGTCCAGCCTGACCATAGAATTCTCTAATTCACTCTTTTCTCTAATTCAGCAGATGCTCTTGGGGAAACCCACCCCTCTCACTTGGTGATAAAAGGGTTAAAATCCTCCCCTTTCTGCTGTATCAAGTTCCTCCAGGTGAGGATGATTGAGATAACCCAGCAATGAGGGAATCTGCTAGAAGCAATTACCATGGTGAGGATATAAGAAGGCAGAGGGCAGGTTCCTAGTTGTTTGGGGGGTGGGATTGGGATGGTATGTTTGCTGATACTAAGAACTGGTCCATCTTCAACTTGGGTAGGAAGTCTGAGTAGTTCAGGTTTATTTGTCTGCAAGAGCTATTTGTTCTTGTGGACTGATAAAAAAAAACTCAGCTGGGCATTTAAAATCAGGGCTTCTTTTGAGTTGTAGCTGCTGCTGCTGCTACTGACCGTGCATTGCAATCAATGCCAATGATTAAAAATTAAAATACAAAGAATAACAAAGTCCCTATTGGCAGCAGAAGTGAGGGGAAAGCAGCCCTGGGTTCTGCTCTAAGCTCTACTGGTCCTTAGAGAATTCTGTATTCTGGCTAGCCCAGGATTTATATTGACCCATCAGTACTTAGTTGAATTTGCTGCCATTAATGATTTGGCTTGTGAGTTTCTTTCTCCTCGGGCTCTTTATGCGTATCCACAAAGGTGCCCCTTGGAATATGGAGATTTGAGATTTCATATCAGAAGAAGTCCATGAAGTGGCATCTCTAATGTGATTTGCATGGTCATTACTAAACAGACCTGATGCTGTCAGGTGTGGGGGTCTATAGTAAGCTGGCCCTGGAAGCTAAATGAGAAGAAATGTGAGCTGAACTGCACACTAGCTCCAGTGCTCTCTGAGTAAGACCTTGTGCTGCTTCATGCGGGCAGGTGCTTTAAATGACTTCCAGGAGGTTATGTGAGTTGTTTGACTCATGGTTTGAACAGGGAAATGTTTAATATTCATTTGTGAGGCTGCATCTCAATACCAAAAAAAGTTCTCATCATTGGGATTCCCTTGGCCGATGGTATCTGAAAGGATTCCCCTGATCCTTTAACACCTTATTGCCCCACACTCCAGAAAGGAGCTATGATCAGCTCTTTCTGGAATCTGCTCTCCCACCATGGCAATGAAAGTGCAACAGCATCTAAATATGCCATACTATACTATAGGAGAATTATCTTCCTGATCCTTACTGGTGGTCAGCTGTTACCCTGAAGCCTAGGGGTGGGTAATTATTATTTTATTTATTATTAGTCTCGCTAGTGCCATTGCTGTTTCAATTATATCATCTTGTGCATGAATCAGGACAATTTTTTTATTTAGGAAAAAGGGCAAGAGGAACATATGAACAAGGACAATAATAGACAGTTTAGAGAAACTCTGATCTAGTGGATTAGGCACAGTGCCAGGATTCCCCTGATCTTTTTACATTCTGCATTGAGGAGACTTAAATTTAACCCCCAGTTTTATGGCAGGCTTGCTTTGTCCCTTAATATCATTCTGCCTCACCTACCCCACCTGTAAAATGGTGATACACTAGATAGCAGCTTTTAAGTCATTCCTAAGAGAACTTCCTGCTAATTAAACTTTGTGAATCCTAAACAGGATGACAGGACTGTGCTCAGATTTTTCTCAGGACAAGTTTAGGCTTAAAACACTGCATTGACGCAGCTGCTCTGCTGTAGCACTTCAATAAAGATGCTTTAAGGTGACTGGAGCGAGTTCTCCCATCAGTGTACTTAATTAGCTTCCCTGAGATACAGTAGTTATGTCAATGGGAAAAGATTTCCAGCCAACATAGTGCAGTCTACATAGGGGGCTAGATCTACATAACAAAGTCAGTCAGGGGTGGCACCCCTGAGCGATGTTTTTATATTGAGATAGGTCTGGAGCATTGACCTGACCTCAGGATCTACAATATATTCTTTGTCTTATAGATCTTCTACCTAAGCACTGCTGTTAGCCCTGCCACTGTAGCATCTGTGCACCTCACAAACAGGGCTGGCCTTACCATGAGGCGAACGGAGGCAGCCGCCTCAGATGCCAGACTGTGGGAGAAGGCGCCACCAGGACCAAGAGTGTAGAAAATTGTATCTGCTGTTGGCGCCTGTGTCTTCTCTCTGCTTTAAATTCACAGAGATGGTGGATGCTGGACTGGAGGAAGAAGGGTACAAGAGACATAACAGGCAGGCAGGAGGAAAAGGAGGCTCGGGGCTGTCATTTGAGCTTTCTGCTTCGGGTGCCAAAATGTTGTGGGCCGGCCCTGCTCACCACCATTAACAAAACTATCTGCACAGCACCCCTGTGAATTGAAGCAATAGTGTTACTCTCACTGCACAGAGAGATTAAATTACCTGCCAAAGGAATTGGACCCAGATCATCCATGTTCCAGCCCCGTGCTGTAGCTACAAGATCATTCTTCCTTTCTTTTATTGTGAAAACTATTATTTATTTCCATTATGGTAGCACCTAGAGGCCCCATTGTGCCAGGCATTGTGCATATAACAATAATACCTGGTTTTTATGTAGCACTTTCCATCATTATATAGAATAAAAAGACAATCTCCTGCCCACCAAGTATCTAAGCATGTCATGACTGAAAACATGTTATATTCAGAAAACAGCTGAATATAACAAAGAGAAGGGGGTAGCATTCGATTTCACTGTTTTGTCTAATCCACGTGAGTTATTGCTGGACCCGAATCTTATCCTGAATTTTGGCCATCAGAGAGTTGTTCTTCCTACTGATTTTCATCTGCAATCAAAACTTGTATTTTCTTGGAATCCCCATAAAATGACTGGGATTTGAAGGGAACATTGGCACAGAGTTGCAAGAGCAAACCCTTTACTATATTTACTGGGAATACATGCACTGCATTCTGAAAAGACTATAGAAACAGCCTGAAGGAGCTCCATAGAGATTGGAGGTCTGGGCTCTAACCATGATTTTATTCTAGCCATGTGCCCCACTCTTCTGTCCTTGAATCCAGCAAATAAATCCAAGTGTCAGAATAAATCCCGATACTCAGTCTCTGAAGTAGTATCAAGCTCTGGTGCATAAAAACACACAGTCCTGCTGCCCGGCCTTGAAATTTACATATGCTTTTGAATTACTTTTCTGAAGACCCTGGAATAGCAAAACAAGAAGATACGTAAAAGAAAGCTTTTATCTCCGCTTCCATCTGCAGCAAAACACCATGTGATAATGAAGGCTGACACTAAAATTATCTTTGCAGCAGTCTTAAATCAGAATTAATTCCCTGTGAGCTGAATTTATTAAGAGAACAATTTTTAAAATGGGGGAGCGATGTTTGCAATTATTTAATTAGAAATCTAGTGCTAGACATCAGAACAGGATGTGCACAGGGATAATAATTGCCGGTTTCACATCTTTTACAATTTAAATGCCCCTTCTCTTTCGGCACCTGTCTAGACAGAAGCTTTGGGATTCTGAAGCCAAACTCCACAGAAATATGAATGCATCATAATGTATTTTATTCCCAAGGGAGATTACATTCGGTTCAAGCTTTTTTTTACAGCTTTTGGCCTCTTATTGTGGTTGCACTTTACATAACACCATTATCTTGAAGGGAGGAGGAAGGCTATGACATGGAGCTAGCTACCAAAGCATGCACCCTGCACAAGTAACTTTAATTAAAGAACAACAACAGCACTGACAAAAAGCTCGGGCTTTTTGTTTCAATATTCTTCATTGAACTGGGTGCTGGTAAAAGATCCTGGGCTGACCACTTTTGAGATGGAAGCTCTTTATACTACAGAACAGTCCCTCACCCACACTCCATTTCCAGTCTGTCTTCTGAAGTGGTGTTTATGGATGCCCAATTATTTTTAAGTGGGAGTCCTGAGCCCCGTTGGTGCTCAGACTAATAACCTCGAAGCAGAAGGACTGATGGCCCTTAGAATTTTGAACTTAGCAAGTTAAAACTCCATGCCTGAGGAGGTTGTGAAGGCTAGGACTAGAACAGGGTTTAAAAGAGAGCTGGACAAATTCATGGAGTGCACAGTCAACCTGTGGAACTCCTTGCCTGAGGAGATTTTGAAGGCTCGGACTAGAACAGGGTTTAACAGAGAACTGGATAAATTCATGGAGGCTAATGGCTATTAGCCAGGATGGTAAGGAATGGTGTCCTTAGCCTCGATTTGTCAGAGGGGGGTGATGGATGGCAGGAGAGAGATCACTTGATCATTATCTCTTAGGTTCACTCACTCTGGGGCACTTGGCATTGGCCACTGTGGGTAGACAGGATACTGGGCTGACCCAGTACGGCCATTCTTACGTTCTTAAGTGTTCCTGCTGGTGCTATTTTTAATCACATACATTGGTCCAGAACTGGATAGTTTAAAATGGGAGGTTCCCTTCGCTGCAGGACAGGGTCATAGAAATGCTTCTGTGGAGTCCTTCTCATCCAAAAGCTCCTTCTTCCCCTGAACACTTTGTGCTGCGGGGATAGGTAGAGATCAAAGATTGGCTGCAGTTCTCTCTCCACAGGAAAGGCCCAGCGTCTGGTCCACAGAAGCACGAATTCATAGGTTCAGTTCCCAAGCACTGTCACTGACTCACTCTGTGGCCACATCGTTTGCATATCCTCTGCCTTACTGGCACCATCTTTGAAATGGGAGTTGAGCAAGTTTCCCTACCTCACGGGGAGGTTGTGCCATTGATGTTCAAAAAGGGCTTTCAAACCTTGGATGAAAAGCAGCAGCGAGTTGCAAAATGCTTATGTGCTTCTAGCACCAGAGGCAAAACAAGGGAGAGCAGCTCCTAGCTCGTGTTTATGGAGGAATGGAGAGTGAAAGTCACAGTCAGAACCTCAGTGAGAATCCAGCCAAACATCTCCTCTGGGCAATCTTGTAAAGGAGTCAGGGGGTGTTTTAATGTAAAAAAACCCAAACTGTCTAGAATTCTATGCCTGATTCATCAATGTCCTGCATACTGTGGTATTTACACCACGGCAAATTGGATATAAAACGCAACTAAGTCCGAAATGGCCTGATTCACCAAAGCAACCTTCGTATATCCACAGCCAGCTTGAATTACATGCCCCAGTCCTCCCTCTTGATGATCGTTCTGCAGAGAGAATATTTACTTCTCACTAAATCATTAGTTCATTAAGAATGAGATGGCGTGGTTGGCAGACACCCTCTGGCCTGCTGTTTTTGAGTGGGTAATACAGCTGGACGAAATTAAGCTCGCGTCAGTCAATCATTTGAAATCAAAAGATCTGTCTCAACCCCCTGGGAAAGAATTGCTGCATGATTCAGTCTCTGGGATGACTTGAAATCTAGGATGGCCTGGGGAGGAGGAAATTGCCTAGAGAGAATGAGAGAGAGAGGACAATGTCTAAGGCAGGAAACAGGGCACAGAGAGTGGGAAATGAGGCAAAGCAATAGAGGATGGTACCCTGGGAGCAGAGATAAAAGATGGGATGATTACTAGAAACCGGACATTGTATCTCACTGCAATGATTAATACAAAGAATAGTCATGCTGGGCGAGGCTGTGTCCTTGTTTGACCGAACCAAGCAAAGTATTAAAGGAGGATGTGTGTGGATCAGGAGGCTTAATAAGTACCCGGATCTATTTGGATCTTGGGCTGAGGTCTGAACTTTGGATCACCCCAGCATGAGCAAGTAGGTCGGAATTAGGTTAAAATTGCCCCTTCCCCTGTTGCTGGAAAGTGGAATTCAGGGCTTGTCTTCACGTACAGTGTTACAGCTGCACCACTGGCTTTAGTGAAGACATTCCTAGGCCGAAGGAAGAGCTTCTGCCCTTAGAGGAGTCAATCCACCTCATAACCCAACCCTGGCCCCTAGACCTGGTGGTCTTTCGAATACAGCCTCCAGCTGCCAGTATCCTGCACTGAAAGAATTCTCCCCTGGCTGGAACGGGGGCTTTAGGGCCCCTTTAAACTGCTCTAGCCCTTTCACTGAGCGTAAAGAGGCTGGGAGTTAAATGAGGTACCTGTGCAGGGCACAAATGATCAATAAAAGCTCGTAGAGGTTGTGTTTACTCCTTACTGAGTCTGTGTGTTAGTTTAAAAAGTAAAAAATCTCATTAAGCCTCTGCAAATCTTCACTTCAAATGTAAGTTTTATATGGTTGTCATAGAGTCATAGAATATCCCAGTTGGAAGGGACCTCAGGAGGTCATCTAGTCCAACCCCCTGCACAAAGCAGGTCCAATCCCCAACTAAATCATCCCAGGCAGGGCTTTGTCAAGCCTGACCTTAAAAACCTCTAAGAAAGGAGATTCCACCACCTGCCTAGGGAACCCATTCCAGTGCTTCACCACCCTTCTAGTGAAAAAGTTTTTTCTAATATCCAATCTAAACCTTGCCCACTGCAACTTGAAACCATTACTCCTTGTTCTGTCATTTGCTACTGCTGAGAACAGTCTAGACCCATCCTCTTTGGAACCCCCTTTCAGGTAGTTGAAAGCAGCTATCAAGTCCCCTCTCATTTTTCTCTTCCGCAGACTAAATAATCTCAGTTCTCTCAGCCTCTACTCGTAAGTCATGTCCTCCAGCCCCCTAATCATTTTGTTGCCCTCCGCTCGACTCTTTCCAATTTATCAACACCCTTTTTGTAGTGTGGGGCCCAAAACTGGACACAGTAATCCAGATGAGGCCTCACCAACGTCGAATAGAGGGGAATGATCACATCCCTTGATCTCTGGAAATGCCCCTACTTATACATCCTAAAATGCCATTGGTCTTCTTGGCACCAAGGGCACACTGTTGACTCATATCCAGCTTCTCATCCACTGTAACCCTTAGGTACTTTTCTGCAGAACTGTTGCCTAGCCATTCAGTCCCTAGTCTGTAGCAGTGCATGGGATTATTCTGTCCTAAGTGCAGGACTCTGCACTTGTCCTTGTTGAACCTCATCAAATTGTCATTTTTGTCCTTAGCTTAACAAAATATAAAATTTAAAGTTTCTTTGATGGTTTTGATTTTTAAGTTTTGTCATCAAATTGCCGTTACAGTTCTCCATTACTAGAAGTGTAACAATTTCGTATTGATTTGTTTTCATGTCATTGATACTTGTACTTGATGGAAACCTCTAATTCTGGCTTGGTTTCAATGTTGTATTTGAGAAAAGTCCAAATATAGGATAGTAAATTTTAAAATAATGTTGATACTTAAATGGAACAAAGTATCTATTTATGTAAGAGCTATAACGCCATGATGATAGACTTTTAATGATGAAGGTATTACTTCCCAAGTGCTTTTATCTGGAGATGACACCATAAAGTATAATCATATACTTTGCAGATGACACCAAGTTGGGAGAGGTTGCAGGCACTTCTAGAGGACAGGATTAGAATTCAAAGGACCTTAATAAATAGTAGCATTGGTCTGAAATCAATGAGATGAAATTCAATGAAGACAGGTGAAAGCATTATACTTGGGAAAGGAAAAAAATCAAAAGCACAACTGCAAAATGGAAAATAACTGGATATGCAGCAATACTGCAGAAAAGAATCTAGGGGTTGTGGTGGATTACAAATTGAACATCAGCCCACAAATGAGGCAGTTGCAAAAAAGGCTAATATAATTCTGGGGTATATTAACAGGAGTGTCATAAGAAAGACATAGGAGGTAATTGTTCCACTCTGTTCGGCACTGGTGAGGCCTAGCTGTGGCAGTCGCTGGAATGATCCCATTCATATTCTTCACTCTGGCATTAGAACAACTTAACAGAATCCATCCCATAAAAGCCTTAGTGGGGACTGGGACAGGGGGCCACTGGGGAGTGTAATTCTGTGTAGACCTCCAGCCACGGTGGATTCATTCAGTCAAGTTGCTAGTCCTTAACCTTAATCCTGTGATCAGTGCATTGATTGAGAGATTACAGTGACTTTGGGGAATACATATCACACCCCTCCATCCTGCAAGCTTAATAGGTCTGATCCCATCAATCAGCACCATCTGAAAACACATCTTGTAGAGAGATTGTCGAGTTATCTGTCTATCATCTAATGTGCCATAATTATGGTATATTGGTCAACGTAATCAATCGCTATCAGACCTTCCCATCCCCATCCTCTTTCTTCATGATGCTACTTCACTTAGATTTCTTTCTTTCTTTCTTTCCTTCCCACTCGACAGGTGTATTTCTGTCTGCACCACACCCACAGCAGCTCTGCAAGGATCCCGCAGAGACAGACCATGTTCTAAATGTGATACTTCTTCCCATTTTCCCTCCTAAAGATACTACATTCAGATGCTGCTACTGATCCAAAGCCCACGGTAGTCAGCGGGTTTCTTTCCATTGACGTGAACGGGCTGGGAATTGGGCCCTTGGTCGTCCTCCCACCGGCAGAGTCTGCCGGGCCAGAAGCATTGTCACACCTGGCCTCACACGGCCCAGAAGGAAGCACTTGATTCACATGGGCAAGACTCTGGGAGCAGCAGCAACTTTCTCAAGGTTTGCCTCCTTCCTTGACAGCTAATTACAAGGTGAGGGAAGCTTCAGTGGATGACTCACGGGCGCCACCTGCTGGAGAAACAGACTCCGCTTGCACAGGCATTTCCAGAGAAACAGCTTCAGGTGGAATAGTATTTGCAAGAAGCCCCGACGAGCCCAGTTTTCAGACTCTGCGCAATGTCCGAATGCAGAAGCCTTCTCACTGCCACGGAAGGTGTTAGGGAGACAGAGCAGGAACAGGAGGCTGAAAAATGACTAGGAGGGAATGGTGCATTTACTGTACAAATTGGTAAATATCCCTCCGTTGTTGATCAAAAATAAAAAGTTAAGTGTAAAGTTCATGACAAGTCCCTGTTTGACAGCTCTGGAGTCCTCCATTCAGCCAGAATCCAGCTGCCGCAAGGCAAGCTTCCTACATGAAAAGTATTCCTATCACTGGCTCCACCTTACTCCTCTAGGAGTGAGAGCCAATGCAGTCTTTAACCTTTCTGCCCACACTGCCAAGCAGAGGTCGAATCTGGGCCATTCACCATCTACATCCATTAATTAGCAGCAGTTTTCATTTGTATTGTGGTAGCAGCTGCGGGGGGACCACAATCATCTAAGTCCCTTTACTGTACAAATAGAGACTGGAAGGACACTCCTGGAAAGAGCTTAAAATGTGAGTGAAAGACAAGAGTTAACAGGTGGCTACTACAGACAGGCAAGGGGACACAATGAGGCAAGGCTGGTCAGCATGATAACCAGCAGCCGCAAGGCTTCCCTAAGGTCAAGGTTTCTGTAGGCATCACAGTCGAAAAGAATTTTAAGGAAGGACAGTCTAGGTGTGCAGACTGTCTGCTTAGGGTTGGCCTACCCTCACCAACTCATGTCACCCAGACAATCTTTGCGTGATGCTCTCCTTCTTCCTGGGGATGGGAAGCAGCCCTTTAGTGGTGAAAGGTTCTTCATCCAAAGAGTTAGTGAGGAGGGACATCATTCCCTGCTTAGAAAAGCAAGATCTGCCTTCCCCATAAACCTTGTGATCCGGATCCTTCTAAACTGCCTGCCTGTGGGAAAAGCGACAGTGCTTGACAATGATTTTTCAGATGCATCTGGCTGCACAGGAGCTAGTAGAAAGACAGGATTTCCAAAGTTTTGCTTCGGTATCTTTTT
This sequence comes from Dermatemys mawii, assembly GCA_007922305.1. Lineage (NCBI taxonomy): Eukaryota > Metazoa > Chordata > Testudines > Dermatemydidae > Dermatemys > Dermatemys mawii. The sequence continues at coordinate 4,816,505 of ML677381.1, read as the reverse complement.
GCTTTTGGCTGCAATCCTCTGTTTGCACTAAAACTTTAGAGAATGGGGCTGGAGTTGCAGGCAAAACAGGGTAGTTGTCCCCCACAACAAATGCGCTTCAGACCAGCTAGTTTGCTAGTGTGTTATATCCTTTGCTTCTCCATAAGAAAGTCATCTGTTTCATGTTAAGCCTCACACTCCTGTTGATAATGTTTCAGCTGAAAACTAGACCCAACTCCCCTCTGAACATGTTAAATGCAGGGCAGAGGAAACAGTCTCTAATAAACTTTGTTCCAGAAAATAAAAAAAACTGCATGATTGGATTTTGTTATTATTATTATTTTTTACCCAAAAATTGTGATTTAATCTTAGCAGAATCAGGGTCTGTTTACCTTTTGCAAGGCTGATGTGTGTTTGATTTGACAGTGACAGCGGCAGACAGATTCTGGAGGGACAGAGGTGTCCATTTGCAAAGGGCATTGCAGGAGCTAAGTGCTCCAGCCCGTTAGACAAAGAGAACTCGCGTCGCGACATGCTGACTATCTCCGGTTCAGTTATGGAGCAATATCAGCTCAGCAGACCTCCAGGAAAGTTAGCTGTGTCAGTGGTGATACTGTCCTATAAATCCTCTACATAACGTGACCTGCTCGAGGTGTGATCTACAAACTGAAGAAACATCTCTCTATGAACAGTGCAGCAGGCTATGAATTCCCTTGAACTCTGGGCTCCAAAAGCCAAGGTAATTATTTTGTTGCAAGCATTAACAGTATCTGCTGCCAGGGATATCTGGAGACACATCACAGGGTTTATATACCAAAGGAAACCTATAAGCTGCAACCCAGCGCCCCCCTGCAGCACCAGAGTTGCTGACCTTAGACAGCAGAGAGCTTGACCTCGGCGCTCAAGGGTAGAAGTTTCATGAACCTGCAGATGGTGGAAGGAAGGCCAGAGAGGAATATTAGGCCTAGTTCAAGCTCAGGCCAGGACCAGACTCAGGTGTCTTCCTTGCAGAAGCAAAGCAGGAACCTGCTACTGAGAACAGCCCAGCTACCTCAAGCTTCTGCTTAGGGGCAAACTAGTTGTCCATGGAACCCATTGGACCATTATGGACAATTCGGCAATTGGAAGGTTCATCAGCCCAGTTATAAGAAATGCTGGGCGGGGATCTGGTTTCCCGGCAGGAAGGGAGGGATTGAAGGGGTGCAGTCCTTGGGGAGGGGTCCACAAAGGGGACGCTCCTTGCTTTTGTGCTGCACAGGAGTGATTCCAGGCTGAGTGGGAGCAGTCTAATGAAGGGCTAGAGTCAAAGGATTCTCAGTGAGGGATCACAGTGAGGGAAACTCAGGACTACTGTATTTCAGCCTCCTGACAGTGGTTCTGTGGCCACTCCATGCTCTGGGGAAGGATTTATTTCTTCGTACCCTACAGAAATAAACATCACCCAGCCCTCTATCTGGGTTGGGTGCGAGGTCCCATGATTTGGCTCTTGTTGTAGAAGTGGGCATTTTTCTCACCTTGGCTTCCCCATGAGCGGAAGGTCTGCCTCTCTGGGGAAGTGTGAGGGTTAACTCGGCGATGCCTGTAAAGGGATCTGAAGTCGTTAGTTAGATCGGGATGTCTCTTCTGATCCCTACAGCCCATTCCCCTGCTGAGAAGAGGCAGAAAGCACATAGCCTAGTTAGCGGTCCCAACCCACAAGGAGCCATTAGTCACAAGACACATCACCCACTTGTGCATCTGCTGCAAGCTGCAAATGACCTGCTGGGCTCTTAGAGTCAGGTTCTCATCTTCCTTTTCCACCCTAGCCCAGTAATTTATACACAGTGGGGCTACAAGGTTGATCGCAGCAGAAGTTTATAACAAAAAAAAAGGTGGGGAATTAACGTCTGTCAGACAGTGCCCGGAATCTGGGCAATAGCATGATTGACAGTGGAGCCTACCCTGGTCTGCGGAGGGAAGAGGGACTTTAGCCAGAACAACATTAAGACACGTGCCAAATGCAAAAGAATATTCATCAATGTGCATGTATTTGTTGGGCCGTAATGGATAATGCCAGCTTCTGAAAACCAGCAATTCCTTGGGTGCTAAGAAAAAAAGGATATTTGGGTAAAGCTTTGGGGCAGAAAAACATTTGCAACACATTTGGGGTAGCTTTACACTTTAAAAAAGAGTGATCCCTGCTGGTTTTTCTCATAAAAGATTGGTATGGTTATTTGACTTCACATCTAACCAAAGTACAGAGAAATCTTTTAGTGTCTGGCCAGATCCTCAGCCCGTGTAAACCAGTCTAATTCCATGGAACTCTACCCTCAGCTAGGGTAAATCAATATTGCTCAGGTGAATATAAGAATGGCCACATGGGATCAGACCAATGGTCCATCTAACTGAGTATCCTGTCTTCTAGCAGTGGCCAATGCTGGGTGTTTCCAAAGGAATGACCAGAACAGGGCAATCATTGGTTCATCTGTCTCCTGTCTTCCTGTCCCGGATCTAGCATCTAAAAGAGGAGATGATTACTAGAAACATGACACCAAGAACCATTAGGGACACCCAGAGCAATTGACAACACCAGTTTACACCAGCTAAGGATCTGACTCAGTTTGTTAAAGTCTGACTCACCTTAGTGAGCAACATGAGAAGTGATAATGATTTTAATTGGCCGTCACACATGGACTAAATGCTGCCTAGCATGAATACATTTTGTGCACTTCTAGCCCATATATAATATAAATGATCTCACTCGAAGAATGTCATTGTATCATGTTAATGCAATAAACTCACATATTTATAGTCTGTAACCACAGATCTATGTGCTAAGAAGTTATACCGTCAGCGGTATCCATATAATAGTATTTTATTCTTTATATCTTTCATATTTCGGTAACTTTATGCCTACTTCCAGACCGCAGTGGGAGAGTAACAGCTTTACATGTGTCAACCTACTCTTTTTCATGCAGACTATCTTAAAGCCAGTAGTGAGCAGGGCATATGGTTTGTATATAACACTGACTGTGAAACCTGCCATTAGATCCCCTGAGAATAATGAAATCAGCACCTGCAAGAGCAATCATAACAAATTTCACTGTCCTCTTTCAGAAACATGTTAACACTGCCAGCCTAGGTCTGGTTTTGTAGATATATCGGGCGCCTTAGCACAAGTAGGCATTTAACAGACCAGAGCTACTGAAAGAGAGGAATGTCTGCTTGAATAAGACTTAAGAACTGAGGATAGGGGAATGTCATGGACAGTCAATTTCCATCATTAAACTGGGGTGATATTTTATTTAGTGCTGGACAGAATTTACAGAAGAACATAAGGAAGACAACACTATATTGCAGCATGGCTCCTTCTAGTTGAATATCCAGTAGCCAGTCCCACATGCTTCAGAGGAAGGTACAAGACATCCTCCAGTAGGCAGTCACCGTGAGCTCGTCTGCCCCTAAGGAACTGCAAGCTTAAAAGGTTCTGAGGTTCTGTTCAGACAGACATCCCTGCCTTTAACTTATCTGGTCTGGTTTGTTTCAGAAGCTTCATGAGAAGCTGAGCTTTTCTGGTTTCTGACAAGGAGGAGGGCTGGTTTTTATTAGAAAGATTAAGTTTGAGGGCAAATGTTCCCCTTTCAAACACAGACGGGCCCCAGCAATCCTCAATTCTCACCTCTAAGGCTTGTCTCTGTTGGCACCTTCACTGACCATGGCTCCTAGCTGAGCAATAATTGTCCTGTAGTGAGGGCCCTAGTTCGGAAGCTGGAAGACCTGGTGTCAGATCCCTGCTCTGCCACAGACTTCTTGTGTGACCTCTGAACTTCAGTTCTCTGTCTGAATAGTGGGGAGAATAGCCCTGCCAAGGGTGCTGTGAGGAGAAATATAGAACAGTGGTGAGGTGCTCAGATAAAGTGGTAAAAGGGGCCATAAAAGTACCAAAGACAGGTTTTTAGAAATAAGAGGAAACACTGATTCTTATTCCTCAAATCACATCAGTAATAACATGGAATCAGAAAAACAAGAGATCAGGCAGAAATTACTTGAATGAGAGTTTAGCAAGGCCATCCACTTCCTGTGCACTCCCTCATAGCCTAGGGTCATGCTACAGGCAGCCTGCCTCAGTTTCCCCTTTGGGGCTGTTCAATAACCCCTCCCCCCAAAAAACCCCACTTTTGTCCACTCTCCTCCCTTCTCAGGTTGTGCTTTGTTAATTTAACACACATTCAAAATAACATTTTTAAGTCCATCTAAAAGTCTACACACAACACAGGTTTCTTTTCCTCTGCCCAGGCTGCCTTGCCATGGGTCTTTCCTGCTTTGGCAGGACACTCCCAAGCCCTGTCTGGCTGAACTCTCAGTCTTAACTCCCAGGACTCTGCTAGAGGATGCTCTTTCCTAGCAGCCTCTCACCCCCAAGCTTTTTCCACACCCCCATGATTCCTTTTCTTTTCTGTCTTTTCCTCTTGTTCTGTGGCACAGCCTATGACAGCCACCTACCACAATCTTAATAGAATCAGCAGGTGGATCATCTCACCCTGTCCTGTAACCTTAACAAGACACAGTAATGCCCTTTTCCTGCTACGCCACTTTCCTGGTCCTCACGCCAGTCCCTTCAAACTATATTTGTTCCCTTTGTGGCATCTCTGGTCTTCATAAAGAATCTTTCTTTCTGCATTATTCTCCCTGCGTTGCCATAGCAGATGTTCAACTGTTTCTTTAACTTTGCATGTTTCACACAACCCATCTTTGTGCGCATTCAGCAGATCTAAATTACCATTGGAGGACCCCAGGCCCACCTTTATTACAGCCTCCTGCCGCTCTTAATAGGATGGCCACCCTGATCTTGTCCAGGTATAGTTCAACCAGCCCCAAGCCTGAAGGGATGAGCTACTCTGTTACAGAGAGAAATGAGGTGCCAATAAAAATCTGGACAAGTTTCTATCTAGCTGTGACCGAATCAATCTCTAGAAGTACCAAATTAGGTGAAAATGAAAATATATATATATACAGTTTATCAAACTTTTCCAAAACACATTTACTTTGAGTTTTGCTTGATGACTCGGATCAGTTATTGGTTATACAAACTAGTTTCTCCAGCCCTAGGTCCTACCAGTTATCATTAAAGTTGGTCAAAAAACCAGGAGTAAATATTGTGAAAAATTCTCCTATATTTTTAAAATAAAGTTTGAAATGTTTTTTAACCAGCTATATAGATAGCTGAAAAACTGGTTGCATGTTAACTGGGATATTTTCATGAAAATTTCATTCCATTTTCTTTTGAAAAGCTGATATTTAGAAAAAATGACCAGTTTAATTTGTAATGGCAGCAGATTTGGGCCCACTTGCATTCAGAACCAAAAATCCCCATTAGTAAGATGCCTACTAAATATTTGATAAGTTATCTATTTTATAAGGTAAAGTTGATGTTGAATCCTATACTGGGGAAATAGGGACCATGATGTATTAAATGGAAAATTGATATACTCTTTAAAGAGTTTGGAAGGTATTAAATTACACTCAATGCCAAAATGTGCTAGACATTTTCGCCATGTATTATTATGTTCACTCACCTCAAACCTTAAGTCTGTGAAAAATTAACTTAACAGGTTTCACCACTAGAGGTCACAGTTGCAATTTAAATCAGTAAGAAAGGGGGAAATTGCAAAGGAAAGCATCACTGTTAACTTTATCAGTTATGATTTTAACATAGAACATGGGGTCATGATAATGGATTTCATTTGTTTGCGTTTCCTCTTTGACTCTAAAAACGGAGTGTGCTTAATTATCTTGGGGATTTTGCATGGAGTCCAAACAAACTGGTCTTTTATTAAAAATTGTTCCAAGGATCTGGTGTCAGGTTGCTTTAATTAGCTCTTGATGACCAAGGGCACCTAAAAGCATTAACAGAGCATGGCTTTAGGGAGAAGCTGTTGTTGACACACTGGATCATATACAACACTCACTGAGTCATATACGACACTCACTCATGGTCCCTTAGCTTAGGGTGATGGTGTTTTTAGGCCCATCCAACATATTGAATCAGGTGGGGGATGTGATGTAATACATATCTCTAGCTTTTCCTCTAGAAGACGTGGCACTCCCCTGACATCTTGAACAAAGCAGAGGAAGAAAATCAATATTCCTGTGCTGTCCCTGCCCAGTTTAGGTATGACCCCAAGGTAGCAATGTTACCCACCTGCCTAGTCAGGATAACTCAATCCTGTAGATTTTGATTATCATCCTGCACATAATCTCTAATAAGCAATGCTACATATTGTGCCAACAAGCAGAGTCTGTGTCTAACCAATGCTACCAACTGAGTACTTATTATGACATCGCCATTGCTGGCTAGAAGGTTTCTTCCCAAAACTCTGGACTTTTAACTTCCTTTGAGATCCAGATGATTCTCACTCCTCACCACAGAGATTAACATAACTGGCACATGGCATTCTTGCTGCAAACAGCTCGGTAGTTATCATGACTGATAATATAAGAGCTTTTTGAGCAATCGTAGCTGATTGGCTAATTCCAGATGAACAGTGAGATGCAAATGCCTCCTCTGCTATAAGGACTGGAAGACATATGGTATTTTAACAATCTGACTTGGAATTACAAGAGCATTTGAACCCGGGACCAACAAAACTAAAACCATGATCCTTTATCCCTTGAGCTAAAGGTTTAAGGTAGAAATGCAGCAGACTCTTAAAAATCTTATGTAGACCAGCCACTAGAGGGGAACAAAGACCCATCAGATTTCCTAGATTTGCAATGAAACCTGAAATTTGACCTATAATCTGCAGGTCACAAGATATTATCACCTGAATAGTATTATACTGACAACACATATATGATTTTTTTTTGTTGCATTAGATTGGATTGAATTGTTGACAAGGATAAACTCAATAGAATTTGTTAATCACATATTTCACTAGCAAGAGGGAGGAAAACAAATATTGTTCCTTCCCTGGATTGTTTTCAGGGATGCAGATATACTATGTAATATGCCAGCCCCAAATCTGGGTGAGAAATGAAGGGGCAATCCAGCCATTTTCAAAAGTATTTTTTCTAATGAAATAGGTTCTGATTTGGATACTCGAGTATATGTGTGTCTGTGCGTGTATGTGTGTGTGTGTGTGTTGTATTTTAAAACAGCAATCAACCTAAAAATGGGTGGGTGTGGGGTGTGGGTGAGTGGGTGTGGGTGTGTGTGGTGTATTTTAAAACAATCAACCTAAAAATGGAGTGGTTCTGAAATCAGTGTTCGGGGGGAAAAAAAGCACAAAATCCTCTATGAACAGTCGCTGTAAAATTGCTATTTTTTATAATCTAATCATTCTGTTACTCATTTCAGAAGCATCAATCACTCTTTTGGAGGTCTCTGGCTCAAATAGACTTTTTCCATCTCTGACTGTTATGGTCCTAAAAGAAACATATCTTTAAAGGATTTTAACAGGGATAGTTTCTAACTCACCCAATAAGTCCCTGATGAAAATGGGCTCAGCAAATCAGTTAATACCTAACTTCCTTTACGTAAGGCCTGGCTTATGCTTACTATTTCAACCAGTATAGCTGTGTCAGTTCAGGGTGTGAAGAAAACACACACCCTCATGAGATTAGCTAGTCCAACAAGATGCAGTTCCACCAACAGAAGAGGCGTCTGTTACCATAACAATTCAGGGTGGGAGTGTGTGACGATTGTTCTGAGCTGGTGAGTCATCTGAGTCCTAAGGGTCTTTCCAATCCACAAGCGAAGGTCTAGCCAGGTGACCTCAAGAGAGGTTTATAGGCTCCTAATGCCAGCAGCTACTCCCAATTACCTGGCAGTTCTGACAGACTGCTCCAGCTCCAGCCATGTCCGGACGCCCAGCTGTTCTGACATGGTGTTCCTACATCAACATAGAAAGTCCTGGTGGAGCACACACAATGTCCGCATAGCTAAGTCAGTATAGCTCTATTGTAGACCTAGCCTAACGATTGGAAGACAGGATACAAGGCTAGATGGACCTTTGGCCTGGACCAGTATGGCCATTCTTATGTTCTAAGTTACCCGAGGTATCAAAATATGAACATTTTTGATGGGTAGGGGGAGCTTGTTATCCTTAAAACCAATATAAAACCTCTGTTTGGCAAGTGATTTATTGAGATTTTTACTTTGACGTAAAAACTCTTGACATTTTGGGGGGAAACTGCTGACAATTCAATTTGTCCAAACTTTAACTCAGGGTTGGTTTAAACTTTGAGGGCATAAGCAGGGGAACTCCTTATTTCAACCAAACCAGTTCAGCTGTTTCTGAAAGGCAGTCGTCCTCTTCTGCCCTTAGCTTATGTGGAGATGAAGCCCAGCAAGCAGTATTTTCACACCATCCTGATAGCAGCAGTAGATAGGCAGCCTTTCTCCAGATGCTTTTCTAAAATTGGGTCTAGCCACGACCCATGAATTTTAAAGTGTTGCTTTGACCATTTCAGCCTGCACAATGGGAGCTCAAAGTGATAGACACATGTGTAAAAAGTCACCTTTGATCTATGACACCGGCCCTAAAATAAATGTGTATTATTTGTTCATATTTTTAAAATATATTTTTGAATTGAAAATCATCACAATTCCATTGTTAGTAGTTAAATGGCAGGAGGTAACCTACCTGTTTTTGTCTAGTGTTGTGCAAACAGTTGTATATAGGTTTATTTTAACATAAAAACATGCAACGTGTGGGAAGGAGATCAGAGAATCACAGAACCATAGGGTTAAAAGGGACTGCAAGAGTCATCTAGTCTACCCCCCTGCCACAATGAAGGATTTGTTTTGTCTAAAACCAACCGAGACAGATGGCTTTAGAGGTCACTGATAATGCCCATCAAATTTCTTCACCTAATTTTGTACTAACATTCCCCAAGTCTCTCCAGAAAGCTCTCCTCCTAACCCAGTGGAATTAAAGATCAGGTCCAAGATAATTGAAGTCAATGGAAACACTGCCACAGGGCAATGCATCAAGACCTAACAGCAGGAATGGGTAAAAAGTTGCAAAGTTTGCATCCAGGTGTCTCTCAAGTTTGGTGGCCATCTGAATTTGGGCCCATCACCAGTCAAAAAGTGTGATCAACTATCTGATATTGCATGAGCATGTCTGCAGACCTCTCCTGTACATGGAGTAAAACATAGGGAGATGGTTTCCATGAAGACGAGCTATGCCTGCCTACCCCCAGGATGAATCACCAACAGCTCCATGGCCTGCCTTTGGTTAGAAGCCATTGAGTTTGTCACTTCAGGGGCTAATCTTAGGTTAAGGATTCATCCTCGCTTGTATCCTTTCATCCTCTCACTGCCTTACCCCCTACCTCAACCAAACACTTTTGATTTTGGGGTCTCTGCTTTTACAAATCAAACTACCCCTAAACCCGTGGCTTGCTTGTAGGCAATATATATTTGCGCGTGTTTCACCTGTGCCTAGTTGCATGTCCGGCTATATCATTGGGTGTTGCATCATATTAACATATTTATGAACATAATAACCTCCCATTGAAAAAAAATCCATGCTGCATCTTGCCATAAATCTAAGTCATCAACTTTCTGGGGCAGATATCCCATCTTGTACAGCTCCTTGCACAACAGGGCTCCCAGGTGCTACCATGATCTGAACAATAAAAAATAAGAATACAAAGGCGTCTCCCTGTTTGTGTCGCCAAATATCTCTGCTGCAGTTTGGACTACAGGAGCGTGAATAGCAGAGCGCACCAAAGTGTGACACTCTAGCTCTCCCATGTGGATGCTTCAGGTGCAGACTAAAGGTTCCTAGTTTGCATTAACTGAAATGCCCATGGACTTTAGGTTCTGATCCAAATTTCATAGCCATCTGTCACTTTAGCAGGTCTTTAGATGGCCCCATCCATGTGGTATCTGAATACCCCAGCTTTACACACTGCAATATCCGAACTTCAATAAAGCTTTCAGATCTTGATCCAAATCTGAACTTCGTGGGACACACCTCCATTTGGAGTTTCAGCAGAAAATCATAATTGGACCATAATCAGATGCGGGTCTAGGTTTGCTGAAAACATTTGCAAACTTCTCGGTTCCCCCTGTTCTGAGTTGTGAGCTGGTAATAAAAACCAAAAGAATACAACACTTGCCAGGTTGGCTCAGACCAGGGGTCAATCTAGTCCAATATCCTGTCTTAGACAGTGGCCAGTACCAGATGCTTTAGAGGGAGATACAGCAGGGAGGTATAGAATAACCTGCCTCCAAGAAAATTTCTTCCTGACCCCACCATTCAGAGGTTGGCTTATACCTAGAAGGATGCGCATTCATATCCCTTCCTATATTCATGGCTGGTTGAAGTCTTACTATTATAGATCTGGATGTTTTCTCAGGCAAATAGTATAAATTTCCTGCTGTGCTGCAAACATATCCTAAAGCCCTAATCAAAACCAAAGTCGGGGCAATCATGGGTTACTTTTGGAGGACAAAGGCCTAGGTAGATTTTCTGGCCTGGCTATCTCAACTGAAAACAACCCCTGGAAATAAAACACCATCCGCCACAAAGCGTTCAATTGATTCTGTGCACCAGCAGGCTTGTTGCGGAAGGCTCTGGCCGTTCTGCCAGAGGAGGGTTAACTTTCTATGATGTCACTCCGGGCAGTGGAGGAAACAGCAGGTCTCCTGCCCAACCGTGCTGTACACATTTGTTTGTGACTCGAGTGGAGGTGATTCACAATAGAGTTATGTCTCCCTCAAGGCTTTGCAAAGAGTCAGACATTAAATCTCCACTTATATCTGCCAAGAGTTAATGTTTATCTTTTATCGGAGGAATGGGGAAAGTTAAAGCAAGCTGGCTGGCTTCAGGCTGAAGTCGAACTCCCTAACTTTCTGTTAAATTAGGCCCGGTGGGGGCGTAACTGCCTCCCCTGAGAGCTCAGCGCTGTGCTGCAAATGATGCCAGATCCACCAACTCATGCTCATTATGAATGTTGCTCACTCCGCTCACCTCCAGAATTATTTTGGGACCTGTCACCAGCAGGTTCTCCCACGAAAAAAATGTTTCCAGCACGCTTTAATAGGGAGGCTGAGGTTCCTGGCAAAAGTTACCTCCGCACCTACTCCGTCACTGCCTTTTCAACCCCATCGCAAAAGAGAAAGCAGCAAAGGGAAACAGCTGAGTGATATTCAAGGCAAAGGCAGAGAGGGAGGAACTGGTTCCTGTTGTTAAAATAAGTCAATGGCAGTTGATTAAGATGGAGCTGATGGACAGAAACAAAATTTGGGAAGTTCTGAACCAGTCCCAAATCCAAGTAGAGCGGCCAGATGTTCCAATTTTATATGGACAGCAGTCCCGATTTTTGGGGTTTTGTCTTAAATTGGTGCTCATGAGGCCCCCCTTCACCATCTCGATTTTTCACACTTGCTATCTGGTCATCCTAAAGCCCAGACATGGGCCTATTTCTAAAAGACTGAACCCCCAAAGCTGATCACTGTTGCATTTGGGAAAAGCTTTGATTCCCTAGAATTTAGTTGAAACTATATATGTAGGGAGACAACAGAAGGAAGGGGGACAGGTTTGCCTTGCTGTAGGGGTACCACTTGAGTCCTGGTGGCCATCTCACTTCCAGACGTATATAGAAAGAGTTTCATAAGATCACAGGAATTAGAGTTAGAAACCACTGACAGTGTCAGGTAATTCATCCTTCTGCCAAAGCAGGAACCATCCCTACAGTGTGGCACATGAACACACACTCTGCTTAGACTGCTTTCACTTGTAAATAGCCACAGTTTGGTGAGCCATTGGCACATGCACACATGGCAACACAAACGTGCTAGCCCATTGTCCCAGTTCTGAGAGGCTCTCAGGGCTCAGGAAGACAGGGGCTTTTACTGAACGGATGGCTTTAAAAATATGCATGGAACAAAGCATTGAAACATTGAAAGAAATCATGGCAAAAGAAAACCAGGGTGGTTAAGTATTGTAACTAATCGCTGTTTGTAGAGTGCTTTGGAAATGTAAAGCATTGGTGGCGGGTTTTTATTCATGTTTCCTAGCTCATACAGACACCTGTCACCATACTGGTATCTTCATCATTGTGAAGAGCACTGAGATCTTTAGTGGAAGCTGTCAGTTTGATGACACTTCATCCACTGGACCTCCTTCTTGGATGTAGGCTGACCAACACGAAAGGTAGCTCCTCATTGGAGAGAGTTCAGTGTTGTTCTAAGTAGAAGCACAGAGATAGTGGGGAGAGAAATGTGTAAAACGGGAGATGACCCTCAACGAAGTGGGCATTAATGGCAGGACGACGAGACACAATAATTACAGGATGGTACCCGACACTCTGGCACATCTTTTCCAACTTTATGATCCTCTGATTGACTCGCACGGTAGCTTCTTCTCAGCGGATGTCTGCTCCGTTTTTAAGAAATGCTGTATACACAGATCTTGCTCGCAAAAGCCTCTCTTATCAAGTTTCCTATATGTTAAGTTGAATAGGAACCAAGTGTCGTATTATTTCATTATTAGATAAACTAATAAAAAGCTGCCTGATCATCAGAATGCCAAACTTTTCTTTTTCTTTTTGTTATTTTTAGAGTCCATCTTACTAGCCTGATGACAGAAATACACTTGCATCTGCCAGGGACTGCACTCTGAGACAGCAGGTGAAAATCAAGTCCAGGGGGAATTTTTCCCTCCAGTTTGTCTCTTTTTCTCTCTCCGTCTCGCCTTTTATAGTGCAACACATGTCAGGGTTTGTGTAACAAAAAGAATGTTCAGTGTCAGGCGAATAATTTTTCCATCTGTGGGGTTTGGGTTTTTTCCATTTTATATTTTTTGAACGGAAGTGGCATCTGTGAGGTGCTGGTTGTAACAGATACCTCCCAAAGTTGCGTAGCTTATAATCAGCAGGCCCTCTGTTGGTATTCCATTTTTGGCTGCTCCAGCTGTTGTTATGGATGGAATATGCGTCAGTTAGGTAGACAGCTGCAGGCTCTCAAGCAAAGTGAAAGTTGTTTTTTCCTGTTCAGCAGTTGTCTTATTCCTTCCACCCCGCTCCTCCACCTCCCACCCCCAGACAGAGTGGCGGTGTTTTCCCAGTATAGGCTAGAGAGCAGGAATGAATTGCTATAATTATGATATCTTCTAGGTAGTCCCTGAACCTTGCAGGACCTCTCTTCCTGCGCTTTCTCAGAAAAGGTGGCTGTGCATGAGTCTAATTCATCTGTGTGTGTAGACTCACCGATTCAGAGGCCTGAAGCATCTAGACTCATAGACTTTAAGGTCAGAAGGGACCATTAAGATCATCCAGTCTGACCTCCTGCACAATGCAGGCAACAATCTCACCCACAGATTTCTGCCCCAGATCCCTAAATGGCCCCCTCAAGGATTAAACTCACAACCCTGGGTTTTGCAGGCCAGTGCTCAATCCATCTAGTCTGACTTCGGGCATGTGACAAGCCACAGGACTTCCCCAAAGAATTCCTGTTTGCACTGTCATAGAATCATAGAATATCAGGGTTGGAAGGGACCTCAGGAGGTGTCTAGTCCAACCCCCTGCTCAAAGCAGGACCAACCCCAACTAAATCATCCCAGCCAGGGCTCTGTCAAACTGGGCCTTAAAAACCTCTAAAGAAGGAGATTCCACCACCTCCCTAGGGAACCCATTCCAGTGCTTCACCACCCTCCTAGTGAAATAGTGTTTCCTAATATCCTACCTAAACCTCTCCCACTGAGTGCATTGAGGTGCTCAGACTGAAGGTGCTCCCGATCTGGGGTAATAATAAGAGCGGGACAAATAACAAAAATTGCCAGAGAAAACTGTAATGGAACATTTTTGGAGCCTCCCCCTGCTGTCTCCCCACTGCTGGAGCCTTTTTCTGCAGCACGGAAAGCCTCTGGCAGTGGGAAGGCAGCAGGACACTGCTAAAAATCGCAGTCTAGAGAGAGGAGGCCTGGTGTGGGCATAGAGAGAGCTGTAGAGGGTATTCTGGCGTGTTTTCACTAACCTAAGAAGTACCTCATCGTCAGACTCTAGACTATTGTTTATACCCAGGCTAGGGGCAGCCAGTATATGTATTCCACACACCGCTGTCAGACATGCAGTGTAGAAATACCTTAAGTGTGTTTGAATATTAAAATCCTACTTCCAATGTGTAACAATAACCTTTGTGGTCAGTAGGTATTGAGCCCTGTCATATGAGTTTACAGGTCAGGTGACTAGGGCCAAGGAATAAAACCTCTGTCACTTAACAGCACTTACCCTTACTCTACAGTACAGACACTTGAGTTTAGAGACTTTCTAGAGCCGGGGAGTCAGTTTTGGGGATGAGAATTGTTTTTCACTAAATGTTTTGTGGAGGTGGAACTGTGCTTTCCTTTCATTTCCTGCCTATAGCCTACAGTAATGCTCAGACATATAGCAACTAAAACCAGGAGAGATCATATTTACTTCTCAAGCATTTCCACCATGTTCTCACTCACCCTAAACATGTTCCCTGGAGGGGCAGTGGGGGCTGGAATAACTGATGCAAATTGCCTGCTAGGAGATTTGCAGCTATCATTGTTCTAATCCTGATCAACTGCCTGAATCAATGCCGCTTCTAGCAGGACAGCAAAGTAAGTGTACTGTAAGTAGCACATCAGCGGGCTCTCTCCTTCGGGCCATATTGTAAATGGTTGAGAGCCATTTACCTGTCACTGCAAAGGAGCAAGTTTACAATATGCCACTTTGAAATTTAAATCAAGAAGCTGTCTCCTATAGCAGAGCGACTAGGGTAAAGGAGAGGATGTTCATACATCTTTCCAACACAGACAGCATGGGAAAGTTAATTTCCACCTCCCAATCATGCTGTGTAAAATTACTGCACAAAGAAAATTGAAGAAATATTGGCCATCATCCACCTTTAACTGGCAAAGCATTTTCAAGTACCCTTCTTATATCAAAGACCACTTTCGACCTTATTTTACTCCTACTTGAAAGAAAGAGACTTTATTGAGTAACTATAATGAAATAACCATATGCTGTGTTTCTCGCATCATGCTGAATGTTTCTACTTTCTGACAGTATTGATTCCAGACCAAATCTCCCCAGGTATCTCAGGCCCAGTTCTTCTCCCCAGAAAGTCAATAAATACCAACAAAGATCGGTACAGAGCTCCCTTTGCAGCGGACTCTCCCTGCTTTTGTGAGTGTAAGAAAAGCTGGGGCAATAGTGTGTGTGGGGGAGGGATGGAATCTCCAAGGGTATTATTCAGATTCAAAAATAAATGTCAATTTGATGGTGTTTCTTTTACTCTTTCATGATGATGTCTGAACATTCCAGTGGTTCAACTCTGTCAGCAAAAGAGAATTTTAAGCATGGATATTTGTGGAAAGCAAATTTCAAATTGTGTGTTTGATTGTAACGCTATTCAACCTTTGTACTGCGCTGATTACTTTCATAAGCCACCCAATCAGGAAGAAAACGCTCTACCATGTGACTTAAGCCGTACCATGTAAATAAGCGGAACTGGTGGAAGTTGGAAGTTTGAAAATCTAATTTTTACAAT
The DNA here is from genome assembly GCA_007922305.1 of Dermatemys mawii. NCBI lineage: Eukaryota > Metazoa > Chordata > Testudines > Dermatemydidae > Dermatemys > Dermatemys mawii. Next base: position 4,801,015 of record ML677381.1, on the reverse strand, counting down.
GAAATGTTCCAGAACTATTCTCATAGCAGAAATTAATTCAGGTACATCCCCTCGCCTGTGTTTTACAGGAGGTCAGACTACACCAATCACAATGGTCCGCTCTGTCTTAAAACTGGTGAATCTGAGTCCAAATTCTAAACCAAACACTCCCAATGAGTAGCTGGGACTGGAAAAATACATTTGAGTAACTGAAGAATGGAGGGTTGCTCCTTAGAGGTTGCTCTAACACAGGGGTTCCCAGACTTGGTTCATGGCTTGTTCAAGGAAAGCCTCTGGCAGGCCCCGAGATGCTTTGTTTACCTGAGCTTCCGCAGGTACAGTCACTCGCAGCTCCCAGCAGCCGTGGTTTACCGTTCCCAGCCAATGGGAGCCGCAGAAAGCAGTGGCCCGATGCGCACCACTTCCCGCAGCTCCCATTAGCCGGGAACAGCAAACCGAGGCCAATGGGAGCTGCGAGTGGCCATACCTGCGGAAGTTCAGGTAAACAAAGCGTCTTGTGACCCACCCGGGACTTACCCAGAACAAGCTGCCAACCAAGTTCGGGAACCCCTGCTCTACCATAATGGCTGGGAATCTCATACCCAAGTTATTTTTGAGGACGGCAGTTACATTTGCCCTATTTTCTATAACAACAGCATTAAGGCTTTCTCATAGAGGCCATGTAGATAGAACGATTGATAGACATGAAGCTAAACATTAAATCTTTGCTATTGACAAGTGAACCTCAGGTGGTTTGTTTTGCTTTGGGGAGCGTCCCAAAGCCCGGATCCTTATCCAGACTTTACACTAACTGGTCTGATTTGGAAATCAGGAGGGAAATCTCATGCTAATGGAATCCCATGCTTTGTCCTGGGATTTCCACTGATTCCTGATGATCTCTGAGCAGGAAATGCAACCGAGAGCTTTCCTCCATTACCATGGGAACGATATTTTTGAAGGTCTGATTTTCAAAAACACGGAGCGTTCACAACTCCAATGACAGTCTGTATGGGGGCATGAGTCCCCTCAGTACCTTTGAAAATCAGGCCCTGTATTCCAAGGACAGCCCAGCCAAGCTCAGGGAGATCATCTCGCAGTGGGTGCCCAGGGATAGCCAAGGCTCTACATAAGGAGAAGTAACAAACATGGCCAACTGCCTACCCTGGAATCCATTTAGCCTTTGATGCTGCCGGTCCCTGCATGGGGTACTGCAGGATGTTCTGCAGGGCTAGGACAAGTGATGGTTATGTAAATTTGCAGTTAGCATTAAGCCATGCACTGCGCAGAAGTTGCTCTGGAGCTTCTCCTGTGCCCTTGCCCTTAACCACAAGTGACCAGGATCTAAACAGGGATGGGGCATGGATGGGGGAGGAGTATGTCTGCTCAGCCATGTTAACAAGGAGCGTAGCTACCCACTCTTCCCGAGTTCTGCTCCTACGTGGGATTAACTTGGCAATGTATAGCTCTGCACAAATAAAGGGATTAGGGTCCATGTCCAAATGGTTCCTTTAGAGTTACATGCATGATACCACACTAGCTCTGGGCAGGTTGTCTTCCTGAGTGGAGGTTAATGCTCACATGTGCCACAAAACACATTCGAACCCATACATTGTGCTGTGTGACATAATCCAATATCAGTTACTGCTTATTTCCTCTTGATTGTCCCTTCCACTAGACTCCTTCAGCCACATTCAAATTCTTCACCTCCTACATCAAATGCTGTGTGATCCATTTCCTCCAGTCATAGTCACCAGCCGGGGGAAAATTTGGCACGAATAGCCCAGTGCAGTGATTTTTTTTTCTTCCTTTAAAAAAGCAGAATAAAGCTGTTGATTTATTTAGAACCCACATTTTCCCAGGCTCACCAAACATCTGATGATATTATTTCAATTGCCTGGTTATTCATGGGCAATCTGCTTTTCCACTCACTCAAGCATCTTTCGTTTATGAAAAGATTGAAATGGTGGATGTTTATTTTATCTCTTTTCCCCAGTGCAAGAGTTTAATAATTTAGCAGCAGATTTGAAACGGCTCCGTGCAGAGTAATTTGGTTTTAGAAAGGAAAAAAATATGAGATTCTTTTTTCTCTCCCAGATCTCCATATATAAGGGTATGGTTTGCTTTGGATCATATTCACTCTCTGAAGAATTGGTTTTGCTATTAAAATCTTTATTTCACTACAGATTATTCTACCATTCCTTTGTCTTTCTGCTATTAGTCTGCTTTTGGAATGCAGCTGTCACCATGGTGCTGAGTATTCTGTTTTCTATTGGTTCCCAGAAATGCTTTATATCCCCCCCAGAACAATCCAATAAAGGATTTCAGGTGTTTTTTGCTCTGCCAAATGCAGCTCATCAAGAAATGTGCAGGAGAGACAGGAAGGAGAAGGCTTTTGGCACAAGTGTTATTTACCAGCGTTGTGTTTGGGTTCCATTTTCATTTTTGCCTCCTCAATGGGCCATCAAACTTTTCCTTTCTAAACAGAGAGTCGACCATCAACTGATCTTCAGATCAGAACAGGGGTGGGAAGGTAAATGCACATCAAGGGTATTTAGTCCTTGTGTACTTGCAGAAAGAGAGTGTAACATATGCACCCGGGGAGCAATTGCAAGTGAGATTAAGTGTAACTGGGAGACATCCACCCTTTGTGACTTAGGTGGAGTAGCTCTGGTGATGAATTTGTCCTAGGAACTCTAGGGAGCTGATGTGATATGTTCTCTGAGGAGATGTCTACACTGCAATTAGACACCTGCGGCTGGCCCATGCCGGTTGACTCGAGCTCATGAGACTCAGGCTGCGGGGTTGTTTAACTGTGGTGTAGACATTCCAACTACAGCTGCAGTCTGAGCTTTGGGACCTTCCCGGTTCTCAGAGTCCTACAGCCCAGGGCCCAGCGCAAGCCTGGAACTCTACACTGCAATTAAACAGCTCTGCCGCCCGAAATACCTGACACGAGCCAGCCACGGGGGTTTAATTGCAGCTCAGACAAATCCTGAAGTAGCGGGAGAAAGAAGAAGCTTCTCTACTCCGGGCTCCCATTTAAGGCAACTGCAAAGCTCCCAGCAGGATCAGAATCAGGCCCACTTAGACACATCAAGCCACCTTCTGCAGCACTTCTGAATGTCCCTCACACCTGTCTTCTCCCTGTCTTCTCTTTAAACCAGTTCCTCGGTTTCAGAAATGGGAGATGGCAAGTGTGAACTCCAGCTCAGGCCAGTTCCGCCCCGTTTCTAGTCGCTTGGCCCACTGGGGGAAACACCCTCATTTGTCTTGCCGTATGGAGCTGCTGCCTAGGGACAATAATGGCTGTGTGAGTTTTGGCTGTGGTAAATGTGCAGGTGACACACAGAGCCAGCCTGGCCCCAGGTGGAGAGCTCCATGAAGGGGTCCCGTCCGCTCTTATGTCTGGCCATCAGATGGCAAAAGGCATAGGGCTTTGCTCCCCCGCTCCCTCCCCTCCTATACACACGTCTGAAAACTCTTTCGTTACTGAAACCAAACAGGGCCTCAGATCCTCGTCCCCCTCCATTTAAAATATGTAACCAGTGGGATCCCAGAGACATGCTCTTCCCAATGAAATAGTGAGTGTTTGCCTTTAATGTTTGTTGTTCACTGACGGGGCAGACAACCAAATTCTGAGTATATCATTATTTAACTGTTTAAAGACTGATTGCGAACTTACGGCACTGGCTGTCGTGCTCAGAAGAGGTCTCAGCAGCTTTTGGGTTAAGGCAGGAAGCACCTGCAGCATCACGTTTGGCCCAGAAGGGGGTGGTACTGAGCAGCCCCCACCTGTGACAGCTGGAGATCTTGTTTGAGAAAGGAAAGCAGTTTTGGAATTGCTGACTCTGGTTATATGATCAGGAGTCATGCCGTATGTGATAGTTTGTCTTAAAGCCTCAGATCCTGGAGTCATGAGATTAGGCAAGAATTTCATATTTCAGTTTTAAAAAAAGGCAGTTTCTAGCTCTTCTTGTGGCAGATAAATTTGAAAATGTGACACTAGAAGGCAAAGAACGGAACTCAGAAATGCATTTTTTTAATTCTCATTTTTAAGACTGTCTTATGTTTTCGGTGACCTGACAAGTGACTTTTGAACATTCAGAGTTGGCAATACGCACAGTGTGTTACATGGTAATGAAGTAACAGTATGAAAAATGGGCCAGATTTTGATCTGGGTTCTATACATGTCGACCTAGGGTATTTCCATAGCCGTCAATGGAATTTCTCAGAATTAACAGAAATCAGAATCTGGTCCTATATACATTGTGGAGCCTTCCCTGTTCCCCTTTGGTAAAGCTGTTTATCGTAATTAAAAACCTTCAAGGGACAACATTTTAGGCTTTTTCATTCACTAAGGGCCTGATCCAGAGCCCACAGAGATTATTTATTATGTGTGCTTCGTGCTGTCCAACCAGCGATCAAAAAGACACAGGCCCTCAATGGAAACACTCCCACTGACCTCAACAAATTTTGGATCAAGTCCTAAATAATTCAAAAGAAAATCTAAAAATGGCCCCAAAACAAAATAAACCAAAGCTCTAGAACAGTTCAGATCCAGATTCAAATGCTGCAATGCTCAGCCACTGTTACAAAAAACAAAAATACCCCTGAAGGCGAAAACATGGTGCTATTTGCCCCAGTTCTGCTGAATTCACTGGCTTTTCCCCATGTGACTTGTCTCTGCTCTACCCATCTCCATATCTTCACAATTTACTTGGCTGCTCTTCTGTCTGATGTTCACGTCTTTCTGGAACTGCAAAGTGCTTTGCTTCGCTTTTCTTAGCACGAACAGGACTCTGCCTCCCCAGCCTAACCATGCTTCCATGCGTCACTCAAATTGTCCTAATGGGAAAAGCAGGATTAAATAAATAGCAAGTTCTGTAACTACTGTTTCACATTCTGACCAAATGGAAATTCTTCCTTCCAGGAGAGGGGCTTTTTTTGTGTTTGTTTTTTGTCTTTTTTTTTAATTAGCTCTTTTTTCAATAATTCTTATGGGTTCCCAGCCCCCAATCACTTTTAATGTGGTAGTCATGTAATAATATGAAGCAAAGGATACTGTTTTGGTAATTCCTCGAACAGCCTTGTCAAAACACTCTCCAGATGTGCTCCTGCTTTTGCTGCGGGAGAAATGTTTTGCACGGGTGGGTTGGTTTTGTTTTTTAAAAAAAGTCATTTTCTCCTCGCCCTCGATTTTAAATGAAGTGAGGTGGAGTGCCATTTGGGGGCAAAGGGATGAAAAACAGGACACGCCAAGCCATCCAGCTACCTAACGCAGGAGGATTCGGAAGAGTTCTTTCCAGGGAAAAAAGATAAAAACCAGCATTAGGAATCAGGAGCAGAAATCTCAGCCTCTTTCCATGAAAGCTTGGCTAATCTAAGTAAAAAACCACATGAATCAAGTCAAGCTGGAGCCACGCTGCTGTTCTATACATACACACAGGCATACAGCATTTGCTGTTTTGTAACCTTTTGGCTGCCACTGCTTTGTTCGCTCTTTGCCGTCCTTCGGAGACTGGAGGGGGGACTCATCTGCTCTGCTCTCGCTGCTGTGGATTGTTTCACATGTTTTGGTTTTATAATACAGCTACTTTAGCACCCTCTGTGTTTTCAAGATGCTGCACTAGCATTAGTTGATAATCCTCACGATACCTCAACGAGGTAGATAAGTATTGTTATCGTCATCTTCCAGGCCAGGAGAAAGCTGAGACAGAGCCGTTAAATGCTTTTCCCAAGCCACACAGCAAGTCGATGGCAGAGATGGGATTAATACTAAGGGGCTCCTGGCTCAGAGATCAGTCCAACAGGCCTCTCTGCCTCTTGTGAAGGAACAGCTGGGGGACAATGTATGGAAAGCGTACACGGTAATGAGTTGCCCAATGTGGTAGATTTCCTGCTAACTGGATGGAATCGTATGTATGGGCCACCACTTTGCAAAACACTTTGCTACACTGCTGAGGTCCCAGGCTGTACACAATCTATTTCCATAGCACTGAATTAAAAATAACTCAACCCAGTGAACTAAGGGCTGGCTGAACAGGTCCAGGGGGAAAATGAACCTCACTGAACCTTGACTCAAGATTTCTAGATTTGAACTCGGGCTGAGCCTCTGCTAAGTTTCAGAACACTTCAGGGAAGTTTCAAGTTCAAATTCTGGACAGGACCAGTGGTAGAAAGGCTGGAACGCAGCAGCAAAGGCTGTTCTGATGGCACTTTTGCCTGGGACTGGAAGAGGAAGGGGCTTAGCAGAGGGCTTGATTAGGCCATTAGCAAGCAGCGACTTCTGCTTTGCTGCTAATGTTCATTTTGTTATTTCTGCCCCTCCCCCCCGACCCAGCCTCATCCCATTTGTGGGTTTAGTTCATTTGCTGTATATTTTGTCGGACATGTAGAGTGTGAACTCTCTGGGGCAGGGGTGGCCTTCTTCGGAGTTTCACTGCATAGCCCCTGATCCTTGCCTGGGGTTCTTAATGCTATCATAATAATCATAAGTACTGCATCTCTTCTGAGTGAGCCAGTCTTCTAGGGCTTCCTGTCCAAGTCTGCCGATTCCTAAATCTTTGGCTCCATGTCCAACCTGGTTGTGGGCTGCCTGAAATGGAGATTAACAATACTACGGCTTGGTCTACACTAGCTGGGGGGTTGACCTAAGATACGCAACTTCAACTACGTGAATAACTGAAGTCAGCACATCTGAGGTTGACTTACCTGGTGTCCTCATGGCGGCAGCAGTCGGCAGCTGGCTCCCACGTCGACTTCGCTTGCGCCTCTTGGCGAGCTGGAGTTCCGGAGTCGATGGGGAGCGCCTCTGGGGATGGATTTATCGCGTCTAAACGAGACGCAATAAATTGATCCTGGATAGATCAATCACTACGTGCCGATCTGGAGGATAGTGAAGACATACCCTATGTCTCCTCTGCAGCAAAAGACCCCATAGCCGCAAGACCCAGTTGACCCAAGCTCTGAAACTTACCATTGTGGGTCTTTTTTGCAGTGGAGCCATAAACTCCAGTAGACGCCCCAGGCCTATCGAATGGACAGGGAGATGGTTCTCAGTAGAGTGAAGTGCTGTCCCTGATCAGAAGAGGAGACAATCCTGGAAACAAAATGGCATGAAATGCTCCTTCCCTCCTCCCTGAAGGGGATGAAAATGCTGTTTCTTGAGTAGTCTTTGCCATCTAGACTCCACTGCGACCACGCACCGTTCGCTTGTGCTGTGGCCCCAGGATAGCAGATAAGGTCTGGTTTCAGCAATAATGAAGGGAATTCTGTCTCGCAAACTCTCTCACACTTCTACCCTCTCCTGGCCTGACACCATGTTTCTCCTGACCTGCTATGCTCCGTTGCCAAAGACCCTGAGTTCAAAGGCTGGTGCCTCCTCTTGACAGCATGTGAGTAAGTACAGCTGGTGACTATGTTATCCATGTGTACAGGCCCCAGTTTGTTACTGCGTAATGGCCTCATATGGAGGGTGTTATGGGGATACTTTGCTCCCAATATGGCATCCAGAGGCCCAATCTTTTTCTAGCATGCAGGGCACTTGGACACACCTAGCATATATCTTCCCTTTGAATGATTGGACCCAGCCAGCTCCTTGATGTGTGAGGGGATCCTTATCCCCACCTCCTTCTTGTCCCTCCTTGCCTCTTTTGGGATCATTAGCAACCTCAGGGACTGCAGTCATGTCTGGCCTTTATATGTGAATTACATCGAGAGAGGGAGAAGCAGTTCCTTGCATTCAGTTGCTCCTGCTAGGACCAAAGATGGTCTGGCCCTATGCGTGTGTGTGTGTGTGTGTGTGTGTGGCCCTATGCGTGTGTGTGTGTGTGTGTGTGCGCGCTTGACAGCAACTGGAAATGGAGTTCACTTATTAGCTTGAGTTTTCTAATAAGGAAAAGGATTGGTGGAATTCCTTTCTCCAGGTTAGCAGGAACATTGTTCCCAGGCCTGTCTGCAACCCAGCATGATCCTTTGATATTTTTTTTTCTGCACGGCACTAATATGACTGGCTAATAGAAACTGAGCGTATTCCGGCACACGGTCTCTGCTGAGGACTCTTGCTTCATTTGGAAATGCTTCCCTGGGCCTAAAGACGATGGTGCATAGAGGGTGCAACTCTTTGCAGTCCAACCTTCAAATCCAGATGACATCTTGCTGTTGCTGAAGCTGGTCAAATGGTTTCATTTTCTTTTCCAGTCTGTCAGTATTGCTAGGACACCTGCCATCACAGACCATCTTAAACATGACACACTTATGAAAGAAAACAGCTACAAACTACAGAGCAAACCAAACAGGCTTCCATCCAGCCAGAATCCCAATTTTGTCCCCTTCACCAGGTACCAAACCCTCTATCCCGAGTTCTACACAACACAGAGACATCTAGTGGCTAGAACAATATATTGTCTAACTTTACAATGATCATCTCAAGAGCTCTCTCCTTCTGGCCTATCTTCTGCAGAAAGTTCATCTCAGCTCATAACTCAGGCTGTCAGCAGATTAAAAAAATTAATCGCTATTCATCACACTATTAAGCAATAATAGAATACTATTTATTTTAAAATACAGTTTTTTTGTTTTTTACAGTGCAAATATTTGTACTAAAAATAAAAATATAAAGTGAGCACTGTACACTTTGTAATAGAAATCAATATATATGAAAAAATGTAGAAAAACATCCAACAATATTTAATACATTTCAGTTGGTATTCTATTGTTTAACAGTGCGATTAATCGCATGAGTTAACTGCGATTAATCGACAGCCCGACTCGGAACATTTTTATCTTAATTTCATTCAAAGCCTGCAGCCTAGAGGCAGAGATGCTGCATGAAGGGGCAGGAGACCTGGACTGGCTTCCTGCTCTCTTGCTCTTCCAACTAGTTTGGAAGGAATAAGAATGGGGTTTTCCAGGCACATATGCTAGATATTTGCACTGCAGCATTGAGGGAAATTTGCTTTTCAAGCCTCATTACCTTTTGTCTCCAGCTCCAGAAAAGGGTAAGACACTGCAGCCAGACTATAGAATGCAACATTTACCCCTCTAAAAAAATCCTTGCAGAATTTAAACTTCATGCAGGCATTTCTACAACACTAATTACCAGTTCCACCTGGATCTTTAGACCAATGGGTATTTGTAACATCCCAGGAAAGATCTAGCATCAGCTAATTGGCGTATTGAACCTTACCAGTATGTACATAGTATGATCTACCTGAGCTCATTCAGAATGCCAGTTCATATTGAAGTCTTTCTTATAGACCCTCTCTCATGTGCTGCATGCACCAAATCTACTTGCTTACACTAAAAAATTGCTATTTAATGTTTCTCTTGCCCATACTTCTGTCTACTAGTTTGACTCTCAAACCAGGAGCTCCCTGGGAAAGAGACCATCCTTTTGGAATGTCTGGAAAGTGCCTAGCACGTACAGTGCTATGATAAGCAAATAGCAAGTATGAATAATCATATCTAATTCTTATATAGTGTTTTTCATCAAAGAGCTTTACAAAGGGAGGTCAGTATCATTATCCACATTTTGCTGATGGAAACTGAGGCATAGAAAGTGAAATGACCTGCCCATGGTCACCCAGCAGCCTAGTAGAAGAGATGGAAATAGACCCCAGTTCTCCTGAGTCCCAATCCACTGTGCTGTCCTCAAGAACACACTGCCTCCTCTAAATTAGCACAGGAAGGATAGTCCAGTAGTTAGGTTGATTGCGTGGGACTTGGGAGACCTAGATTCCATTCCCTGATCTGCCAGACTTCCTATGTGACCTTGAGCATGTCGTTTAGTCTCTGTGCCTCAGTTTCCCCATTCATACAATAAGGATAACAGCACTTTCTTACCTCTTGGGGACATTGTGAGGATAAATATGTTACAGACTGGGAGGTGCTCACAGACTATGATATGAAAGTCAGATAAAAACCTAAGCCGTGTTCTACACTGGTGGGGGAGCGGATCAACCTAAGATACGCAACTTCAACTACGAGAATAGTGTAGCTTAAGTCGATATATTTAGGTCGACTTACCACGGCACTGAATAGACTGCTGCCGCTTTCCTGTCAACTCCGCCTGTGCCTCTCGCAGTGCTGGAGTACTGGAGTCGACAGGAGAGCGCTCGGGAATCGATTTATTGTGTCTAGACCAGACATGATAAATCGATTCCTGATAGATCGATCACTATCCGCCAATCCGGCGGGTCGTGTAGACCTGTCCTAAGACTCTAGATACATGTAGAAATAAGTAATAATTGGAGAGAGAACTTTGGTGGAAGATCCATAGTTTACTGTTGTTCCTCAGACCCTATTCCACATGGGGTCTGTGTCGAAGGGATACAACCATGAGAGCTGGTTGAGTCACAAGAAGTGATTTGCACACAGTTTCACAAATAAAAGTTGACTCTGCTTGTGTACTAATCATTTTTCCCAGGTACTTGAGTGACCAGACCATTTTGTGAGTCTACAGTTTACAAAGGTCTAGCATTTCTACTTTGTTCATTGTTCCTTAACACCCGGTTTAAAAAGGTTGGTCTCCAATAAGGATGCAGAAGATACACCACATGGCTTAGGTGGCTGTGTATTCTGTAACTCTGCAGTCACAAAATTGGCCCCTAGCTCCAGAAGACAAACTGCCCAGACAGATCTGCAGCTGGTCTAAGTTGGTGTAGCAATACTCACATGGTTGAAGAGACATGTACTCCTGCTCCCCTTGGTTGAATAACAAGCAACACTCACTAAGTTTAGAGTGGTCAGGCAGCCATCTGAGCAGCTAAGTAACTGGCCAGATTATCCAAAGCATGGAGCACGGTGGGCCAAAGTGTTGCAATGGGAGCTGATGAGTGCTGGCCCTAATTTAGGTGCCCTACGGGGAGCCTCACACTCTTTTCAAAGTCCGACCTCACATGGTTATTTCTTGTTCAGTCAGATCTAGCTCATAGAGCTGGAAGGACTTTGAAAGGTCATCGATTCCAGTCTCCTGCCTTCACTAGCAGAACCAAGTACTGTCCTGACAGATTTTTGCCCCAGATCACTAAAAGGTCCTCTGGAAGGCTTGAACTCACAGTCCCTGGGTTTAGCAGGCCCAATGCTCAAGCCACTGAGCTATTCCCATCCCCCAGGGTGAGAGCCTCAGCTGGCGTAAATCGACCTAGCTGAACTCACAGACATTCTGGATCAGTTCGGATCCTGTATGTAGCAATATGAATGAGTGAGCCCAGGGGTTTGGCGCTGGTAGTGCGGGGAGGGCTGTGTGGAACAGGGAAGGAGGCATTTCCTGCTGATTTATCTCAGATCATGACATTTTGAAAAATCGCAGCCCTTGTGCCTGTGGAAAATATTTGACAAAGGGTTTATCAGGGGTGACGTGATTAGAAATATAGAGCGTACCAGCGGCCAGCTCATTGACACGACTATTGACATCCCTCTGGCTTCCTCTTGGCATTCGCTGATTCCTCGACTCATTAAGATAAAGAGAGAATGGAATGTTTCTCCTTGCACCTATGACAGAGAAAAGCTTCACTGTTTTGTGTGGGCCGGCAGCAGCCTAGCTGGCCTCTGGTTTTTTGGGAGATCCCAAGGAGGGGAGAAAAAAAATTCAGTGGCTGCTAATTAGGTAGCGACTGGATGTGCTGGTAATTCTATAGCATTAGCTGGAATGACAATACAATAGAGCATATCAGTGTTTAATAAATTCAAAATGATCTATAAAGAGCAAACTGCCTAGAAAATGAGAGCTGATTTAGCTTGGGAAAACCAGCAGCGCCGTCTTTCTAATCAGGTTCATAACATGGGTCAAGCTTAATTCAAATCACTGAGTAATTTTAAAGCCAGGGGAGAGGACAGGAGCACAAATGAGGCCCATGAAGAGAAAGCAGCAAATTTGTTGTTTCTTAATTATGTTGTGGGCTTTCTTGCTAATGGATCTTCTTTCGCCTTCAGTCCCATGGTATGTGGCGGGGTCTTCAGCATTAACACCAGGCATTCTGCAGATTTAACCTAGTCCTTGCGAGATCATCTGCAGTTGTTGCAAAGCAAGGCAGAGAGGGAGGGGGGCTTGTCCTAGCTGAACTGGCATGAATTATAGTAATAATAATTAGGGCTGGGAGAAGTGATGCAGATAGAATGAGAACTGAACTGAATTCAAACCAAACCTTGGCTAAGGCTGGAATATACTTCATTGATTTTATCCCCTTCTTTTGCATGTGTTCTTGCACCTTGGTTCTAGCAAGGCAGGAGGGATGAGTTCCCATGCCACAAGTTGCTCTGTTTGTATTTCCATCCTCATGAGAGAGCTTTGTTAGGTTCCTGGAACCCAAGCTGGAAGCCGATGAAACTCACCTGGTTTGAATATTTCATTGAAAACTCAGCTCTCGGGCTATGATGGGGGAATGTTTTGCTGGGTTCGGAAAACCTTGTAGGAGAGGGGTGGAATTCCCCTTTGTACTGAGTTCCTGCTATCACCTTGCAACTTGTGTAGCCATTTAAACCAGTGCTAAGCAGGTGATTAGGTTGTGTCTTACCTCCGCTGTGCACTGGTGTAAATGACTACATACATTGCAAAGTGATGATGAATGTAGCCCTGTGAACCTAGTGGTACATTGGCCTTTTCCTGGCTCTCTGCACTGGAGGGGGTACATTTCATCCATAGGTCACGTGGTCAGTTTCTCTCCCCTGATTGGATAAGCCTCACACTCCGAATCAGGTTCCAGGTGCAGAGACTTGGGAAGGTGGAATGGTCACATGCTTTCTATATCCTACATCATTCATTTAAAATTTGCTGCTGCTGTGAACGTTCCCGCCAGCCAGCTCCTTTGCTAGAAGATGTACCAGAATCCAAGCACACAGTGGGTGACAACCAGTCCAAGCAAATCCGTTAAGAAGTTTAAACCAATGTTCGCAGAGAGCCTGCAGCCATTTGCACCCAGCTGTGGCTGTGACCTCACTCAACCGCTTTTGGACCTCTCTGAGCTGATACCTAGTGGCACGCTTCCCATAAACATTTATATTTAACGTAACCGACTGAGTGATAACACATCTCTACTGCAGCCAGACAAGCAAGCCACAAGAAAAATGTCCAGCATGTTTATGCAGTTTTCTCTTATAATGGTATTTCAGGGAAAGCCAGTTAGCTTTTCTGGGGACTTCAGACTCACTGCAATACGTTTCTGGGGTTCCAGATGACACTATATGCATAAGACAGGACAGCCAGTCTTAAGAGTCTTTGGTTGATCTTCTTGCTCTAATCCGCACTGGATCAGCTGATTTCATTTCTAATTTCCTCACACATGTGCTCGAGCACAGCTGTGGAACATGAGCCGAGTCTGCAGAGGAAATCCTGAGATTTACATAGGCCCCAGTGGATTATAAAAACCTGGAAACCGGACAGATAACACTCATGTAACAGACTAGAAACATGCTGGGGGCGGGTGGGGAAACACAATAGATTGAAACCTGCTGTTCTCTGCAAAATGTAAAAGTGCCTTTTCCAACACTTTGAACTACTGTGTTAGAACTTTCTAGGTAGCTATCATTTCAAAGGTGTAAGCTTTTGGAGGGTTTTTTTATTATTATTAATGGATTTTGTAAAGTTGTAATAAAAGAGTTCTTAAAGGGGCTCAACCGGAATGGCTGTAAATTTTTTTTTTTTGTCCTTCTGAGGATCATTGTTGGATTGTGTGCAGCTTTAGGAGCTTCTGAGAACCTCCAAAATATGAACCAACTAATGTAAACACACAATCCAGGGGAAGTACGATGAAAAACTTCATTTGCTGTTAGGAGTTATTCCCTTAAATTCATAGCTCAGCCATTTGGAAAATTTACCAGTTGATTGCATGGGCAGATATTATTATTTCCAGCTTCTAGCTTCCTAGATACAGCACTATCCTGCTCTTTGAGGACTTCAGATAGTTGTATCATTAGGGAAGGTAGAACAGGAAAGATATTGTCCCTGGGCTAGATCCTTAACTGGTGTTTGTGGCATTGGCTTCATTTATGCCAGCTCAGGACCACTCCCATATCCTTTGCATTTGTAGTCCCATGACTATGGAATGCCCTGGATTTTGACAGCAGAATGATTGCAAACTCAACCTTGTGTTTAATTACAGAAGGCCTTGGGCCAGGCACATGGGTTGTATTCACTTTGGGCCTGATCACACTCTGATCGATTTCAACAGGAGTTAGATCAGGCCCTTAACTTGTTCTAATCTTGTACATTTGTAGCCATTTAAACACACCACTGTACTGTAAAGAACAGAGGATATTTCAACAAATGATTTGATTGTTCTCCATGTACAGTGATAGTGATATCTCCTGGGAGTCCATTGTTCCTGACTGGCATTTTCATGTTCTCCACGTCAGGACTGCATGCAAGACTTTCCTCCAAAGGTTGTTATATGTGCAGGCTACAGTGGTCCCAGCCCATGTTCAGAGAAGGACCACTGAAGTCCAAGGGACTTTTAACATTGATGTCAATGCAATCAAGAACACACCCAAGGGTGGAACAGTTTTCCCTATGCTGTTAATTGTGAATTATTGCTTTCATCAGCATCAATAACTTAAGAAATCTAATTGCCAAGCTGTCTCCGGTCACTTCCATCCAGTCAATAGAGCTGGAACCTCTTCTCAGAACCCTCCTTCCTCTCCCTTACTTTGGTAGTTCCGATAAAATAGAACTCAGATCCAGGGAAAACTGGTTTAGGTTTGGCAAACCCCAAACTAGCTTGGTTTGATCTTCACAGAGATGAGACAAAACTAAAACCTTTTATCTGAATACCTCTCACCTTTGATGGGACCCCAATTTTTGATGACTAAGATAAAATGCAACCCAGATGCACACAACTTTCAATGTTGAGAAATGCAAAGTCATGCACATTGGAAAACATAATCCCAACTATCCATATAAAATGATGGGGTCTAAATTAGCTGGACCACTCAAGAAAGAGATCTTGGAGACATTGTGGATAGTTGTCTGCAAACTACTCAATGTGCAGTGACAGTCAAAAAAGCAAACAGAATGTTGGAATCATTAAGAAAGGGATAGATAAGACAGAAAATATCATAAATGCCTCTATATAAATCCATGGTATGCCCACATCTTGAATACTGCATGCAGATGTGGTCGCCCCATCTCAGAAAAGATATATTAGAATTGGAAAAGGTTCAGAAAGGGCAACAAAAATGATTAGGGATATAGAATTGCTGCCGTATGAGAGAGATTAGTAAGACTGGGACTTTTCAGCTTGGAAAAGAGATGACTAAGGAGGGTTATTATTGAGATCTATAAAATCATGACTGGTGTGGAGAAAATAAATAAGGAAGTGTTATTTACCCCTTCTCAGAACACAAGAACTAGGGGCCACCAAATTAAATTAATAGGCAGCAGGTTTAAAACAAACAAAAGGAAGTATTTGTTCACACACCACACAGTCAACCTGTGGAACGCCTTGCCAGAGGATGTTATGAAGGCCAAGACTATAACAAGGTTCAAAAAAGAGCTAGATAAATTCATGGAGGATAGGTCCCTCAATGGCT
Source organism: Dermatemys mawii (assembly GCA_007922305.1). Taxonomy (NCBI): domain Eukaryota; kingdom Metazoa; phylum Chordata; order Testudines; family Dermatemydidae; genus Dermatemys; species Dermatemys mawii. The sequence continues at coordinate 4,785,511 of ML677381.1, read as the reverse complement.
ATTAGCCAGGATGGGCAGGGATGGTGTCCCCAGCCTCTGTTTGCCAGAAACTGGGAATGGGCAACGGGGGATGGATCACTGGATGATTACCTGTTCTGTTCATTCCCTCTGGGGCACCTGCCATTGGCCGCTGTCAGAAGACTGGATAATGGGCCAGATGGACCTTTGGTTTGACCCAGTATGGCCATTCTTATGTTCTTAACTCTTGGTTTCAATATGAGGTGTGAAAACCAAAACCCAATGAGGTTTTGGAAAACCAAGCCTAAAATTCTGCCTCCTCCACCCATCTCTAGTGGTTACAGATAAGAGTTACAATTCAATTGAATTGGTCTGGAACAATGAGAAACCCTAGATAGCACTTAATTCACATGAACAGAGAGAGGGAATAGCTTTGAGAGACACTCCAGTATCCAAGGAAGATATGATGGGGAAAAAAGAGAAGGGAACAGAAGGCTTGAGTTGGGTGTTTGCTCTATGAATATATTTCACCCGCGTGCTATTAAAATGCAAAGTGAGGAAGCCAGCGGTCCAGACGTTTCCTGACATTTAGCACAGCTTGGCTCACCATAAAATTATATTGCAAGTGTAATTGAAAAGGGAAGGCGGGGAAACTACCATCACTTGGCTGCCAGCGGTGAAAGTAAGCTGGTCCGGTCTGGCGTACCGGTAAAAAAGTGGCCGCCAGTACACAGACGACCGTCCCGGCAGGGCTCCTGATGGCGGGGGAAGGGAAATGAAAAGCTGTCCTGGACCCCGGCAATTTAAAAGGGTCTGGGGCACCCGGCGGCTGCTGATGCTACTGCGCCAGCAGCCGGAGTCTCCGGCCCTTTAAATTGCCACTGCCCCAACCCCTTCCGCCTGAGGCCCTGCCCCTTCTGGGGGTTCAAAGCCGCCCCCCAATCCTGCTGAGGATCCCAGCCACCCTACGTACCAGTAAATCCTTTAAGTTACTTTCACCCCTGATGCCTGCAGTGCAGTACCCAATGTGGGACTGGGAGAATTACATGTCTGAGCAAGGGTGGCTTGGAGAATTTAAAAATGGGTAAGGAAAGGTGCAAAGTCCTTAAGCATCTCCTACCTATTGTCTGTTGTTTGCTATATTGCAGTGTCCAAAGAGGTCATCCAGACTGTCAAATACTGGGCTAGGGCTTTGGTAGATGGTGAAGGAAGGAGACGGGATACTATGAAATGAAAGCGGGGGAAATAAGATCCATCCTGAAGGGATGTGTGAAAAATTGGTGACCCTACTCCGGTTACTTTAAGTTCCCTTGTCATTTTAGAGGAGGGATCAAGACCAAGAAGCTGGGAAGAATGTGCTGTTGAACAGAAACAGACATCTTGGATAGAGCAGGTTGGGAAATGGGAGAAGAGGGGATTCCACGCATACAAAAGATAATGAAAGCATTTTCTTCAAAACACTGAAAACAATGCCCGCTCCAAAAAAAATTTTAACTCAGTACTGCTGAAAATCAAAAGAAAATTTCACTTTTTTTGCATTTCTAACAAAAAATTGAGTATTTTGGTGGCAAGCAGATGCTTTTGTGAAAAATTTCTGTTAGCCATAAACTCAATTTGCCAATAAAAAAAAGTACCTTCAACAGAATATTCTCCGGCAGTCCTAATGTCGGTTAACAGAGGTTAACAAAAATAAAGCAAAATCCTCGGCCCACACATCATTTATCTAGGGTGACATGTTGGAGATTAGGCCAAACACAGCTTAAAATGTGGGTCTACTCTGGAAAATTACCTATTAAAATGGTATTTCAGGGTTCTATGTTTATGGATTCTCACTGGTTCCAGATCAAACTTGTTTGGTCTGCAGGTGAAGGGATATTTTTCCTAGCTGCCAGCCCTGTAAATTCCATCTTCATTGTCTTCATATGAAGCCTGTAGCTTAAGACGCAAGGCAATGGGAAAGCACACACAGGTCCGGAAGGACAAATTTGGTCTGCAGAATATTTATTACTGGCTATGTTGTGTGAAAAGGGAAAAAAACAGTCTGGTTTTGGGATGCCAGGTCGAGTCTTTGGATCCAGGTTTGGGGTTGGATTATTGATGCCCCAAACGCATGAGGATTTGGATGTGGAATTATTATTGGAGCCCATCTCTACTTAAGAATCTGGGTTTTGCAAATGATCAGTGATAAATGGTGGTTAGAGAGACAGCGTGATCTATACAGGACACTGCGCCCCTCAGCAATGTCAGAGATGTGGTCCCCAAAACAGCTACACTTTGGGCACTACAGCATGTGGAAGCAACTTTATACTGTTTCCAACAGTGGTCAGTTTTTATCCATATACTGGATAAAAATTAAGAGAATTGCTTCCCATGTTACAGATGACTTCAAATTCCTACTTTTTCTCATGCAAGACCCTTCCACAATGATTTCCAAGCTATCTGCTCTTCTCTGAGTTTGAACTGTCATTCAGCATAGTAGAGGTATGTGAACTGCACTTTTGTGTCTGATTTAGATTTAAAGCATTGTAGACTCGGGGATGCATATTTTCTTCTATCTTTTGCAAGCCGCCAAGCACATTTGTGTACTCCATACACAAGAAGAATCCATGATTTGATATTGTACGTCCTGGACATGTTATAAACGTGCACATGGAAGCTATAGCATAGCTTGAAATAGCTGTAGCTTGTTTCTTAGTATGTATGAGAAGCCGCATTGAACAGAAAAGTAGAATGAGGCATAATCCACGCTGGTGGCTTTATTATTTAGTTCAGTGCTTCCAGATTATACTGTACATAATCCATCTAATACAGCACTTGCCTTGGCATGGAGAAGGCCAGCTAAGTCAGTACATTGACATCTCCTGGATCTCTTAAATCCACAGTTTAAGGGCTATGGTCTCTATCTCATTTAGTTGCTTCTCTAAGAGAGCTCTCATTAGCTCTCACAGCTACATTCTCGCTCGGGCACCCACATGCTCTAACACACACGGACCTGCTGGCTCACACTTATACACAACCACATATTCACACTCACCCACTCAGTTGCTTGTTCTCATACACACAGAGGCATTCAAATTCACTTGCTCTGACAGAGTCTCCTACAGATAAGTCGATTCACATGCAGCCTTTTATTTGATTTAAGGTGAATGTAATAATGTGGTATTACACGACCGTGGTATTACACGACCATAGCTTCAGCCTGGGGGCTAGTTCTGGCCCACAAGGGCCTTCTGTTTGCCCCGCAGGGCGTCAGCTGTTCCGTCCTGTTCCCCTCTGGGAACTTCAGTGCAGCCCCCTACTCAGTTCCAGCTCTACCCTGGGCTCCTGGCAGCTCTGGCTGTAGCATCCCCATGCTGACCCGCCTTTGAGAGTCTCCCTTGCCCAGGCTGGCACCTGCCAGCTCAGAAGACACTCTGCAGCTGGGGACGGAAAGCAGCGGAGCACAGGGACTGGAGCTGCTGGGAGCCCAGCGTGAGCTGCAGCCGGATAGCGGTACCCCAGCAGGGAGCAGGTGGAAAGCTGGGGCCTGGCAGGTCACACGGAAGGCCCTTGCAGGTGGCTCCAGTCCGTGCCCTGCCCTACCAGGCAGCCTCTGTCTCTCCCTGGCTTTGAGCATCCTCTGAGCCAGCCCAGGCAGGTGTGGGCGGGACAGAGCACTCAGAGGTGGCTCTGGATGGGGAAGCTGCAGCCAGGCCAGGCAGGGCTGGAGCTGCCAGGAGCCCAGGGCACACAGCCAGAGTTGAGTAGTGGGACCATCCTTAGGGCCAGGTAGCAGGGCCATCCTCAAGTCACAACAGTCTGGAGCTGGGCACAAGCAGGGGGAGGCATCTCCCAACTCCTCTACTCCCTACCTCTTCCTTCCTGTTTCCCCCGTGCAGTACTATGGAGGCTCCTGTCTCCTGCAGCTCTACCGTCGGACCGAAAAATCCTCATTCCCCCAACAAGACGAGGTGGAGGGGTGAGGTGGGCACGCTGCTCCTTTGGATAGCCAGGGTCTGTGGGTAATTGAAATGTGGATAAACAGACTTTACCTGTCTGTGGCATGACAGCAAACAGAGGGGAAATAAAGTAAAGTGCATCCTAAGGGTACGTCTATACTATCCACCGGATCGGTGGGTAGTGTTTGATGTAGCGGGGATCAATTAATCACTTCTCATCTAGACGCGATAAATCGATCCCCGAACGTGCTCCCCGTCAACTCTGGAACTCCAGCTCCGCAAGAGGTGTAAGCGGAGTCGACGGGGGAGCTGCCGTGGTCAACTCGCTGCCGTGAGGACGGCCAGGTAAATCGAACTAAGGTACTTCAACTTCAGCTTCAGGTACCCCCGCCTCTCCCACCAGTATAGCCCAGGCCTAAGATGTGCCTGTGATCAGACTAGCCGTCTGCAGATAGCTATTCAGGCTTGGACGGGAACCCGGGCTCTGAGACCCAATGACGGGGGGAAGGTCTCAGAGCCCAGGAGACACTGAACCTGAATGTCTGCACGGCTATTTTTATCCCTGCAGCCCAAGCCTCACATGCCCAGGTCAACTGACTTGACGCCACAGGTATTTTATTGCAGTGTAGACATACCCTGTGTTCACAGGATCAGACTGCAGGCAGGTAGTTGCAACCACGTCTTTTTAAAGAACACCAATCCCCTAATGGGTGGGCGTACGTGAGCGCTTTGTGTAAAGTTCCGCACACTTCAGTTGCTCCAGTTCAAGTTTTAAGCAGTTTCTGCTGCAACAACGGGGGACCGAGGTGAGGAAGCCAATAACAAAATGTGAGAAACCTCATAAATCTATAGAAATGGGAACTTGGGAGGATTTTACACAGCGAAATGCAAAACAATGCTGCGTGCCCAGTAACTGAAACTTTGCATCACAATTCCATGGGTGGAGTATTTTGCCTACCTGAAAGTGCTGTATGTAAGTCAGTCCTCAGAATTTTTCTTTTTCCTTTGTTGTTATACCAGATATCAACATTGCAAGGCCCTGTACAAACACATGACAAGAGACAGCCCCTGCTCCAATAAGTTTACAGCTGAGAAGATAAGATGCAGAAAGGGTGGGGATGTAGGGAAAAAGGCACATAAAGAGGAAGTGAGCTTCCCTGCATCAGTGACAGCCAGGAATCTGCTGAGTGGGTACAAAGTTCTACCCATGCTGTCTCATTGTTACTCTCATTAGCAGAACTGCGGGGCTGTTGGATTTCAAAAGCATGCCAGATTCTTGCTATGCGAGAAACAACTAGCTCTAAAAAGAATTCAGAGACCGTGCCTTTGACGAATTAGCTGTTGCATACAATAAAAAAGTATATTTAACTATGAATATTCAAAGTTTTCTTCATAGTACATAATAGAGTCTAGCTCCCGTACAGAATGTTTTTGTCTGTACGCAAGACACAGTGGTTGCCATTAATAAGTCACGTACAGTTTCAGAAACACGCCCACGTTGCATCATCCATTATACACAATCAGATCTTTCAGGCAGGAGGAGGTTAATAGTGGGAGAAAATTAAGAAAGAAAGATCTTCTTCATAAATACACATGCCCTGAAATGAAGGCTTTCTCACATGAGACCAGTTCTTTCAGATCTCAGGCCTGAAAGTATTTGAGCAATTAACACAACAATGCTTAACTCCCAAAATCAAATGTTTGTAAATTCCTCCAGTGCTGCTCATATCACTACACTATACCATACTGGCCTGAGTAGGCATGCAACTACCAATATCTGCCTTTGAAGATGACCTGGAAAGCATCAGATGAAAAGTAAAATCTAAAGAATCAATGCTAAAACTTTAAGCCAACTTCAACTGTGCAAAAATTGCTTAGAGTATAAAAAAAGTGGACACTGAATTTCAGGGTCCAGTGGGGATGGATATGTGGACAAATATCCTCCAAAATGCCACATGAACACCTCTTTACTTACAGTGTGAAAATTCTTGCTGTTGTCTTGCAAATTATTTCTCAGTGTGTTCCATTTCACCCTTGTTTTATTCTGTATGAAACAAACTAAAATAGACAAGATCCCATTTTCCAGTGAAACCAAAACCCATTTCCAAGCAAAAATGAGCTCAAACTGAGTTTGAGGCCTTTTGAAGATTCAAAGCTCATTTTTAAAAATAAAAAAAAATGTTTCTAATGAAGAAACTAAACTGGCATAAAATTGCCCAAGACGATGCAGCAAAAAAAAAAAAAAAACAATTGTAGGAAAATATCTTATAATGTTCATGAATGCTCAATGACATCCCGAGTCTTTCAGCATGAGACTGTGTTTGCACCTCATGACCATCATGCAACTAAATTTGTCCTGTGGGCCAAATGTATCAAAACAGCAACACTACCTTTGGTTCCTTCTGCCTGATCCTTAATTTGACTGGTAGGGGATTGCGAAAGACTAAATGGCCAGCGCTCACTTCCATTTGCCTTGTCTTCTAAGGTCTGAATCAGAAACCTCCCCAATGCACTCAGATCGTGCTACCAAAGCTGTTCCTGGTTGTGAAAGCTATGATGGTGACGGATGACTTTTTTTATAAGTTTGACTAACTGTCTCGTAAATTGCAACCAATGCTGAAAATGAAATCTAAACAAATTCTGTACTTCTCGGGGTCCCTTGGGAGATCAATAGAGTTGGAAAATAGTTTGAGGGGGTGGGATTGTCTAATCATTTTTTTCTAATGTTCTTTTGCTAGTACTCTATTTCCCGGGGGACAGAGAAATACAGTGCTTAGCAAGTGGAGGCAGTCTCCCTCCCGAACGAGCGGGAATTTGTGTAAAGAAGAAATATATCTGGAAATATTGGGTTTGGGCTTATTTGCAATGTTCAGTGTTAGGAAAGGGGGAAAAAAATAGCAACAGGTTGTCTTGTTGCTGCTGGCAAATGCTGTCGACCGCCTGTTGCTGTCTGGGAACAGATGTGGGCAGTTTCTCAGATGATGAAGTATTGAATATGTTTCTCCATCAGGGATTACTATTAAATAAATCTGCAGGTTTATACATTTAGCAGCTGAGGGGGATTCTTTTCCTCTCCCTGTCTACATTGCATTATTCCTTGCAACAAGAGCCAAAACAAGGTTTTTAAACCACAGAGAAAAGAGAGAGAGAAAAAGAGCAGGATATGATATGGGAAATTTTAGAAACTGGGCTAGACCAAATGGGGACATAATTACCCCAAACATAGCTCATTTGTACTTTAAGCCTGTTCCATGGTATATCTTGGACTCCAAGTGCCCTAGTTTAACCACCAGCTCATAAGTTCATCTGGTTTCTTTAGGATTTGCAACCTGGGAAAAGATCTTTCATTATCTCTGGGTGGGAAGGTATTATTCTTTTTCTTTCTGAGCTGAGTTATAGCGACATGGGGCTTTGAGGAGTATGTGATTAAAAAACCTAATCTGCTTTTGCAAACCACTTTTGACTCTCGCTCTGTAATTTTATAATTGATCCCGGGCCTAGATTGAGTGGATGGCAATCAGGCAGACGCCAATTTTCATTGTTGTTTTTTTTTAATTTTTTTATTTTTTAAATATATTTTAAAATATTTATTTATTTATTTTTATTTATTTTATTTTAAGTATGCTTGAACATACTTTTAAAAACTGTCATTCTGGTACGAGAACTCCAGTGATCTTAAAGGCAGTGATAGTGGATAAGTAGACTCCAGTGATAAGTAGATTCTCTGCAGTGCCTTTCACCTGAGGATTCATAGATGTTAAGGCCACACCAGGGACATTATGATCATCTAGTCCAGTGTTGCTCAACCTTTTTGATGCCAGGGACCTAAACTGTATCGGGCAAATCTCAGGGATTGGCACCGGTCCCTGGACCGGTCATTGAGAAACACTGATCTAGTCCAACTTCCTGTATGACACGGGCCAGAGAAACTCACTCAGCAATTCCTGCATCAAGCTTATAGCTTCTCTTTGATCTTCGAGCACGTAATCGATTAACATGTTATAAAGAGCCAGATCATGAGCCTTTTGTGTGTGGAGGAGGAAGGGTGCCCAAGAAGCAATTGTCTTTGCATCAGCGGCCTCTGGGGATAGCAGACCCTGTGTCTTGGAAATGCTCCAGGGGCTTCCTCCTCATTAAAGGAACTGGATGTTGTTCATGGCCTCAAGAAAGATTATGCCTGCTGTGGCACAATCTCCGCAGTGCTTCTCCTGGTTCAGTGCAGCTCCACCCCTGTACAAATCTTGGGCCTTCCCACCGGGAGTATTAAGCCCATTTTTTCAGAGGCATAAACCGAGGCTCAAAAATGCTGAGTGAATTTGTCAAGGTTACAAAGCAAGTTAGCAGGAGAGCCCTCGTGTCTAAAATGGCCACAATTTGTCCCTTGTTCTCAGGACGAGAGAGATCTGTGTTGGTGGATGCAAGTCAAGATAGAAATACTAGAGACAACTGGGGGAAGAGGGGAAGTGCTGGTCACTTTGGTTCATCTAAGAGGATCAGAAGGCTGAGGAAATATATCTTGTTTAGTGGTATTAAAGACTTTGTCTGATGTCCATCAGAGGAGTAAACTCCGAAGAAGTGATGGTGCTAATGTAGTGTAAGGTAAGCCAGAAGGGAACATGCTACAGATTTACTATGGAGGAGAAATTGTGGAACCAGAACAGGATTTGTAAAGACTAATAAAAAAGGGAGAGATTGGGCTGGAATTTCCCATGTTCGTCTCTGTCCATTAAAGTTTCTGAAAAGGGAGGGAAGGGGGAAATCTCCCACCCAAGTCAAAAAACCTCACACAGGGGCCATTGTAGAACTGGCCTAAATGAAAGAGCCAGTAGCAGGTGGCATGCCCTGTGCCCGCTTGCCACGGGCAGAACAAGGGAATGGAATCCAACAGTGACTCAGTGGAGAAGGCTCGGGGAACAAGCATAGTATAAGCCACTAGCTCCAGGAACCCTGACGGCTATGGAAAGGGGATTATCGTCATTCTGAGAATTAGTGCCAGGGACACAAATTCTCCCTCTGTCTCCCAGTGCAACAACTGTTGAGGAATCTGCTCAAAACATCTGGCGACTGCACTAGCTCTCTGGCAAATGGAGAGTGTAGAATCAGCTGGGCATTAGACAGCAGGACGTGTGGAGGAGATCACTGTGTAGTTAGCCATGGGACACACTTCGGTCCTTATTCAAACAAATCGCAGTGATCAGTAGAGCGGCTCAAAATCTTCTCCTCAAAATACTTTTTATAACAAAAACTGGCTTTTTTGACCAAAATGATGAATTTTTGGCAGCAAATTTATCATTTTGGTTAAAATTTTTTAGTTTGTTTTTTTTTAACAAAGACTTGGAAATTGAAAACATTTTTTGGGAAAGGTTTTGGGAGCTTATAAAATAAATGGGAGTTTTGGGGTTTTGACGACTGAACATTTGGACTAAAAACTGTTTTAGAGACGTGCTCTCCCCCCGCCCCCACTCCCCGCCCTGGCTTTGATTGTAGTTTTTCACTGAAAAAAGGTAAAAAAAAAAAAGTTGAATTTTTTTTTAATTTTAAAAATGTCCACAAAAACATCATTTTTTTTCATTCACCCAAAATCCTGCAGCGTGATGAGTGCAACAAATATACCTCCTCATTCACCACTTCCTTGGGCAGCCATGCACAGAGATCTGAAATATGTGTGTAATTCCCAACCAGAGCAGACTTGAAGTCCTTCACACAAACTTTGCATTGGTGTAAATGACTACTCAAAGTGCAGGGCCATGGTGAATTGGGTCAATTGTTTTGGATCTTTATGGTAGAATACTGTGCCAACTGCACCTTTTGTCCCAGGGTAGCTGGCCCTGTCAGGGGAGTTGGACCCAAACTCAGCTATGATGGATCAGCTATATCCCAGCTGACATAGATCAGCTAAGGGTCAGGCAATTATAAAAGCCAGCAAGTGACCCAGTTAGGGGGACCGCTGCAGGGATTTTCTGGAGCAGAGTATGACTTGCAGGTAAATGCCTTAGAGTGAAACCTGTGGAGAATAAATAGGCCCCCAGCCTAAGACCCTTCCTGGTTGGGGAAAGGACAGCGGATATGCTGTACCTGTTTTATGTGGAAGAAATAAAGCTGAAGCCCTGAGAAAAAGGCTCTGAACTAGACCTTGGGGGATGGCATTATTCCTACCTGGGCTGAGGAATCAGTCCAGCAGCCTGCAACCTTCTTTTTAAAAAGGGAGCAGGTTTCTTTATAGGCTTGTCTTCTTAGGTCCCACGGTATCAGTTTCCAACAAGGACTTTAACGTTTCTGCCCAGCGGAGGCCAAATCCTTCAAAATAGTCCAAGCCTTGCTTGGGACGTATCTTTTTTTAATCTTCTTTTCCCACCTCAGTTCAGGAGCACAATCTACAGCCAAGCCAAGACGTTCTGACAAATGCATTATTCTGCCTTTGTAAGGCCAACTGGTGAAGCATTGAACACGTCGCTTAAGAAAAAGTTGTTTAAATTGTGTCGTGGGGGTAGCATCCCGACTTCATTATGCAGTTTTACAGGAGGCACTTTATAGACCTTTCCATCTTCCGAGCATGAGCTAATTAAACCCAGCACCCTGGGTGTTAGATGTAAATAATATAATCTGCATTACAGAGATGGGGGAAATTAAGGCAGGGAGATTAAGGGAATTGCCAAAGGCCACAGTGTTAGAATCAGGCTTCTATTTCTAGTTGCTGGCTCCAATTTGTGGTCAGCGCACTAGAGCATGTCTCTGAAGATATCTCCTGCATGGTTTTTATAGTGTGGTGAGCGTATGTATGTAGCTAGATAGGATAGATTTTCATCAATACCGTGAGTTCTCCAAGCAGTTAGGTAAGGACAAATCCAAAAAGGAGTCTCATGTTACCAATGGGAAGCCAACACAAGTAGTATGGGACAACTTACATCACAAGTCCAAGGTTAATCTATTTCACAACAGCTACAAAAATCTTTTAACAGATTGTTCTGTTTCATTTTACAGCAAAAGGGAGGGGGAAAAAACCTTTATACTCCAACATTCAGGGGAAGAAACTGGTTCGTGGGTTGACCCCTAATCTCTTTTTAAAAATTCAGGGGGAGAAAAATGTTACTTACAATATGTATTTGACCAAAATAGATTTTTGGATCCCTGTTTGAGTGGATGAACATGATATTACACTGTTTTTAAGAGAACTTTGGCAGTTTTTTTACTGCTGCTTTACAGCACAGTTGTTCTTAGAAACAAAAGGTTTGAATTAATGGTGTTTTAATGTACAGGATATGACAGAAATGAAATGCAGAAACAGTTGGCTTGCATGCTCGGATCCAAGTCAAAATAAAATTTGGACACAAGCCTGCAGGGCTGGTTTGGGATACCCAAAAGGAGTGTGAATGTTAACTCGTACAGCAAGAACTCCGGCAATCAGGAGAGTGCTTCAGATTTGTACTAATGCAATAATTGCCTTAGCAAAATCGTCTTCAATTGTCGTATTAAAACCCAACCTTGTTCATTGGATAAAGACCCAATAGTGGAACAAATAGAATATCATGATTGAATGATGGTTCCAGTTCATTTGCAAATTTCCTACCAGGTGATGAATCAACCAACACCCGAACTTTGCTATGGATCCATTTTTGTTCCTTTAGTTTTTGGCTTAAAAATTGGCAATCTTACTTTTTCAAAAAAAATAAAATAAAGATCCATCGAGTGCACAAACCACTTTAATCTCATAAAGGTGGGATCGTTGTCATTAAAATAGGTGTGACCTCTTCCTTTGGATGCTGAAACACTTGAGACTTTTTCTATTTATTTTATACTGCCACCCCTCATGGCAGTATCTGTGCACCGTACCGCCTCCATCTCTGCAGTCACTGCCCCATCCGAGATGTCCCATGCCGCTGGAATGCACTGTGTAGTGTAATGCTTGTTTCATTTTAGTGCCAATTTGTTCCCTTTTCTTTCATTGGGACCAGGTGGACATTTGGGCATTAACATGGAGGATCATTCCGTGTAATTTAGAAGAGTTAGCTAAGCATGAAACTAAATAAAATATACCACCCAGCACTGATCTGAACATCAGTATTGATTGTGTATACAAATAATATGGTCCTACTAGTAATATGTATGTTTTATTATTTATTAATACAAGGAATATATATTAAGTATTGGAACAAAAATCCTGTTTTCAGGCCAAGTTTATTATTTTTTTGCTGCCCAGCCCCTCACGTTAAGTTTAATTTTGAAGGCCATTTCCAACCAAGGATTTCGATTACCACTGTCTTTTATAAGCCCACTGTTTCCTGCAGTAACCTGGTTGTGCTGGTCACTGTGTCACCTTAGTAGTGTATGTCCAGACACCACAGTGTGCCATGCTTCAGAGTAGCAGTTCCCAGCACATCTGGCAGATCACATGTTGCTCTCGGCTTGTCCTTGTTTCCAGCTCCTTCCGGAGGGGGCAAGGCAAAGAGGAGCTGCTACAAGGAGGAGGAATGCATCTCACTCCTTATAAAAGGGGCTGCTGCTGAATAAGAGGAGGATAGAAGCTTCTTTCAGGCCTTGGAGCCAGAAGCAGGGTTAGAGCTGCCCGTCACTAGCAGGGTTGGAGTTACAAGCTGTCACTTGGAGCTACCAGGAGTCATTAGCTGCCCCTTGAAATTAAGCCACCAGAGGGAAAGTTGTGTCCAAGGGAGAAGGGAACAAAGCAACCAGGTAGAAAGCGCAGGGAAGCAAAGCAGGGGATGACCATGGCTTGGCATCATTGATACAAAGAGGAGGACCTTGAAGCTAGGCAGCACATGCAGGGGATGTGAGGGGAGAAAGGCTTAGATGAGCATGTGCAAGGGATAAGGGGATTGGGCAACACATGCAGAGAAGGGAACTATGAGTAATGAATCATGGCTAGGCCTTGTATCTGAATGACCTTAGTTGGGTAGAAGGGGCGATTGAAGATGACATCATCCAGGGAAGAACATCCCTGGAGAACAGGTCCCTGTATCCTCCTTCCCTAGGAGTGCCAAGTTCACAGCACCCTCAGCCTCTGCTAGCATTTTGTTCCTAAGCGCTAGTAATAAGGGATGTGATGTTGGCTGCATAGACCTTCTCCAGACCCTGAGTTTGTGGATGTGCAGACAATGGGATTATAGCACTAAAGTGCAGCATGGGTCGGTAAGGTTATCCCTGAAGGAATTCAGTGTTGACACTAGCAGCTGGCTCACATCTGTCAGTGGGAGGGTTTGCTCAGCAGAATGTGGTAAAAATTGATTCCCTCTAAATTTCTTCTTGCTCCCACCCTGAGCCCCTCTCTAACGGGGTTGATTTCCTGGCTCTGATTAGGGATGGTTCACATACATTTCCTATAGTTGTTTTCCTTTTATTACTATCATTTAAATAGAATGCTCTGTACCGTAGCTTTTCCGAGACATCTGTACTTGGAAGGTTCCTTGTCAGCTTTGATACGTTGAAGTCAATGCAGCTACTTCTGACTTGTACCTGTTGAGTATTTGGCCCATGAGATCTTTATCTGAAGTCTCAATTCCTCTGCCGTGGCTCGGGCTCCCGAATCTCAAGCCACAAGAGGTTGTGCAGGAATTAAAATGTATTTATTCCATCGCGGCAGTGGAAAATATAATATCAAAGCATTAAATAAAAAGTCTGGTCACTACTATGAGTAATAACTAGGTATCGTATTACTATTGATCTTCTAGCCCTGAATAAGGAGTGGCATATAGCTATACTGCCTTCCCCTTCTTCCAAGAAGGAAACAATAGGCTACTGGATCATATCAGTTGCAGATTTCTTGCCCTTCCAGACCAGCTCAGCTACTCTGGCCAGTCCTTTGTGATAGAGTCAAAGTTTGTCACATTACTCAGCCCTGCCCCCTTTGCGCCCCTGGTTCATGTGGATTGGGAAGAAGAAATACAAGCCTGTTATCTCCTGTCCAGAGACTAGTAATGCAAGAAGACCACCCAGTGACACAAGGAGGTGCCTTATGCCTCTCTATTCCATGGCACAGACATGGAAGCAAGTGAACATCTTGCCGTAAATGCCGAAACTTGCTTTTCTGTAGAATGAGATTTTTCTCCCTGTGTGTCTGTGTCTGCTGTGTCTTTGAGAACACGCCTTCATCCCATTCAATCTTCCCCAGAAGGCTACAGAGATAGAGGGGATTAGAACCCACCGAAGATTCCTTCCATTACCCTACTGGCCCCACTAAGGTAGGGTGTGAAGACCCCAGAGCCAAGGGCTGGCAGGCCACAAAAGCCTGACGTTGGACCGGACCTCTGGCACAATGCCGCCAGTCCGGTGGCATGTTGGACTTGGGTTTCCCCAGAAGGGGCGGGATTAAAAGTGACGTGGCCAAGTCACAGGAAGAGGCAGACCACCGCAAGGCCACATCCACTATCGGCAGGGGGTGCCAAAGGAGGAGGAGAGATACTGCACCACACCCAGCTATGGGGGGAAGTAGCTGGCGGTCTCTGCACCGAAGCCCTGCCAATCTAAATGGACGAGAGAGGCCAGGTACGGATGGGGCTGTAACACCCAAGCAGAGTGCCTAGGTGATAGCAACAAACAGCGTGTTAGTGCCGCAACATATTTGGGGTGGGGGCAGTTAGGAGGGGGCTAGGGTGTGAGGGGAATGGCAGGCGAGAAGAGGATAGGTCTGGAGTGAAGCTGAGATGAAGAGGCTAGGAGCAGGAGTAGATGGGATGGAGCAAACAGTCAGGCAGCACAGGGTAGAGACGGTCCAGGCAAAACTGTAGCAAATTCACAAGTGTTCGAAGGACCAAAAGTCTCCTGCGCCGGCTGCTTCAGCCCCAGCTGACTGATATCTCCGGCTGACTCCTTTCTACAGTTTTCTCCCAAGGCCACATTGTGTGGGGAGAGGAGGCAGGCACCATCTGGCCCTCCTGCCCCCAGAGAGAGTGTGGGTCTCCCCAGCTCAGTTCTGGCTCCAGGGTGGCGTTGGCCGGGAGCGTGGACCCAGTTGGGCCCTGTCTTGCCTCTTCTTCCATGCCAGTTCAGCCGTCCTTGGTTTGGCTGCTTCTGCTCCAGAGGCTGGAGTCTCTGAATAGACCTTCCAGCCCATTACGCTGGATTCCTGCAAGAGCCCAGGGATAACGGATGCCAAAGGACAGGATAGGACATCTGAGCAGTCAATATTTAATAGCATGAAAAGTGAATTATAGGCTAGAATGCTTGACTGTGTTCCAAATGTGAGCTGTGTGGATTAGTTACAGAGATCTTCCAATCAGATAACAGAAACAATACCATATGGCTTATATGACTATAACCAACACAGCATGAATTTGTAAGCTCAGTCACAGAACATTCACAATCAGGAACTCAAATGCCACAGTGATGAACATGGTATGAACCCTAAAGAGAAGTGCATTTGATTCAGATTGGGCGGGGAGAAATTTGTGAAAGGAACTGGCAACTAATTGCAAATACATGGGTGAATGTTGTAATTGGACTGAGAATCCAACAACTAACAACAACAGCAAAAGGTGAAATTTTATGACTAAATTGTTGGTGGCAAATTGTTCAGCTCTGCTTGTTATTCCTTTCACTATAACGTTGAGCAACATCAGCTTAAAGTCAAGGTTCTTGATAACTTGAGAGGGGTTAACCCATCAAACATCTGGCTGAGAGGCAGACACTCACCTTATATTGAGTCCCTCTTAAGATTTGCTTCTCCTTGAGCTTGTACATTCTGCACAGTTGTAAACTTTCCTTCGTTTTTTTTTCCTTTGGCAGCATCACTTGTTTTATAATGACCTGGAGGCTGGGAGCAAATGTTAATGTGGCTGATGCTCCCTGTTCATCTCACTACGACAGTGATTTTTTTTCCACCTGAAAAACATTCCTCCAATCTCATCCCATCCCCCACACAAACACCACGTCCATCAGGGCACAAAATGCAAAGCAGCAGAGATCTGCTGCACCATGCTTAGCAGCTGGCGTGCTGGAGTTAAGAGATGCGAGCAGTTTACAGGACGGTTGTCGTCATTCTGTGGCACTGTTCACACCGTCACTGGGAAGCCTTCCGGCTCTCTCACTCCGCTTCCTTGTTTCACATTCTTTTCCTTCTCTCCTTTTATTTCCTGCTACCTCAGTAATTTCCATTTGACAAATACCTGCCATTGTGGAACACAGATATTGCTATACCAGATTCTAACAGTGCTCCATCTTGTCCCTGACAAGTAGCTAGTACCAGATACTACGGAAGAAAGTGCGGGAAAAAACATGCCCAGCATTTTAGTGGTTGGTGTACATCCAGAAACATGGGGGTTTATAACTCGTCTTTTCATTTACTGTATGTAACATAATTGGGAATGTTCTCATTATCTGTATAAATGGCTGATCCTCTTTTGAATGCTACTAAGTTTTTGCCATCATTGGCTTCTTGTGGTGATCAGTTTTACAAGTTAGTTATGGCTGACATGCAATGAATAAAAATAATCAGTCTGGTTCCTGTTTCTGGAAATGAGTCTCTTTCATACATACACATCAAGAGCAAGAGAGGAAGATGGCACAAGATGGAATTGCAAGACAATTAGATGGGGACTAAAATAAGCGGCGGAGTTTTGGTTGTCCGGAGAAATTAGAACCCACTTCCGGTGTGGGTTCTGCAGGGTCAAAAGCCACCTCATTGTTGCCTATTTTTGTAAGAAAATCCTTTAATTTACAGTATCTGTAGAAGCAGAGAGAGCAGTAAATGCACAGAAATTATGCAACGGTGGTATATTTTATTTGCATTACTAATGTGCACAGCACATCTGGCCAGACGCTCTCTGTCTCTCTGGATTGTATGCAAAGATCCTTCCAGAAACGTTTTAAAAAATGGAGTAAATATTAAGGACCTGGTCCAAGGCCATTTGAGGTCAATGGAAAGCTTCCCATTGATTTCCCTGGGCTTTATCAATATGTCTCTATTCAAATGTAACGGTTATTTCTTTTCTGTAGATGTTTAAAAGCCTGCAGGGCCTAGTCTTTGATCCTTTTCCACTAACTGGCCTTATGCTGGTGAAATGGAGTGGAGAATTAGGATCATAGAATTTCAGAGGAAATCAGATCTTTTCTGTAGGGTTTTGAACTATCCTATAGAATTCCATAGTGGGGATACGGTTTCCCTTAAATTCTATGCACTAGTTCTAAATGAAGTGATTTTGTTAATTACATTCTACTGGACTCTTCCACAGAGGAGATAATTTCTTAGAATGAAAGAGAGTTTCAGCCAGAATGGGGTGGTGTAGCAGAGCAACAGTAGCTTATGGGTAAGATCCTTCCAAGGCTGTTTTTTATTACTTGAGGTCCCTTTGAATTAGTGTTTAACAAGCATTACTGACTCAGCTGGTAAACATGGTGACTGTTACTAACAGCATGCAACAATTAAGCAAATTAATCTCAACACAGCCACATGCTGTCGTGCTCGCAGGCCTTTTAGTGTGACTTCCACTGTGAAATCAGAAGTGCGTTCTTTCGTTCTTTCTTTCGTTCGTTCGTTCTTTCTTTCTTTCGTTCTTTCTTTCTTTCGTTCTTTCTTTCTTTCGTTCGTTCATTCTTTCGTTCTTTCGTTCTTTCTTTCTTTCTTCCGTTCTTTCGTTCTTTCTTTTGTTCTTTCGTTCTTTCGTTCTTTCTTTCGTTCTTTCATTCTTTCATTCTTTCTTTTGTTCTTTCTTCCTGGAATAAGTAAGGCTGATTTTTTTCCCAATCATACTGACTTCAGTATTACTGAAAATAATCCCCTGAAATGCTCTGCGGCTTTGTAGTCCATACAAAAACTGCACCCCACCCCCACCCCCAGAGGGCAGGCTGAGAAGTACCAAAAAGAGTCTGACTCGTTTCATGGGAGATGCCATCAAGTGCTGGCTACAGTTGCAGTCAGAATTAACTTGCTGTTGGTTGAATTCTCTGCTGTCTGTTTTGCCCCCAGGAAACATCCATCCACCTTGACAAGCCTTAAATACAAGCCAAGGAAGATTTGGAGTCTTGGATTAGAAGGGAATGGGGCCAGTGGCTAGGAGCTCTAATTTAACCTTCCACTATTAATGTCTCCTGTTCAGTAAGAGCTCCTTCTGTTTCCAGACCTGTCTTTTCATAATCATTTGGATGGCACGACCTCTTTTGTCAGTATATGGCCTTTTCAGCATAGGTCTCATAGAAACTGGGCCTTTGAGAGGTCCTAGAAAAAGCCATCAGGGACAAAACAGCAGGTCCTGCGCACTCAAGTGTGTTATGAATGCTAATCTTTACATGGCAGCTATAATCTTGGAGTGCAGAACTAAATTATTTTAGATTCCAACAATATCAGCAGAAGAGAAACAAACAGAAAAAATAAGCAGTAGCCCAAGCAGAGGGGTTTAAGAATGTAAAGGAAAGGAGAGAAGATGGCTGCTTAGGTGGGGTCCCATATCCATCTGTGATATACTGTAGAGGGCAGGCTTGCATTTTAACCAACCTCTTGTTAAACTATGTCCCCCCAGGATTGTACGGATATCTCAGAATCTCCTAGAAAGTCAGCTAGAAACCCCTCATCGGTAACCTCATCCATCCCAAAGTTTCTGATCTTCCTCAAGCCATCTGGATGCATGAGGTATTTTTACAGTAAGCATATACAGTGTCTCTTCCTAATAAATAAATTCATCCATTCTGGCCTTCAGTTTGAAATTAGGATGAGCTGTTCCAAGCCTTCAAAGGAAATGAAAGGTTGACATTCCAAACAGCTCAGGAGTCCCAGGAAGAGCCTTTAAATGATGCTTTATTTTAGCTGCTAACATGAAAAGTCAGGAAATTTGCTGGGATATTATTGGCACTTGTTGTTGGAGTGTTTCACGATCATTCTGGAGCACAGGTTTTCATGAAAACACAGAGGTGGAGTAGGACTTCTGAGGTACATTGCAATACTCCAGAACCTTCCAGCCACGATTGCAAAGTGCTTTGCAGACATGAATTTGCTTTACCTCACAAAAATGTCTGCATTCTAGGGAAGCAGCCATCCTCAGTTTAGAGTTGGGGAAACTGAGATACTGAGAAATTGACTTGAAGGAAAACAGTAGCAAAAGTAAGTGTAAGAACCCTGGTGTCCTAGCAGTCCCCTGCTCCAACCACTAGCCCATATATAGAATCACTTTTCAGTAAGATTACATCTGTGATATAAAACATGTTTTACCAACACCATATTTTTCAGCACTCAGTGAACCAAATTCAACATCCGTGGAAATCACTAAATTCAGGGGTGAGTACGGCCCGTTCTTTTCATTGCCTTTATGCTCTTGCCTTTTGCTGCCTGTTTTGCCCCTAAGTTAATTAATATGCTCAGCCCAGGCTTTTGTGAGTGCTTCGTCAGGCTCCTTGCCCACTGCACGGCAGTGGGGCCATCTTAATAGCTAACATCTGTGCTGGGCTCTGGCGCTGCTCAGCCGTCTGCCTCCCATTCTGTTGTGAACATCCTCGCCTTCCTCTCCGGGAGCCCTGGGTGTTCCAAATGTCCATCTCACCTTTCTCCAGGGTGCGTTAGAACGGTGCCAGCTGTCCTTTCGGGTGACTGTGCCAGTTTAACAGACTGAGACCCCAAGCCCTGACTTAGTGCAGACTCTGTTTTTAAGGATTTGTCATAGGAATACAGCAGAAATGACCAGCGGGCCCAGTGGTGCTGGAACTAGAGGTGCTGGGGGTGCTGCCACACCCCCTGGCTTGAAGTAGTAATAACAAACACCACATATATGGTTTCCATGGTTTCCACCCCCACTATAGAAATTGTTCCAGCACCCCTACATGAGCCAGATCCTGAGATCTATAAGTCTTCATGCAAGCAGAACATGTGTGGAAGCCAGTGGGTCATACCCTGGAGTCCTCTGTACACCGTGGGAGTGAAAAATGAGTAAGGGCATGAACATTTGTCAGTGGAACATTTGTGGGACTACGGACTGAGCAGAGACTTCAGAATTTGGCCCAAGGCAAATGTAAAAACATTTTGCGGTGAAACCCCGTCTAACTTGGAGGTCTGTGGCGAAGCAAATTGGCTTCTCAGCAGCGCAACATGAACCCCAAGCAGAGCAGCACGGAGATCATTCTTGCGGCAGTAGCTAAAAATACGCTGAGGCAGAAAGCATTTCAAACGACGCCAATTGAAGGAAGACGCTCCCCATTGCCGCTGGACTCTTCAAATCAGTCTTCAACTCTTTACTGAGTTGGACGAGACAAGACTTCCTATGGTGACCAAAATCGCTTCTGTAGAATTGTGGTAGAAAAAACAGAAAATAAATATGTTAATTTTCCCTCTGAGGCCAGAGAGGAATAGGAAAAGAGAGGCTGGATACGCAGATGGATAAAAGATTAACCAGGCGCTGTCCTTTATCCATCTAAATTTCCTCTGGAAAACAAAGGTTAAGAAAAGAATACAGAAGCAACTGGCTACAGACATCATCAATCTGTCTCTTTCTGTTGGCACCAGCCAGGTAGTCGAAACCCTAGAGGCCATCAATATTAACTTTCGACACATTTGTTTGATCACTGATGCAGTTTTTCATGTCCAGCAGTGACTAGATGATGGATCTGGGGCTATTACCTTGCCTTACCTCAGATCACAGGGCAGCACAGTTACCAGCTTGGCAAAGGGGGTTGACCAGGTATCTCTTTTAATCGGATTTCCATTTCCAAACTGAAACGCTGTTAAAAAGAAAAGCCCTGGACCTGGTGTGGGAGTGGGTGGGCTACTCTAGAGTTAAAATGCTAGGGAGGGAGTGTGGGGTGGGGGCGGAGAAAAGGCAATTTGAAGGCAAAAGTCTCCTTAATGAGGGAGATTTGACCAGCATAGCTGTACTTCTTCTAAGTATTTTCATTGTTTTTCTCCATTATGCTTCACATGCAAAGCCGAGAGAAACATTACTGAATGGGTCCTCAAGGCTGCTGACCTCTCTCTCTCTCTATTAACTGAGCGTTTTGGAGTTCGTAAGAATCGTACTTTGCATTTCTCTGCAATCTTTCATGCCTAGTTCTTAAAGAGTTTCATAAAGATGAGTAAGCTAAGCTTCGCAGCACCCCTGGGAGGCAGGCAATTATTATCCCCACTGTGCAGGAGAGTAAACTGAGGTGTAGCAAGGTGAGGTCACTTGCCGAAGATAGGAGCCAAGGGTCTCAGCTCTGGTCTCCTTCTCTAACCATTACCCCACACTCCTTCACATTACTGCAAAGTACTCTGTTACAACACAGAGCCTGGAGACCTCAAAGTTTTAATCACCTACTTGCTGAGGGTGTGACTAGCCTCCCTATTTAGGGTCAGAAAAGAACCACCCCTCGAGTCAGATTGGTAAAGACCTTCGTGGTGGGGGTTCCTCCTTCTTCTGTAGCATGGGGCATGGTCACTTGTTGGTTTGAACTAGAGTAAAGGGTGGATTCCCTGTAACTTTGTCTTCAAGTCAAGTTTTGAGGACTTCAGTAAGTCAGTTACTGCAAGGGGTGTGTGAGGTTCTGTGCCTCAGACAAGATGATCCATGATGCTCTCTTCTGGCCTTAACATCTGAGTCTATATCATCGTTTCAAACAGTTCCCTACGCCCATCTTTCTGGGGGCTCCAGGTTCCAACTCAGAAGTGACGCATGCCAGAGATAGAGCCCTTATCCACCCGTAACCCGGATTGAAGTCCCTGGTAGCAGGACATGTCAGGAGGAATGCATCTCTAGTAATTTATTATTATCCTCACTAATAAATCTTGCATTCGTCCTTTCATCTCAGTGGCTCATTGAACTAAACAGGTTGTTCACTGAGTCTAGACAATTGTGTAGCTTTTTTTTTAAAAAAAATCCACGTTTCTCTCCCTTTCATCAGAACGCTGTTCGCATTCCTCATGCTGTTGGCAAACAGCACTGGGAGGGAAAGGGTTAAAGTGATCCATCAAGCCAGAAATCACAAGAAACCCCGCCTTCTGACAATCTGGAGTGCTTTCCGCATATCAGGTTGAATAATTAAAAAGCTACTTAACCCTGGGACAGTGCGTCTCCCTTCTCTCGCCTCTTGCTCCTGACAGTCTGTACTTACGTCTCCATGGCAACTATTTGGGCGCCAGCCTGTAGACTGAAGAATATGGAAATCACAAGGGTTTAATTTTGCTGTGGCACAAAAACTTGTTTGATCTGGGGTTTGTGGCTTTTCTGCAGCTTTCAGTAACTAATCATTTCTATATTCATATCTCCCAGGCAGAAGTCAGATAACCGCTTAAAAAAGAGAGACAGAGACCTGCCTCAATAAACCTACTTCCCATTCTGCCCCAATTCCACACTTCAGATGCCAGGCGAATGGAGGATTGGCTGTGATTTGTGTAGCCATCAAAAGCTCCTGGGATGTGACTGCCTACAAGCCCAAGGAAACCAGTTTTGCCCCAAAGAGGTTTGTAGGGCCTTATGGAGGATGAGTGGAAAGTGGCAGAGGAGAAGGGAAGATCATAAGCGCAACTGTAAGGGCGATAGGAACACATCCAAACAGGAACATTGGACTGGAAGGGACCTATTGGGTCATCAACTCAGAGCCCTCAAACCACAAATTGAGACGAGAGCAACTCTGGGAACTAGAAGGGACTCAAGAGATATCCAAGAAACCTTGGAGAGAAGAAAGATCAGGGAAGCTATTTTTAAAGATAAGCTTTAGTTTAAAAGGAATTATTTTGGGGAAGTTCTACGGCCAGTATCTTACAGGAGATCCAAGTAGATTATCACCGTGGTCCCTTCTGGCCTTGGAACCTATGAAGTGACCACGAGTAGTGGAGAAGCAGCAGATGGCTCGGAAAGCTGGTGAGGTGAATAAATAGGGAAATAGGGAGTATCATGAGCATGAGGTTAGGAGGAATCTCAAAGGGCTGGGGGAATAGCTAAAAAACTCTTGGGAGGCATTTTCAAAGGTGATTCCAAACAGGAACCAAAACTGAAGTCAAATCCCAAAGTTGAACACCTCTAGCTCCCCGGTAGATGCTCTAGAAAATCTAGGACCAATGGAATTGCCAGCGTGGGTCAGACCCATGGTCCATCTAATCCACTGTCCTATCTCCAGCATTGCCCAGTACTTGTTGCTGCTTCAGAGGAAGGTACAAGAATCCCTGCAGAAGGCAGCTGTGCAATAACCCACCCACAAGGAAAGCTGATTCATAATCCTGTTAGCTAGAGGTTAGTTCCATGTTTTCTCTATCTTAAAGTAAGACAAGCTGAGTGACTGTACCTGGGCTAAACAGTGGTATGATAGCTTCCATATCTTCAGTTAGTGATCATCCTCCATTATCCAGGCATGCTGCTTTAGATCTTGCAGGATGCTGTGAGATGAGGGCCCTGTATACCTTCAAAGAGAGCACACACTTAACTCGAGAGCTGAGAATAGAACCTAGGAGTTCTGAGGCCCTGTCGTCTGGCCTAATCACACTTCCTCCATTGTCCTACATTTTGCCACTCTTTCATAATCAGATGGTTGCATTTTGGTTTTGGTTTTGCTTTTTTTCCCCAAAGAAAAACCAACAAAACACAGGTTTTTTAAAAAGCGGTAAGATAGAAATAGGCAGGTGTTAACTGCATGTGATTGTAAATATTGTCATACAGTTTAAAATGAAAACTTGCCAGTTAATAATGGTTGGTTAGAGGGACAGTTTTATTGCATGATTGCTATTATCGTTTTGTCTTTATTGTATGTCGAGCTGGGGGGAGTTGAGGCAGAAGGAAGGGATTAAAGGGGGCGAGGGGAAATAAAGGCAAAATACATGCTGTTTTGAAAAAAGAAGGCCCAACGACCATGTGCAAAAAATGTGTGTATATCTCCTATTAAAGTCAATGAAAGTTTTGCCCTTAACTCCATTGGCAGTCAGACTTGGATGACACCATGATGACAATCAGTGCAATGTGTAAATTTTCCTTATTATCTTTATTATTTTATTTATTTGTATGGGGGGAGCACCTACAGCTCCAGGAACCCTTCGTGCGAGGTGTTGCACAAAAATGCTTTTGCATGCTCAGTTGCTCTATTTGTACATACAGTTGTGGTTACTCTAAGGTAGAGCAGAAGGATGGTCCAGTGGTTAGGGCCCTAGGCTGGGATGGGGAGACCACTGTTCAGTTCCTGTGTGACCTTGGGCAAGTCACTTTATCTTTGTGCCACAGATCCTTCTCTGCTCATAGAGGTGCTCAGATACCATTGTGAGGGGTGTTAGCTATATGAGTATGAACTTTGGATCAAATATTTCCAAAATGTGACCTACCTAGGTGAGCAATCATGGTTTAACTAAAATACATTGAGAGCTATTGATCCATACCAATATGTAGGCATCTCTGCATTGCCTCGCATGGTTGTTTCACGGAGGAAGGCAAGCTGCAAAGCATGAGTTTTGTGCCCTCGTGCCAAGTCACCAAATCGCAAAGCAATGCTCTGAAATACAGTCATTGCCTGTGACAATTCCCACTAGAGCCGGCACCAGGAAGAAGGGAAGGCAGAAGGAGAATTGTGAAAAGAAAAATATAGTGGAGGGGGAAAAAAAGGCAGAATGAAAATACCCTCTGGTCCTCATTACCACGCGCCTGAACTGAGGCCCCAGCACACGATATCCAGGAGTAACTTGTCACTTGTCTGCTTTTTCTTTTCGTCTTAGCTGTCAGCTTTCCAAAAACACCCTGCAGGCTTAGAGCAGGGCCTTGCATTCAAGCACTCTCACTCGAGAAACTGAGCAGGGTCCCTGCCAGCACTGTTTGGAGCTAGGACTCCCTGCTTCCCCTTTCCTTGCCATGAGGCCTGTTGTTAGCTGCCTGGCTGACTGGAGAAAATGCGTAATTGTGCCTTAGACCCAGGAGGCAGCTGGATGATCTCATGGGACTTTGCCATTTCTAAGCACTACGATTCTGTGTCAAAAGGGCACCGATCACCCCATAAAGAGACTTGGGAGGCCATCTAGGGTGCCAGCAAGAAAGAAGGGTCCCTATCACACCACAGAGAGAGATCAGAGGCAGAGAGTGTCTATCACACCTGGTGGGATGGGTAGAGGGGAGAATTGGCACCACAGAGCAACTTTCACACTATAGACAAGGCTAGAGTGCTATCTGTTGCACCATATAGATGGGGAAGCACCTGTCACACCAAAAAGGTGTGGGAGGGGACCTGTAACAATAGAGGGACAGGGGGCACCTAAAACACCACTTGGAGACAACCTTTAATCTCAACTCCCTGACCCAGACTTGGGTCCTTATTTCCAAATGGTGGGCTACTCAGCTCTGAGCTTTGGATTCTCTCCCATCTTGGCTTTGTCCTTGTTCCGGACCTTTGCAAAGGAAGAGGGATGCGAGGTGATCCCCTCTCTTGATCTCTGAAATTTCTGCCCCTGGAATTTCACCCATTGGGGATTGAGGAAACCAAAGGTGGAGGATGCCAAATTTTAGCTAGTTCAGTCATTTCTGCATTTATTGCTTCTGCTACAGTGCTCGTTGGCCAGAACTGTTCACTGTATGAGCCTTGTACGCCCCCAGGTACCTCAAGAGTTACTGGGACATTCCCCAGGGTACAATCTGGACTGTTGAACAACTGTGTCCCCTTAAGTCTCTAACCTGGAGTGCCTTTGACGCTGCTTTCCTGTCCCATCATTAGTACTGGCATGCTCACACAGCCTTTAGCATGCATTCATTCCCAGCTGAATGAATGAGCAATTTGACCTGCCACTCATGGATTACATACAGGGCAAACAAAATTTATCATAGTCTTCTAAAAGTGGTGACCATAATGGTGCAGATGGTCATAGTTAGGACTAACCAGATTTGCGTTCGTTGTTTTATATGGCCCTGCCTACCTTAAAGAAATCTACCTTGATGTAATTACATCAGTGGAGCTACATCACTGCAAACCATTAACACAGACGCCCTGCTCCAATGCAAAACGGGGCTTCTGCCAGGGTATCTAAATCCAGGCATTTACATGGCATGAGTGTAACCCCCAATGCAGATGTGTAGCATTGAATTGAATGATCTTACAGTAGTGTAAACTCTACTTTCCTTCCATGCAGGGGTTTGCATTAGAGTAACAATATCAATATAGCTACACAGGTTCCAGTTTTCACGCCTGTTCCTTACATGATCATATTCTTATGTTTCCTTCTTGCTGTCTTCTGCTCTTTTTTGGAAGAACAAATTAATCAATGAGACTTGAAATAATGGGGTGTTTTACACGCTCAAGACAATAATTCTGTGCAGTCGGGTTTGTTGTTGAAATTCTGAAGGACTCTCTTGAGACAAGCTCATCTTGGGCAGACCAACTGCCAACCTTGTACGTTCTGCACAGACCCACAACGCATCATGAATGGATTGCATTACCTCATGTAAACTTATAGAGTGTGGCCCACAATGGCAAGTGAAGCCAGTGCACGTTGGCAGTAGTGTTAATTATGCCAACATAAGATGCTGGAGGTATGCTCATAAGGGAGAGGAAATAATCAATGCAAGTGCCTTGCAACTTTCAAACCTTGGGACCGAACTAAGCTCAGAGAATTCTATTTGCTCTATATTTCTCTCCATTCATGCAAATGGCACCATTGAACGGAACCCCACCTACATAATGCTCATTAGACTATCATAAACCTTTGCTGCAGGTTCACTTAATGAGCACAGTAATGAAATTCTTTCCCAGCAACCCCCACTAGCATAGCTATTGCTAAGGGATGGTCAGCCTTTCATTATAAATGCTGTGGGGGCTTTAGAGGCAGGGTTATTAATTATAACATGATAGTAAATAATTTGTTTGGGACTGAAATGTCTCACAGAGAGGTCACAGGTGAGGAGTAGGGTGCCCTGTAAGTTAAGAAGCTATTTATATAAAAGGCACAGAGATGCTCTAACTGTTGTTAGCACCTACGAAAAGAAGTGTGACACATTGGATGCTTTTAGACACATGGTAACTCCATTGGCTTTAATAAGGCACTCAGGCTAGATCCTGTCTTTTTCTCCCAACCCCTGGGCTGAAAGGCCCAGCTACATTTCGTGAGGAGACAGCAGGCTGCAAAGAGCTCCACCCATGAGAGCTCAGAGGAAAGGATGGGATCAGAAATGGGTAACAAGCTGATTCACTGGCCAAACGCTTGGCCTAGGGGTGTCTCCATGGCTGGTAGGGCTCTGTCGGATGGGAATTTTGCACAGGTACAGAGGAGTTAGCCCTCCGTGCATGAAGTAGTTGTTGATATGTATGTGGCAGTGGTTCCGAGAGGCCCAGCTAAGATTGGGGCCTAGCACAATGAGGTTCTGGTCCATACCTAGATCTCCTAGGCGCTACAGTCATACACATAATAATGGTGGTAGGCCCTGTGCGTACATTGAGTGAGAGGCCATCCCTGCCTTGAAGCACGCATAATCTAAAGACAAAGTGGATGGGGAAACAGAGTCACAGAGAGGTTGTGACTTGACCATACTCACACAGTAGGCCTGTGGTAGAGCCCAGGATTCCAGATTCCCTTCCCACCGTGCTGGCTCCCTGTCTGGGCTGAGCTCTCCATTACACACTTGTGTTGAGTTTTGATTTAAAAGGATGTGGGAAGATGGTAAGGGATCTCTGTGCATGGGGTTCCCGATAGGTCCTACTACGATACAGGCAAAAACTAATAAACCGCATACATTTTAAAAATAAACCAAGGAGGTGATGACCTTCAGAAGGTTTGCGGCTTCATTTGATTTGTACAAGTATTTACGTGTTTGCTGCTTACCTGGGTCCTCTGTGAACTGTCCAGCCCTCTGCAAAGTGGGGTGGGAACTCTCACAAGGGCAGGTTTTCTTGGGAGAATGCTGGTACATCCTGGTTTTGGAGACAGGCAAGAAACACATCAAGAACAACTCTGGTGGCAATAATGCAGCGCTGTCTTCAGCTGGGCTGAGTTCAAGATGTACAGAATTTTCTGAAAATGGTGAGAAGGAAAACGCTGATTTTTTGTTTGTTTGTTTAACCAAAAGTCTCCAATTTAGTTTCAATCTGGGACAAAGATTTGGGGAAGGAAGGTTGTTTTTACTGACATTGCATCAGTTAGTTCACCCTGAGTCTGAGGGCAGATCCAAAAAGCTCCCGGAGCGAGTTATGGTCCATTGAACAAACAAATTAACCCACTTTTAAAAGTTGTCTCAGTAAAGTACATACCAGTGGCCAGCTGTCCAAAGGACTCTTAATCTGTTGTTGTAAAAGGCTTTCCCTTATCAGCCATCTGCCTCTGTTGCTATCCACCACTATCCATCAACTGTGAGTGGGATGAGGCAGGCTTGGTAATCGGCATTGTAGAGGGGAGTACTGCTCCTGTCAGCTGGGAACAACCAGCTTTGGTGTGAGTGCTTGCTTCTTTTACAGGAGAGGGACAGAGCAAAGCTCCTGTAAAATGCCTACCTCGTATCTCTTTGTAGCATTCTAGCCTGTGGCAAAGGCATTTCTCTGGCATATGGTGCTCGTGACCTGATATGTGTCAACTGTAAAGAAGAGGGAAGTTCACCAATTAGGTTATAAAACCCAGGCAATTGTCTGCCCTTGAAAGATCCACTGTATTGGAGATGAAAAACCTCAGAACAAAGCCACTCAGTCATTTAATCATTGACCAAGCGATCTGCTGATGACCTCTTATTTGCTTGGACAACTCCCAAATGCTTGTACCAAAGGACCACCCTATGATTTCTGTGGTCAATCTTTCACCCATTACTGAAATAAATGGGATTAAGTGAATTGCTTCTCCGAAGGAATTGATTCCTGGGAGACCAGCCTCAGATCAGTTCTCTGACAGTTTTGCAGGGGTGGGCATGGGGTGAAAAATTAAGATAGTATAAAGAAATCACATGGAATGAAAAGTTCCCAAAAAATGACAACTTGGAAATGTCCCACTGAAAATTTTTGACATTTTCCATCCAAATGAGATGCTTCGTTTAGAAATGTCAACAGTTTTCACTTTTTCATTTTGAAACATTGATTCAATGCAAAACATTTGATTTAGAATTTTCCCATCCAAAAAATCAGAAAATTTGGCCGTCAACATTTCCATCAAACTCCATATTTCATCAGGACAATGTTTCAAGCCCCTGAACTGGGATCCAGTCAAAGAAGCAGGATCTGAAAACAATTCATCCTGTTATGATCTTTTAGTAGTTCACACAGTCCATCTTTCCTTAGTAAAAGCTGCACAATTGAATTATAGCTTGTCTCAAGATAATATTGAATAATATTTTCTCAAAAATATCATTAACAACCAGAAACAAACCACATATCTCATTTGGCACTGAAAGCATGCAATGAGGCATCAGCAGAGACAAATAAAAAAAGCAAATACAGTACAGGACTGTGTTGAACATAAATTCCTACAAATAAAGCTGAAGCAGCATTTTTCTTCTGCATAGTAAAGATTCAAAGCTGTATTAAGTCAATGTTCAGTTGTAAACTTTCAAAAGAACAGCCATAACAGTTTGTTCAACATTAGAAACATTTCAGAGTTACAAGCAACTTTGGTTCCTGATGTGTTAGTAACTCTGTGGTTCTACAGTATTTTCTTTAAACATTAGACATATGATGGGTGATGATGTTGCAGGGGGCTGGAACAATTTGTATAGCGGAGGTGATGAGAGTTATTGAACCAAACTGTAAATCCTGTATATGATGGAAATCTCTTTAAGCCAGGTGGTGCTCCTGTACCGAGGAAACTTCTTGTTCCAGCACCTATGCGATGTTGCCCCTAGTCTTCCCAGTTCTTTTTCTTAGTGTGCAAGCCAATGTTCAATCTTGGGAAGATACCTTGTTTCTGATTACACAGCAAAGTTCTGTGTATGGGCAGTGATCTTTAGAGCTGCGGGAGAGTTTGCTCTGTCCTTTAGTCTCTAATTAAAGTTAATTCTTGAGGAAATTTGCTCTTTGGGAACCAGACTTCAGTGTTGGGCTGAAAGAAGGGATTGCCACTGTTGTACAAACTAATTCTTGAGGCAGATTTGCCCTTTGGGAACCAGGCATTGGTGTTGGACTGAAAGGAGGGATTGCTGCCGTTGTACAAACAACAAAGATATGTACAAACCAACAAGTTACACTAAGAAAATATCTAGACTTCATGTTGCAGATTTTTCCTCCACTGGAGAACTGGCCTGCAACGCTTTGGACGTCCACTGCTGCTCAGGGGAGGGGTGACAGAGGCATCAGAACAGGATTGTAATGTGGGAAGAAAGGGCAACAATATATGAAAGCTCAGATTTTAGAAGCAGTTGATGGGATTTGGATTCCCAATTGCCATTAATTTTAATTAATTAAATTAATTTGAATGGGAATTGGGCATTGAAATCCCTCCAGTAACTTTGAAAAGCAGAGCCTCTATTCTCCAGTCTATACAGTCTAACATTTCATTTGCTTTTTTAATTTTTATTTTTTTGCTGCTGACACTTTCCATTCAGCAGAGGTTTAGATTCAGCTGCCTGTGCTGATACCCAGGTCTCATTCCTCCTGTGCACTTAAAGTTAATATAGAATGCAGTATTCTTTCCAATCTGTATTACCTTGCATTTGTCAGCACATTTCATTTTAGAGCACATCAGATGGTTATTCTTGACTATTAAGCATTTCATGTAAGCCTTTATATCATAGAATATCAGGATTGGAAGGGACCTCAGGAGATCATATAATCCCCACCCCTTGCTCAAAGTAGGACCCCATCCCCAATTAAATAACTCAACAGATTTTTGCCCCATAGCCCTAAAAAGGCCCCCTCAAGGATTGAGCTCCAAACTCTGGGTTTAGTAAGCCAATGCTCAAACCACTGAGCTATTCTTCCATGTTCCCCTCACCCACCTGTGGAAGGAATGACCCAGTGGAAGAGCCACAAAGCAGACAACGGCCATCCCTCCCAAAAAGACACACCAATAAAAGTGGAATTGTCTTAAGCTCTCCTCTGTGAAAATCATTCCAGAAAAAAATCAGAGAGGTAGCCGTGTTAGTCTGGAGTAGCAGAAGTGGCAAATAGTCATATGGCACCTTAAAGACTAACTAAAGTTTTAGAGCTTAACCTTTCGTGGGCTAATACCCACTTCGTCGGATTGCATCCGACGAAGTGGGTATTAGCCCACGAAAGCTTATGCTCTAAAACTTTAGTTAGTCTTTAAGGTGCCACAGGACTCTTTGTCATTCCAGAAAAGGAACCCTTGAAAACTTTATTGTATAATCAACGGAGCTGTTGAAACCTCTTTCATGTTGAGCTGCACAATGAGACGAGCCTTTGCCAAAAGCTTTTCCTCACAGATTATGAGATGCAGATTAAGCCAAAATAACCGGGTTTTCATTCAACTGTACCCTGAATTGCCCTTCTTACTAATATTTTATTTAATTAATGTATTAAGCAGGAAAAAAACCAAGAGCTTGGAGCTCTTTGAAAGCCTGATGACCAAACTCCAATTAGTTGGCAAGCTCCTTTTTCACAAATTTTGATGGTAAGGTCTTTTACGTCAGCCAGGTTCTTTTTTCTTCTTCTTTTTTCCTTCTGGTTTCACAAAATCTCATCCACAGATAATTCTGATAATTGCAGTATTGGTGGATACTCCTTCTCTCTTATTTAGCACAAACAGACAAACATTCTGCAGGCTAGACAGAACAGTAAGACAGACCAGCATAATGAGAACCCTTTGATTTTTGATTTTTTTTTGTCACATCTTTTAAGGTATGTCTACAATGCAAAAAAAAAAAGGCATAGTCTTAACTCTGGTTCAAACAGCAGTGAAGACACCACACAGCAGCTTTTAATTTCAGTTAGCAGCTTAAGGTAACACCTGTAGAGGAGCTTAGGGTTGAATTTAAGCTGCTAACGTGAGTTAAAAACTGAGCAGCTGTGTCTTCACAGTTATTTGAGCTCGAGGTAGCTAACCCATGTTCAAATAAATAAAAAGCTGTGTTCTTATTTATTTTTGCACTGTACTGGGGAGATGCTATTGCTTCAGGTTACTTGGTTAACCACCCAAATGTTCTGATCTTAAGATCATTTGTTTCCAGCTCATCTTTATACAAAATACTTGGGCTTTTGGCTCATGTAGGACTGAATAGGTCACGCTCGATACAGCACCGCTGTCCTCCTTCCCCCATGCAGAAACCAAGGTTATCATCTGCATCTCTCTTCTACCCGACCCCCATATACTTGAAGTATCTCCTGTCCCATCTCCCTGCCCTATTCATAAACCTGGCGATTACCTGAACTTCTCCATGCTTGCTCT
The DNA here is from genome assembly GCA_007922305.1 of Dermatemys mawii. NCBI lineage: Eukaryota > Metazoa > Chordata > Testudines > Dermatemydidae > Dermatemys > Dermatemys mawii. Next base: position 4,753,435 of record ML677381.1, on the reverse strand, counting down.
ACGACAGGAGTAATCAATAGGCAGACCACAATGCAAACTGGAACACCAGATGCTTTTGAACGGAGCCCGAAATCTTTTTATTTACTTATTATGATCATCATCATTGTTGTTTGTTCGTTTGTCATTTTCTCTGGAGTTTGCACCTTGACTCTACCTTAACTAAGAAATGTTGGACCTAGCGGGAAATGCTACCGAGGTGGGGTGACAAAAGATAATAGACTACCCCTGCTCCACCATGTATAAATCATTGGTTTCACCTGTCCCACTTCTCGCTTCACCGGGGAAATTGAAATGTTTAACAATGAGGGCAATTAACCATTTGAACAATTTTCCAAGAGTCATGGTGGATTCTCCGTCACCGACAGCTGTTACGCTTTGTTCCTCAGACTCGGCACCCAGATGCAATGACAAGTGACCCCCTATAAACACAGCCAATCGATGGGCAGCTGAACATTGCTACGTTCTCTGTGGATTCGAACCCACCGCTCGGGAGGCGTGTAGCCTTATTGCTGTGTGGAGGGAGCTGAGGTGGGAAATGCTACCGAGGTGGGGTGAATTCACGTGTCTTGTTATATCTGTATCCACTTACGGGCCGGAACCAGCAATTCTATCAGGAAAGGCCCAAGGTCACAATATGGAATCATATCAAATACACAAAGTACTAAAGGGGGGAAATTCCGTTGGCTTGCGGGTTTGCAGCTTGAAATCAAGTGGTTAACTGTGTCGAAGAGAGCCTTTCACAGCAAATATAGTTCCCATGGCACCAGCCCTCTCCCAGCCACTGACTCCCTCACCCACTCCCCCAGGAGTCAGATGCCATTGGACATAGCCCAGCGGAGCCCTACCCCCGACCCCTCTCCACCGCGCTTTCTTGGCTCCTTTCTAATTTCAGAGCCGGCTCCAAGAGGCTGTGACCAAAACATTTCCCTCAGATTCTCTGCATAATCTCCCCCCAGGGAAGGAGGCAGAGTGGAGGGAAGCGACATGAGCTACTTTCGGAAGCTGTAAGCCTGGAGTCTGAGGTTAAGGGAAGGGAGAAGAAAAAAAGACGCCTAATTATAAGTGTGCAAAAAAAGTTGGACTGTAGGAAATGGGAAGATTACACGCTCGAGGAATTGGCAAATAGCTGCAAGACATGCAATCTGAAATGAACTGTGTCTAGGCCCAGCGACTCCCCACTTGTAACTATTTTCATTGAAAACTATTATTGTCTTCCTTCCTCACAACTATTCAGGGTCTCCAAATCACTGCCTGCCGAAAGGACGGCTTGGACATTCTCATCTGTATGGCAAAATGATGAGCACAAGGAAAAAGACAGCATTGTCTGTTCGAATATCTGCTGTCCTTCCCCTGGGCCCACGAGGTTAGGCAGAAGCAAGAGGCCGAAACTAATGGATTTGGAGGGTTTGCGGATTTCAAGGCCCAAAGGAACCATTAGATCATCTAGTCTGACCTCTTGTATATCACAGGCCCGAGGATTTCACTCATTTATCCCTTGTCTTGAGCCCAAAGACATGTTGGTTTGTAAGGAGAAGCCGAATTCTTGGACCCTAACATCTCAAGGGTTGAGAATAAAGGGATAGAGAGAGACTGCTGGTGTGCAAAGCAGAAAACCTGAGTCCTTTGGGCTCTGCCACAGGCCTGCTTTATCACTTTCCCTCTGTGTGGCTTTGTTACCCCCTTCCAGCCTTTGTCTGTCTTGTGTATTTACATTGTTAACTCCTTGGGGCAGAACCATCTCTTATTACGTATACGTACAGCCCCTGGCACGCCCTGATCCCAGATGAGGCCTCTCAACACTACTGAAATACAAATAACCATCAACAGCTCCATGAGTGGTGAAATAAGTACAATTTGGAAACCCCCCCCCCCCCGGATATATTAATAGTAGATGAGGAAAACCTCACAACAGATTTGTTGCATCAAAAACAAAACCAGGCGCAACTGACGCTTCACACACATCTCAGATAAGGCTTGGACATCGAATCGGCCCATCTCAGAACTCACTTCCCCTGGGACTCCCCAACCAACCATGAACAGGTCACTGGCGTGGCAACCAGACCTAGACCAATTGGAGTCAGACCACAGCCTGAGTGGGACTGAGCTGACCCAGGGAAACACATGCTACTTCTAAAAGCTTGTGAATCTCTCTTAAGCTACGTGTAGATGAAAGGGACTGGACTGAGAACCGGGAGCCCAGCATCCCCCTATATGCCTACAGTTACAGCAAGGATAAGCTTTTCTACCCGGACTCTCCAAAGTGCCTTGTCCCATGCCCCTTGGGAATCTGTTCCAAGGCACAGTTCCTCTTCCAACTAACATTTAATTTACTGTATAACTATCTTAACTCTAGCTTCCCTCAGGCCACTGCTCCTACTTTAAATGAAATAGAAACGCAGCCAGACACTAGGGCAGTGGCTGCTCTAGAAAATGAGGAGCTACAAGGATCTGTGCAGAGTATTTTTATAACCGAAGACTTACTGATATTTGGGTCTCCCTCCATAGCCACTTGATATGAGATCATAATGTTCTCCCCTCCATATGGAGCAGCAGTTACAAGCTGTGCCTGAAAACAAATCACAAGCATTCTGTGCCTGCAATGCCATACAAGAGGCGAGGGCAAACTTTTTGGCCCGAGGACCACACCAGGGTTGCAAAATTGTGTGGAGGGCCAGGTAGGAAAAGCTGTGCTTCCCCAAACAGTCTGGCCCCTGCCCCTTACCCAACCCCCCTTTCCCTGCCCCCTTACTGTGCTGCTCAGAGCAGTGTGTCTGGAGGCCGCGCAGCCCACCGGAGCTCGCAGCCCCGCCCCCTTACCAAGCCGCTCAGAGCATCAGGAGCTCAGGCCCTGCCGGAGTCAGCCCCGCCACTGCAGCGCTGCCCAGCCTGGCTCCAGGAGAGGGGGGAAGGAGGAGGACAGGCCGCCGGTAGCCTCCCCGGCCAGGAGCTCAGGAGCCGGACAGGATGGTCCTGTGGGCCAGATGTGGCCCGCAGGCCATAGTTTGCCCACCCCTGGCGTACGAGGAACCTAACTGTTTCAGAAATGACTTAGCTACATTCAAAGGTGAAATTCGTTTAAGTATTCTGGCCTAAATAAACATAAGTGCATCAAATACCAAGATAAGCCAAAACAATAGGCTTGATAGTGAGTGTATTTGAATAAGAATGCTGCAGGAAGCCCAGTTCACAGCAGAACCAAGCAAGTTCCTTGGTGCAAGATCTGAAATCGAGACTCATTTTCTTCTGCCATCCAGTCGCTTTCTGATCTTCTTGAGTCCCTGGCTAGTGAAGATACTGAGCGATGAATCAGGAGGAGCTATAGCACAGGCTAATTTTCCCCATATAGGCTTACTGCCTGTCACTGAAGCAAAGAAAAAACTTGTTTCTCAGGTTCTGCTGTGGCACCTGTCTTGAGTTTAGGCTAATGCACTTTAACAGTTGCATTACAGGTCCTAGACACAGGTTATGTCTACACTATGGACTCTATAGTTGGGGTATCCCCTTAGTGTAGACGCAGCCTATGCCAACAAAAGGGACTTTTATATTGGTGTAGGAACACCACCTCCCCGAAAGACATTAGAAAAGTGCTTTCATCGATGTAGCTGCACCTACAGTGTGGCTATGTTGGCATAACTACATTGGAAATGGGTGTCATTTTTTCATATTCCTGACCAATGTAGCTATGCCGATATAACTTTCAAGGGTAGACCAAGCCTTCGACTGTAGGTCTTAAGAATTGCGTGACAAGCTGTGTACTAAGACTTAGCTTGTGGTTTGGTCTACACTTAGAAGTTAAGTCAACATAGCTACGACAGTTGGGTGTGAAAAAACCACATCCATAACTGAAAGCAATGCCAACGTCACCAGGGTAGACAAAGCTACGTGATGGAAGAATGCTTCTGTCAACATAGCGACCGTTGTTCGGGGAGATGGTGTTCCTACAACAATGGAAAAACCCTTTCCATCAGTGTAGGCAGCAGATACACTTTGGGCTTATGCCCACATAGGTAAGTTGACATAGCTATGCTGGTGTAGCCTCCATTGGGTACACGTACCACAGGTCTTTAGGATAATCCACTGTGGTAGTGGCAGTATTGTTCTATTGCTTAATGCTTCCATTCTTTGCTGTCTTGTGATTTAAATAAAGAGTGACATAGGAATTACCATCTCAAAAATATCCAGTAGCCTCTGGCATTTGGAATCCCTCCTCAGACAATTCCAATGCCAGGCACATCTGTTTGATGAGGAGCCCTTGCGACCAGCGTAATTCATCTAATTGTATGATATTATATCATGGAGGAGAAAACTTTTCTTGGCTCCTGCTGATGATTAACTTAAGGATTTACAATATCATGTGGCCTCAAGTTAATTTCTTTTGTTAGTGCTTGTCCCCTTCAAACATTCCCCAGGACCCTCTATTAAAATGTTCAAGAATAGCCCATGAGTTCCAGAATAAAAACTAAAGACACTTCCCCTCCTACTCAGCAATCCAGTCCTGGCACTGATGCCTGGTCCTTTATTGTATTTGGCCTGCTCCACATACTAATTGTGATCCCTGATTGATGGGTGGGTATCATAATGCAATAACTCTAGTCAAGTGACCCATGATGCATTCCAGGGTACGTATGCTGATTGTCTAGTCAGCTATATTAGCCGTTCTGGGTAGGCTGTTTTAGGAGTGCTGAGTGCACAATGCACAGGAGGAAGGATGGTTAAGTGACTAGGGCATTAGCTTAGTATTTGGGAGACCTCAGGTCAGATCCCTCTTCTGCCACATGCTTTTGGTGTGACTTGGAGTAAGTCACTTAGCCTCTATGGGCAGGTTTACAGTACGGCAGGGATCAACGCTGTAAGATCGATCTATCAGGAGTTGATTTATCGTGTCTAGTCTAGATGCGATAAATCAATCCCCGATCACTCTCCTGTACTTCACCGCCGCGAGAGGCACAGGCAGAGTCAACGGGGGAGCGACAGTCGACTCAGCACCGTGAAGACGCCGCGGTAAGTCGATCTAGGTACGTCGACTTCAGCTACAATATTCTCGTAGCTGAAGTTGCGTATCTTAGATCGATTCCCGCCCCCCCAGGCTTAGTGCCTCAGTTCCCCAATGGACAATAGCCCTGCCTGGCCTCACAGGTGTGCAGTGACACTCCACAGACTTTTTTAAAAAATAGTGAGGTGCTCAGATAATACAGTAAAAGGGGCCATGTAGGAGATTCTTTGCACACAAGCTGGAGTGCTGCTGCTTTCCTCATCTCCCGGTGAAGAAACCGTTTCACTTCAGACCATCTCCACTGATGTTTACTCACAGTTACGAAGGGACAATGCAGAGGCCAGCAGGCTTTCCTCAGAAACCCACTTCCACTCAACTGAGGTTTCATCTTTGCGTCCCACTCAGGTTTTCCCCCACGCACCCCGGATCTGCGTGCCCCTCAAGTGCCAGTCCGGACAATGAGAAATTGTTCAAGAGCCACTTATGTATGCAGACTGGTAGCGTATTTGTGGGCAGCTCTGTTTTCCTGCCCACTCCTCGGAGCAGGAATGCCAAGCATTCCATGCTCCAGCGAGTGCAGAGTGAACGATGTAAAGATATTTGGCTACAGCTTGATTCTTTCCAAGCCAAAATGCCTTGATCATGTCGGATTCGATTTCTTATTGGAAATGCATAGAGAACCTAGACTTTGTATTTCTTTAATTCACGCCCTTGCTTTGCTTCACTGTGGTGGGTGGGCTGGTTGATTTGTTCCCCTTACTTAGCATAAGAAGGAATAATTGTAGTGGTTCCACAGGATCTGGTAAGGAATAAGGATTCCCACTGTCTTGGGGAGGTAATATCTGCACTCTATGAACCTGCCTGCAGCCCGAACGTATAGATATAACCACGAGGTGAGGCAGGATATAGCCCCCTCCCCTTTTTGCTTAAATGTATCACTACTATCTACTCTTTCCCTGTGGCCTACATGCTGTTTAGGCACCGATTGGGGTATTCTACAGTGCTTCACCTTTGTGATGCTCTAACCACAGGGTGAACAGATTTCCTAATTGTATAGGGAGTGTCCTGAATTTTTGGGTCTTTTTCTTATATATGCTCCTATTACCCCATCCCGATTTTTCAGCACCTGCTGGAGCTCCACAGGCACATTGGTCCAAATCCAGAGAGCTATGTATGCCCCTGGTTCCCATGGGTAGGAGCTCAATGCTGGTTTGATGGTCAGGGCCGTATGGAAGGAGCTACTCAATCGCTCCCTGTTTGGCTCCTGCAGAAACTTAGAAGGACATAGAGCGCTTATACAAAGGAATGAGCTCCCTGTTCCCTCCAGGGATCCTGGCCCATCTCTCTCCCACACATGGACTTTGGAGGCCACTGATGCTCAAGGGATGCAGTGGTTCCGGCATCTTGTGGAGGAGAAAGATACAGTAGGGAAGAAACACAGATAATGACTTACCCACCTGTGTCTACAAGAGGCCAGCTACTCATCCGGTATGAATCAGTTGAGTCAATGGAGCTAGGAGGATTTACACCTCCTAAGGACATGCCTAAAGAGAACAGAATCACTGCCCATTTTTTTACAATCTCAAATGATTCATTCATTTAGTTCTGCTTTCCCATAGTTCCGATTCCTTTCCTTTACTCTCTGTACTTGTCTCAAATTTTAACTACCGCCCAGGGCTAATTGTGAAGTCGGGTTAATTAACCACTGGAAAGCACTCCAAGATCCTGCAAAGGGAAGCATTACATGGAAAGTATGATTATTTTATTATTCTTATTGTGGCTGCTGCCATCTGCTTACGGGGTGGCCGAATTAAGGGCACTGTATCAAATGAGTAAAGGCTCAGCTGGAATAATGACTCAGTAAAGAACTCCCCAAATCTTCATTGAGTTTTATTCCCCTGCAGCAGAATCCCTGGTGCATTCTCTTCTTTTGGAGTCTGAGACATTCCCCCATAAAATAGAAAACCACTTCGTTCCCCAATGCCAGGAGCCGCTGGGGGAGCCCCCACCTAGCAGCCCTGCTGATGGTTATATGCTGCACATGGTACAAGAAAAATGATGTGTTCAGCTTCCTGTCAGGATGAACTGATCAGTCACAGTGTGTCAGAGGCACTGAAGTTGTAAATGAGATTAGTAGGTGTCACTGTCTTCCCTATCAAACCGTGATGGATGAGGTACTTCTTAGCAGAGTGACCTCAAGTATTCTGGTCAGGCCAATTAAAGATTAGGAGGAAGCATGATTCGAGGTGCAGAAGAGCAGTTAGTGGGTAAAACATGGGGTAGAGGGGAGGGTCTTTTAGGGGCCTCAGGGCATCTGGGCCATATTCGCAACTTGATCACTGTCTGAGTTTAAGTGAGCCACATGGAGTCACATTTTCAAAAGTGGCTACTGAATGTGTTTTATCTTTCTCAGGTGTCCAATTGGAAAGAGCGGGAGGCCTGATTTTCCAAGGTGTTGAGCAGCTGCGGCGCTCAGTGATTTCACTTTGAGGTGTGGGTGCTCGTCCCACCCCCACAGAAATCACCCCAAGTTGCCTCACGTCAGACCCCTGAAAAGCATCGGGGCACCCAAAATCAGTGGCCACTTTTGGAAGCTTGGGTCTGACTTCCAGAAGTGCACGGAGGCCAACTGGAGCTGCCGATGCTGAGTACTGTGGAAAATCAGGCTCTGACCGTTTTTTATACGCTAGTATCCTGGGTAAAATGGGATAATACTGCCCTGTTTATCGTGGAACCAGTATAAAATCTGAAACGTGCCATGACATTTTTGTGGACAACTAGACAGCAGGGCAAAAACAGTCAGGCCCAGCTTGGATTAAAATTCCCTGTTGGAGGGAAAAAAAGCATAGGCAAAACTGTGCCTTGTAGGCTGTGTTTCCGTCCTAAGTTTCATGTTGCGTCAAATATCCATGTGGCACCAAAAGTCCTGTCATTTCTCAAATTTGAGGCAGTGGGAGTTGGGAACGGGGGCTGTTCCACTATCGCGGGGTAGCCGTGAGGAAAATGGAACGCCCGATGGTCATGAGAAGCTGAGTCTTTTACCCCATTGTGGTAACTGGAGTGTATTCATCTAGTAGGAATGGAAGGGTTAGCAAAGATTGCGGACACAACCTTTCCAGCACAGCCTTCCTTAGCCCCCAGTTCACTGACCCCTAGTGACCAGCAATCGCTTTCTGTGCTGTTATTAGGGTAGTGCTATGGGTCCTAGTCATGGACCGGGATCCCATTGTGCCGGGCGCTGTACAAACACCAGACAAAGGTCTGTCCCTGGCCCATACAGCTTTTTGCCTGCTGACACCACATCTCAAAAAGGTTACCGTGGAAGTGGACAAGGTTCAGAGAAGGGCAACAAAGGTGATTAAGGGCATGGAACGGCTTGCTTAGGAGGAGAGAGTGAAAAGATTAGGGTTGTTCAGTTTACAAAAAAGACCACAAACAGGGGATATGACAGCTGTCAGCATAATCATGAATGGTCTGGAAAAAATGAATGGAGACGTGCCATTTACCCTTTCCCACAAGACAAAAAGCAGGGGTCACCCAAAGAAATTATTAAGCAGTGGGTTCAATGCAAGCAAGCGGAAGTACTACTTTGCATGATGCATGATTAACCTGTGGAACTCACTGCCAGAGGATGTTGGAATGGCCAAAAGTATAACTGGGTTAAAAAACGAATTAGATAAGTTCATAGTAGATCAGTCCGTTAATAGCTATTACCCAAGATGGCCAGACACATAACCTCATGCTCAGGGAGACCATAAACCTCTGACTGTAGGCAGCCAGGAGAGGAAGACAGGGCTAAATTACCCTGTTCCGTACACTTTCCCTGGAGCTCTGGTATTGGCCACTGTTGGAGACAGGATACTGGACTAGATGGACTATTGGTCTGACCAGTATGGCCATTCTTATGCATTTTTGTTTGTCCCTTTTGATTAAAATAATAAAAAGACGCCTCTTGGCTCCCTTGCATCCTCGGTGATGAATGCACCTTGTTGATGTGCCCTCTGAGCTGACGTTAGCTATTGAAGCTCAGTCCATCACCAGCCATGGGACTATATTCTAGCTTTGCACAGGGCTATGGCACCAGGCTTCAGGGCATCATCTCAAACAGGCTCACATGGTACTTCATCTTCCTGAGTGCTTGCCCGGCCTGCTGGCTTCCATTCAGCCACTACCATGGAAGGGGAAGATGGGCCAAGCCTGCTGGTGATATTGTTTCCCCGGAGAACTAGAAGAGAGATCCTGGATCACAGAGGCCTCGCACCCATATCCTCTTTCATACCCCAAGCAGGGTCAGTCACAGTTTGTTCCTTGGATTTGATTAAAAGCCGAATCCCAGAGCTAGGTCTGATGGGGGAGGTGGAAACTGGACTCAGTTTGTGCTACTGGGAACATATAAGAAATATTTCTGCCCAGTGAAGTCGGTGCTATAAATATTCCAAAGCAAGGATTTGCTTATCCCCTGATCACGGCCCGAGGCTGAAAAGGAGTCCAGCTCCTCAGTAAATGATGAGCAAAAAAAATTCCATGATTGCCTGCACTCTAAGCATCCCATCTCTTCTTCCTATGAGTGTTTGCGAGTGGGGCGGGGGTGTGGTTTTAGCCCTCCTGTGCTGTGGTTACGCGTGTTAGACATCTCTTTGTCAATGCGAGTTTTTGGCACGCAAGCCTCTCTTTTGAAAGACAGTTTTGGCAAAAGGGAGGGGATGGAAGCGGTGGGGTTTTTTTGCTTTTTATTTTTTTCCCCAGAGCTTTCCTTGATGTCTGTGGGTTTCGACAAAAAGAAACCACCCCAACTTAACAGCTTTATCAATAGGAGAGCAGAGTTTGCCAGAAGGACGTCGGAGACCATTTGCCAAATTATTTGTTGTCATTAAAATAAATTAGGCATCAAGTTATAAAACAATAGCGTGGTGACAGAAAGCTGGAAAGCAAGACCGGGCCTAATCTGCGGCAAGCAGACTGCGTGTCCTGGAGCCTCAGCACGACACTGTGAAGGGATCCTTAGCTGGGGGGAAAGAGGGTGGAAGATGAGAATCTGTAATCCATCTGCTGGCCCGGATGGCTGGGAAATTAACTGCAAGGGATTAGGTATTAACATTTTTAAAGACCAGGATGGGGAAGCCTTTTCTCTGAGGATCTCAAAGCACTTCACAAGTATTCATTATTATTTGTGGCTAATAGGTAATTGAATTGTGGCTAATGCATGTGGCACTTCACAAGTATTCATTATTATAATGTGGCTAATAAGGAAAATTCAAAACCACAAGTGTGGCTATCAGTGTGGCTAGCATCGAATTTCTATTGCACACTGGTGGTCTACAGAGTATGTCTACACTGCGCGCTAAGCCCTGGTCTGTGTTTCCAAGCCCATATTTGTAAATCCAGGTTTGCAATGCCATGTGGGCGTTCAGTTGCTGGACCCAGGAGGGAGGGCCAGGGTGAATTGAGAGTTAAACCCAGCTGGGAAACTGTGCCAGCACCGTCCACACTGCATTGCAGACCTTCTGACTCGGTCTGTGGCTTGACCTGCATCCGCACTGCAAATTGACAGGGCTTGGACCAGAGTCACAGTGGGATTCGGCCTCTGCCCCCCACCAGCAGGGGTCTAGGGCCTGGGTCCCGAGTGCTCGCTGATCCCAATCACTTTGCACAGAATGGGGAATCACTGTGTTCCCATTCACCCCTAATTTGCCTCCTCAGGTCTTGGTCTGGGGAAATAGCTCTTGTGGCATTGAGTGCCACCTTCGCTTATCTGCTCACTCTGCAATAGTCTGTCTCCAAAAGGACCACGGGCAATCCGGATCTACTCAATCCTCATCCCTCTGGCCGTCTTCCTGAGCTCCTTCCTACCCAGCCTTTCTAGCTTCCTTGCCTGGTTCTGTGTTTATCACTGGAGCTTACTCTACTTGCCATGGCTACTTCAGTCCTCCAGGCCCCTTGTCAGACACCTTCCCATCTTCCTCCTTGTCCTTGGTGGCCTCCCTCATCCCAGGGAGAGATTGTGGATTCTTTCCCCGGCAGCCAATTCCTGCTGTCAGCCTCCTGGCCTTAGAGTGTGATCCCAGTCCCTTCCCAGCTGGGTTTAACTCTCCATTCACCCTGGCCCTCCCTCTTGCAAGTGACACCGGGTAACCTAATTGGCCTCTCAGGCCCTCGTTAACTCTATCAGGCCTGGGATGGCATGCACACCCCATCGCAAGGGGCTTGGGATCAGATGAGTACGGTGTAGTCCTGCCCTTAACTCCACCATCAGACACTTACGGAATAATAATAACTTGCCCGCGGTCTGACACGAAGTCTGTGTAAGTGAATCTGGCTCTCCTGAGTGATGATCCATTGCCCCAACCCCAGGACTCTCCGCTCACAAGTCATGTTTAGCCCACCCTATGGTGGAGATGCTATTATCCCTGTGTTGCCGATAAGGAAACTGAGGCACGGAAGTAATGAATGTCACCAAGCAAACACAAAATACCTAAGAATGATTTCCCTCAGGGCTAAGTATCTCCCTCTAGCTCTCTCATGCCAAACAGTGGGACAGCCAGTAATGCAGCAGCCTTTTGTCCTGGATACCCGAGTTCAAATCCAGACATAGGTCAAAGCTGAAAATAAATGGCAGAAAATCGCAAAGCAAGCATGCAACCTGGGACAAATGCCATTTGGTACAGAAGAGACCCTCAGGGCTGGAATAGCAGGGAATGCTGCAGGATGCCAGGTTTGCCCTGGGGAGAAGCGGAGTAGAGGTGTTAGGTTGAGGAATGTGGTGCTATGTCAGAGCTGTGAGGGGGGACAGGGACGCTCAGGAGAGGATAGCAAAGGGAGTTGTGGGAGAAAACTGAGGTGAACAAGCAGAGAGCAGTGGGAGAGGCCAGCCCTGAAGCAACAGGGGGGTTGTTTCATGACAGGAGAGACAAGGTGGGGGAGGTCATATCTTTTATTGGACCAGCTTCTGTGGGTGACCGTGAGAAGCCTTCAAGCTACACAGAGCTCTTCCTTAGGGGCTCTCTGATATCCTGGGACCAACACAGCTACAACAACAGACATAAGGAAAGGCATGTCTGGGCACCTTCCACAGCACCTGCCAGTACAATGGCTAGTTTGATCTCTCCTTCACTCTGACAAGCTCCCAGTTCCCTCCCAAATCTAAAAGAGAGGCTTGGCTTCTTAAGCACTGGGCCCCATGAGGTGTTAAGCCCCCTTGACACCCACTAAGGGCACTCAGCACCTTGCAGGATCAAGCCCTCAGCTTCCCCTTAAGACATCTCTTCCCGACCCACTTTAAGCAAGGCAGCTGGCCTGCAGCATGTGGTGCAGACGGATTAGCCACGGTGCGCGTACAGCTGTGCACATCCGACACACAGGGGTTGCATTTGAGACTTGCTGGATTGGCAGGTTCTCCGGGAAGGGGGGACGGAGGGGAGAGGACACCCGCAGTTGTTGCCCCGATATGTTCACCGGCACTAATTACACTAATCATCCTCCTTCACAACAGGCTCAGTGTTGGAATCCGAGGCACCCCACCCCCCCCCGCTCCCCGCCCCGCCATGGGCCCCCTCCCACTGATTCTGAGTCACGGTGGGATTCTCTGCCCGTCTCCACAACTGGCTACGGCCTCGGGGGAGGAGATTATGTAGGGTGGATGGAGGGGAGGACGCAGGTGGTGCCACCAGCTGTGAGTTTTTTATTTCCTGTTGACTCGGCCGCCGCTCGTGGTTATCGCAGGAAAGCCGGAGGGGACGGAGGTGGCGCCAATGGAGGAAGGCGTCGTTTTCCTCAGCGCCGACTGACCCAGGGGCTCCACTTCGGGCACTGCACGTCCCGCAGTGAGAGGGGCTATGGGAGGAACAGCCATGGAGCCTGGTTTGGGTTTTCCAAAAGCAAGACGTATTGTGATGCCAGCGCGTTCCTTTCACTATCATCCAGGGATCGCGCGCTGCTTTGAACTAGACTTCGAGGGCCTGATCCTTAGCTGGTCTCTGTCAACCTCATTGGCACTGCGGATCTGGCCCCAAAAATTTTGCTGCGCGCCTACCCTACAGCTACCACCGTATTTTTGCTTTTCTTCCCATTGGTACTTTGGGGATGACATTGCAACTCTGGAAATGCTGATTGGTTGGCCATGTGTGATGTCACCACTAGAAGTGTCACCACTCGGCTGACTAAGGGGAGACCTTTGTATGTAATGCGTCAAGATGGAGAGGAGTAACGACTTTTGTTTATTCTTTGCCGGCAACATCACATGGTTTTGGGACTAGGGCAGTTATTCCTCCAGTTAAAAGCTAAGTAACTGTAGGACAGACTCCCACGGACTGCACAGATATCAGTGACAATTCTTTTAATTATCGCCCAGACTCATTTAACAAATGTTATCATTTGCATTATCATCACTCACATCCCTCGCTATTGGCAAGGACCGTGTTGTGCTAGGTGCGGTACATTTATTACAAAGAGAGGCTAAATGACTTGGCCAAGATCACAAAGGGAGTGTGCGATACAGCCAGGAACATTACCCAGGATTTCTGGGTCTTAGCTCCAGCAGCTTCACTGTAACATCATCCATCCAATTACATTCCATCCCAGTCACAGAGAACCTGTGGTACAGTCTGTGTGACTTTCTGAGGCAGGTAGAACCAGGTCTGTCCACATGTATTGTGCCCTCCCACTGCTGCTATAGGCTAGCTGGCATGTTTATACCTAGGAGACACCTTTTAAAATGCAGCCAAAAAATAACCCACAGTCCAGACATAACTAGCCTAAGAGGTAGAGACTGGAGTGGCTTCAAAACTCCATTTAACAGCTAAAGCTCAATTTCCAACTTCCACCAAATAGTCATTGCTCATTTTCGCCAAGATGGTCAACTGGCTAGTGGCCAGCATAAGATACCTTAGAGGGGGCTTGATTTTCAGAAGGCAGGTGCTCAGCTCTTTCTGAAAATCCAAGATGTCTCCACCTGGATGCGTGAAAATAGAGACACCCAAAATCATGAGAGACTTTTGAAAATCTCGGCCCAATCCAACTGCCGCTGACGCCTACGGAAAGAACACTGACTTCCGTGGGAGTTGAAACCCTTAAAGAGTTAAAGAAGATAAGGTTTAATTTGTGTGTAATAGCTAAAATAGCTCCAGCTCTGGTGAGCTCCATTCAACAGAAGATCTTAAGGCACCAAGCAGTTCTCCTCTCAGGCAGCTTTGACTTTCCTTTCCACACATGGATAAGTGTGCGTGGTCTAGAACCCCGGGCAATCACCGTGTTGATTTGTCTCTGAATTAGAGATGTAGACTCCGTGTCCTGGATATATACCTAGTAAACTACAGTCTTTAAAATGGACATTTCTCTTGGAAGGAACTCGATAGAGTTGTAACATATACCCTGGGGAGGGACTGGATCATATAACTACTGGAGCATGGCACCATGTCCAAACAGTTGTCTGGCAAGGGGATTTCTGGCAGAACGTCTCACCACCCGGCATGTGGGAATGTTGGCTTCCTACATATATGTATATATTATTCCTAACCCATGCAATTTGAGATGGAAGCCAACATGAGAAGACAGCTAGCACTTTGGGTTTATTAGCTGGAGCCAATCCAGTATGAATCCCAAAGACTTGTGAAAATTCTCTTGAAGGCAGAGCATCTGTGGAGAGGCTTGAAATTGGATCTGATCTGGAACAGTGAAAAAATTTAGAAACGAGCTCCCAGCCTTAGTCTGAGTTTCATATTTGGGTAAGTTCAATCAAAATGCTCCCTAAAGCCTTGTGCATTAGAATCATGGTATTGTTTTATTTTTCCACAGTATCTAATTGTATTCCCTCACCATGGTATCTGTCGCGTAGTCAGCCATCGCTTCTATGATTTCTCAGTCCAGGGCAAAGCCTTAGGAACACGCTGGATGGTGACAACAGGCAGAAAAAGCCTGTGTGCGAGTAAATTAGGGAGCCAGTGAGAATTTCAGGGAATCTCTGTGGAGCCCTGCAAATGCACAGATATCCACGGCTCGCGACTCGGATGCAAATACATATTTCGTATCCACGCAGGATTCTGTCTCGTAGAGCAGCCTCAGTAAACATCCCTCCATGCAAGAAGGCTGGACAGTTCTGTCCCATTCCCCTCTCCCGACCCAGAGGAAAGAGTGCCAATGCAGCACAAAAAGCAGTGATTTAGACATCAAGCAAACTATCTTGTCAAAAGAGGAGGGTGAGATTTACAGCTTAGTTTCTGCAAATATTACAATCCTCTCCAATTGCCTATGACTCTACTCCAGCAACCCCCTGTGGAGCAGGACACCAACTTGCTGCTGTCGCTTAAAAAGCTGACCACAGTGTTGGCAGTTGCCTAGGACCCATTGTGCATGTCGTACTGTAGGGTTGGGGCATCCAGATTCTGTGATTGCCAGGATGATGAGAATAGGGATTTGGGGTTATCCACAGCAATGTGATCAGCTCCCTTGGGAAACAATACTTCACAGGCCTGAAACTAGAGAGGAGCAGCCACTGAAATGTTTGGAAGCTCAGTTCAGATAATCACCCACAAAACTCAGAGGCTTATCTGAACTTTCCCAAACATCTTTGAGTCTGCAAATCTGGGCAGGGAACAGGCTTCCTTGGGGGATCCCCAAACTTTCTCTGTTGGTGTCAATGCAAACCAGAGGTACAGAAAAATCTTGGGGGGAAGGGAGTTTCTGTAACCTCCAGAAGTTTTTGTTTTGAATTTTGGATTGAGCTTCAGACTGGTTCTTCTTTTATCCAAAGCTCTTTGCTTTTGCCCATCCATAATCGGAACCTGGGGTTGTGAAAAGGGAGCATTTCATCAAAAACCTGCCCTTCCCCTAAGTGCTTCTTATTTATTCAGCTGCCACCTCACAAATGGATCTTTAACAGCATGGTCCTGGGGACAGAGTGCTGAAATGAGACTCAGAAGAGTTAGGCTTTATTGCCAGTTAAGCCTCTGGCCTGCTGGGTGACCTGGGGCAAGTCAAATCACTTCCCTGCTCTGTGCCTCAGTTTCCCCTTCCATAAAAAGGGTTGAATGATATTGACCTCCAGGGGCACCATTTATGAAGGGCAGGGATGAGCAGCTGCCCACTCCCTCATGCTTTATGCCACATGATCCACCAGGAAGGAAAGAAACTCCTAGGGAAAAATTCCTTCCCTCTACCCCATCACCACTCACGGTACAAGACTGGACTTTCCACAGAAGGTGCAATGGCACTTGGATAAATTACCCGCATGGCACTTTTTTCTTTTTACCCGTCACTCTTCATTCTTTTTCTAGCTGCGATTGGCTCGGAGTTGGCCAGCAGTTTGGATGAGAAAGGAGAAGCGGAGCCCTTCCTCCAGGGGCACGTCCCATTGTGCCCAGCAATTCTACTCCTGTGGCATTCCTGCATTGATATCAGGTCTTCCAAGTCCTCGTGGTTCCGTGGTTATCCCTGTGCCCCTGCAGACCCTGGAACAGAAGGTGCTCTGAGTTGCATGTTGGGCTGTGGCTGGAATGTGCACCTAGTCTTGGCTAGTGGGCAGTGAACTAGAGAGTGAAGCTGCTCTTACAATTGTGGGGGCTAACAAGTCTCTGGCTAGCCCAAGACTGTGAAGTAAACAAAGGTGGCTGACATCCAAGGCACAGGTATGGAGAACTGCCGCCTGTGTTTCCCTGCTCTCGGACCTGGTCCAGGCCGTCAGGTTTGAAGGTGGATTTGTCTTTCGTGTCCTCAGGTGAAGATTCACTGGTGTGCTAGCTCCTGGGTTTAATCAAAATATTCTGAGTGGCAGAAACACAAGAGTGGGCTAGTGCCTTATCGGGTGTAGCTAGGTGTATCTTCCTTGAAGTCAACAGATCTACGTCAATTGATACTAACAGAGGATCCTTTGGCCCTCCAGAAACCCCATGGAAAATATCAGTGATGGAAACACCCATTTGGGTTGGTTAAACAACAAAAAGTTTGGACTTTATCCAGTATGCAGCCCAAATCCCTAAAGCGCTTGACTCCACAGATCAGAGTGGAAGAGCTTCCAACAAAGGGGACCGGGGTCATCCCTGGTACCTCTTGTTCCAAGTGGGGTGGTTTTTAAAGGCCTGATCCAATGTAAACCCCAAGCACTCCAAAATGTCCTTTGTCCTGGAACAGTTCTGCTGTTTTTATGGACTCCTGGAGAAGCTAAATTCCTCCCCATTTTTCATTTGAATTTCATTTTCAGGAGTCCCAAGAACTCAAGTAAAGGAGCAAAGGGCTATTAAGTGCTTCTCTCATTCAAAAACAAAATATTCTTTTGGATCAGAAAAGTGAGGAGGACTGGGCCTGTAACAATGGATTTTGACTTTGCAAGTCTCTACGTTTTCTACCCCACTGAGTACATGTGAAAGGCTGGGGATTAACACCCTCCGCGCACTCAAAGCACACACGTGGCTTCCCTCTAGCCGTGGCAATAAAAACACAGCCTCCCATCAAGCCCTAAGCTTGCTGAGACTTCAAAACAGCTCCTAGCCCGGGAGCTTAGCCCAAACTCAACTCAGCAATGTTCAGCATGGTGCACAGGTGTGAAAGGCCGTGCCTGCTGCCAGCATAAACTGTAGCCAGGGGCTGCCACGCGCTGCTTGCCAATGGCTTGAAACCATCAGACATAGGAGTTTACCCCTGCATAAGGCTCAGGAACCTGAATGCAGAAACTCAGCACCATTTGCATCCCTCATGGAGGGACTCAGGAATACTGCTATTCTCCGCTGATATAAAAGGGCCTTCCAGTCTGGCCTCTCGGAGCGCTTTGCTAGCATTGAGGAGTGACCCCTGCTTTACAGATGGGGAAAAGGAAGAACAGGGAGGGGAAGTATCTTGCCTAACTTAGTGGGGGAGGTAGGAAAAAGGCAGGACTCCTATGTCCCGTCTCTGAGCAGATCTGAAGCCCATTGACGTTCAGGGGAGTCTTTCATTGGTTTCTTTAGGTGTTAGATCAGGCCCTTTGTGCATTAATTACAAGACTATCCTGCCTAATTTAAAGACTACAAATTACATTGGGGCCCAGTTAACCAAACAAATCAGGAAGGGAGCATGCAGTGAACAAAAGGCCTCTGGGTGAACTCTGTTCTTCAGCCCCAATTTGCCCTTTCAGCCGTAGGCCTGCTGGGAGTTCCATGACCACTCAGTTCATGCCTTTTTCCACCAAGGTATCATCCCATCTGATGGAGCCTCACACGGCTGCCAAAATATATCCAGATCTCCAGGGAGGGAGTCAAGGATTCTCTCTTTCCTGATAGTCACCAGACCAGATGACTTTATAGTGAGTGCATTGTCCCCCGGCGGATGTCAATCAGCCAGTAAAGCCTCTTAAAGGGACAGTGCCTAAGAAATAGCTCCTCTCTGACAAATTTAGGGCCAAAGCACTTGGAGGCAGCTCAGGTCAATGGCTAGGGCAAGGGACCAGGAATAAAAAGCTCTGGCTTCTATGCGCAGCTCTGCAGTTTGACCTGAGGGAAGTCGCTTCACCCTTCTGGTCCTTAGTTTGAAACTGAGAACAATAAATCTTTCCTGGATGACATAGGCAATGCAAGTACTAAGCTGGTATGTTTCATTATATCTATATTAATCCCCGCTTTGTGCAAAAATACTTATCTAGTTGAAGAAGAATAGGCCAATAATATACATAATTTATTACATGAAAACCTCACATTGCCCCTTGGACAATTCTACGCTGTGCTGATATGATTTGTTGTACACCGTGCCCTCATCTCATAGTGTGTCCGGCTCCTGAATACATTTGGATGCACTGCTTATTAACATTGCAGATGCTGAAAAGCGAATAGGGATATCAGCCCGATTCTGCAGACTGAGTCATGTGGCTCATTTTTATCACGGAGAGCAGTCCTGTTCACTTCAGTGGAGCACCTCATATGAGTAAAGTTTGTCAGGATTGGATCCTTATACAGTAGAAAATAGGCTTCTGTCACGTAGGCCTCTGATATTTCCATAGGTCTCCACAGCTTGAACACATGGGACAAGGGGCATATATTACATTTGGGTTAAGAAAAAACACTTATAGCTATAGTTAATGTATTTCAAAGTCATACTGAAGAATGTAGCTCACACTTAATTGTTGTATTTAAAGCTGCAAAGACATTTTATAAGATTTCCGGATGATTTCACCTTACTGGGGAGGCGCAGGGCAAAAAGAGGTCTGTTATTGTTTTATTTTTTAAAAATTTTTCACCTGACTGAAAAACCAGCAGCATCAAATGAGACCATGGGGTTGTAATTAAGGTAATTACAATAAATTAGGCCCCTCTCCCCCACTGTCTCTTCCCGCCCTTCTCCTCATATAATGGCAGGTCATTAAAGTTAATGGCTAGGATCACATTTTTAACATGTCAGCAAAAAGTCATTGCTGCATCTTTCATCTGGGCTTCTGTACATAACAGGCATGTTTTTCTTTTTGTTGCTGAGGCAACCTATGTTATGTTCACTTTTTCTTCTTTCTCCCACTTTTAAATATTACACCTGTTGGTCTATCACAAAACCAAAAGCTTTAAGGCATTAAAACTCACCTGTTGAGAGAGGCAGGCCTTAAAATTCTTCTGATATTTTTAAGTCAGGGAGGACTTTTTGTTAGATCTAATCCCAGGGGCAATTCAGTCTGGAGTTTGATGTAGGATATTCGGCACAGCAAAGTGAAAACCAGACCAAACTGCATCTGGTTCCATATTGCCAGCACACATGGGTGTCTTCACCCTACGTTGCCTCATCCCACGCTTTATCCCATGACCTGTTTGCTGAGTCACTGTGATCATTAAATGGAGAAAAAAAAATGTGTTTTGGGTGCCAGCATTTTAGAACTTCTCTCGACCACAACTTCCCGTTGGAGTGACTCACCCTCACTTAAAAATAACTTGCCAGGCTATTCAAAGGGAGTGGCAGATAGTTCCCAGCTTACAGGGACACCGTCAACTGCTTTTTAAGACCAACATTTAGGGGAGATAGTTGTGGGGGTTTTTTAATTAAAGAAGAAGGGTTTGTAGAACCTAATATGGGTCATAGTCCAGCCATTACTCATTCACATGCTTAATATTAAACCCACTGACTACAATGAGATTCATATTTGCTAAATTAAACAGGAACATGTCTGTAGGCTCGGGGCCTCTTGCCGTGGTATGAACCCAAACACAACAGGATGGGGCTTCTGCAGGAGAGCCATTCAGAGAAACTTTCCATTCTTCTAGTACCTGCCTGGAGAGGAGGAGCATTGTGAGTAGAGACACTGGGTAGGAAAAGCTATTGGGGGAGATTGAAGTAGGCACCCAACCTCACTTGATTAGCATATAAGGAGGCCTGTTTGGGGTACTTATGTGGCTCCCATCACCCTGGTATCTGAGCATGGCACGATCTTTAGTGTATACTCACTCACATCAGTCTAGGAGGCAAAGAAGCACTATTCTCCTCAATTTGCAGGTAGTCTCTGTGCTTCACTTTCTCCATGGGCCAATTTGTTTTAAAGGATTTAGGTGCCTAAGGGGACTTTCAAAAGCACCTAGGCATCTAACTCCTCTGGGGCACCTCAATACACTTAAAAATCCATCCCTAAGTGACTTGCCCTCAGTCATCCAGGAAGCCTGGGGCAGTGCAGAGATTTGAACCTGAGTCACCCAAGTTTTATATTAGAGCCTGAAGCACTGGATTGTTCTCCCTGTCTGAGGCAACTCAGTTAAAGGAGGCGGCAGGCAAAGAATCAGAGGAGAGGCCCATTCCCTCCTATGAAGGTCTGTGAGCCACTGTGGACCTCTCTGGACATTTCAGAAGCTCTTACCCTGAGCATCTGGCTCGGCCCTAATGCGATACAGAACCTCTGTGATGGGCTTCTGGGAGGCAAATTCTCATCGCCAGAGTCACCAGTCATCAGCCTCCTTCAGCGCCATGGAGTGCAGGGCAGCACAGATTGTCTTCCTCCCTAAGTAGCGCTGCCAACTTTCTAATTTTGGAAAACTGTACCCCCGCCCCCACCTCTTCCCCAAGGCCCTGCCCCCTGCTCCGCCTCTTCTCTCGAGGCCACACCCCTTGCACACGCCTCTCCCCACTGCCTCATCCCTCACAGCTCTTCCCCATCTTCCTTCCTTGTCACTCAGTCCTCTCTACACTGACTGCCCACAAGATGCAAGTAGGAGGAGGCCCCGGCTGAGCAGGGACTGGCGCTGGTTGATGACCCGGCACCTCGCCCGCCTCACCCGTGGTAACCAGAATTTTGGTGTCCAGTCAATACATCCAACCAGACACTGTACAGGTCCCCTTTCTACCAGACTTTCTGGTTGAAAAAACAGGCACCTGGCAACCTTATCCGTAGGCACAGGCAGAATCCAGGAAACCAGTTTTTCTTGTGAGACTTGCCAGTGCCCGGGGCTTTTTGCCACATTGGAGAGGCCAGGTTATTTTTAGGGTTTGTGGCGCTTCTGCAGCTTGCTCTAGGTTGACACAGTGAGTAAGCAGAGGGCATCCTGGAGGTTTCCCATTCACCAGAGATCCCAGTTCAGTTCAGTGTGTCAGAAATAAATTAGAAGGAACGGTGCAATCTTATTAATAACTACCCTTTGGGCCAAGAATGCCTCTATCCCCCTCTTATTCTTAGACCTCATAAGAGGATTAATCCTTTCAGCAACTGGATTTAACCCCTTTTTTTCACATGCCAGAAGCCTGTGCCTAGAGCCTAGGGATCCCAACTTCAGTCTTTGTTGATGGCTCAGCCAGATTTGTTACAATCGTCCTTCTCCCCTCTTGTCTGATAACGAACCTCATTTGTTACGTCTTAACTGCAATCTTCGGGGTAGGGCGTGCTCCTTTGCTTCATGAGACACTTCGCCCTCTTCTGGAGCCTTGAGAAGAATAGTTAATACCAGTGACACCACGAGATAAGTAGCAAGAAATGAATATCATTGTTGCCAACTGTTCTTGCTTCACAAGAGAAGCAGCAATCCCGAAGGAAGTCCCAGGTTATAAACAATTTACCAGCTGTTAAATCCTATCTCGTATCAGAATACTAACCAGAAAAAAAAAAGAGAGATTTTTATTTTGCATTTGATCCTGGAGGATCAACCTCATCAAACGCCCTGTCTTGACTGCTAAATCTGCCAGAGGCTGTTGAATGATACACACTTGATGTTATCCTCTGAGAAAAAGTTCATTTCCCCATTTTTGTGCTGGAGCTTCTCTGAACTATTCCAGCTGTTTGACTGAGATGCATAATTCCTAAAGCTCTTTAATTTCTATACTCCTCTTTACCCCGCTGAAGGATCAAAACCTGTAATCACAGTCTGATATAAGAGCATGGACCTATCTAAAAATAGTCCTGTCTATTAGGGTGGGAGTGTGGCCCATGATTAGAGAACTGCACAGGAAGGTCATCAGAATTCATCAATTTTCTGATCTCACTTCTTCAGCTGACATTCTGCTTTGGAGTGATCATTTTGAATTGATCATTTAATCTCTCTGTACTTCATTTTAGTCATCTGAGCAATGCTTATCTGGCTCACAATTTTCCAGGAATGCTCTCAACTTAATTTGATGCCCCCAAATTCAGGTTTTCATTAAAAATGCACAACCATATGATGCCCCATCTAATCTTACCAACCTTAAAATGAATGAACTGCAATCTTTTAAAAAGAAGTCTTTAACTTTCCCTCATGAGGCTAAGAAACCAAACACAATGCTGTTCTAATACATGAGGAGCAGATAGTATACCTTACTACGAAAAGAAAATAGATGTAAATAACCAGAGTAGTTGATCTCTGATATGCATAAGGTAAATGTGGTATACTTAGCTAGGTAAATGTTAGGCCTTTGCTTGTGTACTCTCGAATAAAAGCTTTACTTTTGTTCTTTCTTGCTTTGCTTTCCCTCTCTGTAAGATGAGGATAACATTGCCTCCTTTTCAGGGACATTCTAAGGGTCAGCCGTCTGATCTAACACCTACTGAGATTGATGGGAGCCTTGCCATTGGTCCCAATGGACGCCGGATCAGGTTTTACAAGGTGCTTTGAGATGGAAAGGACAAACGTCAACTATTATCATCACTGGTGGGTTTTAACATCTCTGAAGACATTGTGCATGCTGTCAATCAGCACAGGAAGCTGGGAGCACAGCACCACACTGTTCTGCCTTTAACATTCATCTGTGCCATGGGGCATTTCATTATTTAATACAACCATTACTTATTACCCTGAGCATAATCCTCTCATTGTTCTCCTGTGCTCCCCTGGCTGAGTGCAGTGTCCACCTGTTGTCTGTCATCTTATACTTAGATTATAAATTCTCTGGGGGTAGGGACTGTCTTTTTGTCTGTGTGTGTACAGCGCCGAGCACAACAGGGCCCCGACTGGGCACCAGTCACTCTTGTGATAGGTGCAAATCACATGTGTTGGAGGTGACCTACCATTGCTTTAGTGAGTCCCTTGGTAAGCATCAATACAACATCTATCACAAGCCCAAGCTCAGCAAAATAGTTCTATGCGTTTGATGTTTTTATCTTTTAATACTTTTTGTTGTTGTTTGTTTCATTTATATTATTCTTTCTCGGTTTAACTACACTCTTAGGAAGATTTTAATTACCTTCCCTTAAAGCCAAATGACAATGTAAGTAGAGCATGTCATTTGTAGCTAGAGTATCACTCGAAAATGCAAAAGCCCCTGGCTTTATCAGGCTTAAAAGCTTTCCTGGAATATGTTCAAAAACTGCTGACTGTGCAAGATTAAACATTGCAATGTTAAGTAAAAGATCTGTGCATGTGGTATTCTTTTATTCCCCTAGGAGATCAAGTTAAACTGTGTTGTGGTCATGAAGGGGAGGATATTTATCCTTTTTTTTTTTTTTCTTCCTCTTGCAACAAGGAAAGAGTTTGGTCTCTGGCACTGGGGATGGTAAGAAGTGTTCGTATGTGTGAAGAAGTCAGAGCCACAAAGTGTTTGAAAAATTTCAGATGCTTATAAAAGAGTGACAGTGGAGGGAGCACAGGTAATAGATGCTATCAGAACACATTGCTAGAGCTTCTAGTTGTAATATTCATAGCATATGCACAAACAAATTAGATAAACACATAAATACTTTTGCTTGAAGGTTGCCACACAACACTTCTTTATGTCTTAGAACCCAGAATGAAAGACTCAAGAACTCAAAAATAGAGAGAGAAAAAGCAGGCTGCTCCCTAAAAACAACAAGACACAGCTCACCTCACCTTGCATTAGTATGGCTGTCTGCAGACTGACTGCAATCACAGAGCCCCCTCAGCTGCAAGCAGGACCAGGAAAACTCCTGAGCATCTTAGACAAACTTTAGCGGCTAAAATCTTATGTTTAGTCTCTTATAAGCATGCTATGCTTTTATTGATTTGTAACCATACCTGTTTCCACTGCCCTTACTCGGTAGCACTTAAATCTCTATCTTCGTTAATAAACTTCATTGGTTCATCAAAAGTACATCTCAGAGCTGTACTATGAAGCCAAATGTGAAGTCTTTGTTGAACGAAACACGATGGTGGGCGCACTGTCTCCTTTGAGATAGTGATCTTGGTGATTTCTGGGAGTGTCCAGTGACAGGGGCTGGATATTCCTGGGAAATGGTCTTCCACAGTGGGCTTAGGAACCGAATGTCACCTGCAAGGCAAAGTAAGGGCTGGCCGATTGTTGGAGGAGGTTGCTTCAGAATGTCAGGGAAATGACACACTGTTTAACCCCAGCAAGTCCCTTTTGCTGAGGCAGGGGAGTTACATGGCGACCTATGGTTTTGGGCCCCTGACAAAGCATCCCAGCTCTCTTCCCCCTTCCAATCTGCACAGCATACTCCACGAACCCCAGAGGCAAACTGTGTAACATAAGGAACACCCGAGCTAGGAAACCAATGTATCATTTAAAGATCCAGGGAGGCAAATCGCTGGACTGAGGAGGCAGTGGGGTGTGGGAGACAGCCCTTTACATACATGCTCACACCTACAGACAGCAGTTGTGTGGAGACGGTCTCATGGTACTATTAGCAGTAGTAGTTATTTCTTACATGCTGTACAAGATTCATAATAAAAGCAGTCTCTGCTCCTGAGAGTTCACTGACTATGATTTTTTTTAAATGAGTATTATCATTGACTCCTTCCTCCGGGCAGAGCAGAGGGAGTGGAAGCCTATTCTTGTGAGATCTGCAGGTGAACTCTAAAGACCCCAGCCGTTTGGGTAGTTTGGATAACACCGTGAAAATCTCTCCTCTTGAGCCCCACAGACAGAATTGGGGGTGTACAACTAGAAGAGAAAATAGGGCGGTTGGGGAAGATGTCTGAACGCTTTCAATCTGCCCCCACAAAAATGGTTCAGTGTCAATTTCCCTGGAGGCGAGGAGGAGGGGGATTGAATGATTTATGGCAACTGGTTTTCTTCTCCTTTAGCACGGCAAGATGATTCTGATCTGCCAGACGAGAGCCCCTTAAAATGTTTAAAAAGGAGAATTCCGGGATGTGGAGGGGAAACAGTTGTGGGTTTAAAAGGCACATTGGACTTCCAGGTCTATCCAGAGTGTCTCCGAAACCTCCTCAGAGAGCTTGGATTACTCATTTTTAATGAGAACAGGAACCACCTGTCTACGGTCACAGACAAACTGTTGGTTACATCTCAATGGCAGAGCAGCTTGAATGCTTTTTACTGTAATATTTAACCAACTCTGGGTTTTTATTTTATTTTTTTCCAGTTTAATTGAAAACATGCTTTTCTACAGGTGATGTATTGTGTCCATCTCTCAAAGTGCTAAACAACTAGGGACACGTGTAACATAACGAAGGGTACTCTACAGTTCGAAGCGTGGGGATTTTGCGGTTCCAAGCAAGTAGAGATCTAGCTAGATGAACGCCACATGTGCTGGGGTGATAAATTGCAGCGGCCGGGGATAAGTCACTGAGTCATGTGAAAAAATGCACACTTTGGCTGCCTTAACTGCACGCTGCCCACTGGCCTGCATTTAGCAGTACCTTCGGCTGTCCCAGTCCCCATTAATCTACCTCACTGGCATGCTTTTCATGGTGCAAACCACTGAGCAATTACCCCGTCTACAAAAAGCTGGTCACAGAAATATATCCTCCTTTTTCCCCCCATGTGGAATCCTCCTACTGCCAAATGATCACAGCTGAAGGCCCTTGAGGGGCAATGGTTGGTGGCGTTATCTACACCAGCGATTCTCAAACTGGACCAATTGTGGGTCTGGACCAATGTTCCCTCTAATTTTTGACAGGCCGTGTGTGCAAAAAATTTCTTCTGTGCAAATTTTTGTGCTTCTGTGCAAATTTTTGTGCGCGCGGTGTTTCGCCATGTGCACAGGGTTTAGGATAAGTGTGTGCGTGCACACACACTTAGCTTAGAGGGAAGAGTGGTCTGGACCTCAAATTGGGTTAGGACCCCATTGTCAGGAGAGGGTCGCAGCGCAATAAAGTTTGAGAACGCCTGACACATGATGCAGAAATGCACACTAGAGAGGTCTGATTTCTAAAGCACAGCACCATGTTCCTCGTCAACTGGCCTGTGGTTTAGAAATCACACCCTCTAGCATGCTTTGCTGCATTCTACATTAAATATATTGTTTCCCAGCAGGGCCACACACAGGAGTTCGATACCATTAGAAAGGGAGGATTCCCAGTTTACCAGTTCATGCAGCACTTGCTTCTAGCTCTCATAGGTCCAGAGAGCGGAACGTTGAAGTTAACAACAGCGAAAAGCTATTTTCCGTGATTTTTTAGTTATAGCTTCTTCTTCCCCTGAGGCCAATAGAGTTGGTTGTCCGAGTGGAATCCTGGCCTTATAGAAGTCAATGGGGAAGGGGCCGAAGGAAGTTTACAGTAGGCCATGAAAGACAGTAGCAATAAGGCTATTGGAAGTTTATCTCCAATATTTCTGAAATTTTTTTTAGTAAAAATGAGGCATGAACAACTGCCCTGATGGTGTAGGGTGGTAAGAAGTTTCTCCCTGCCCTGTCTCAAACTCTCACTGATCAAACCTTCATGCCGAACGACACAGCATCAGGGAAGGGGTAGCAGAGGTAGTTCAATGTGGATGTTTGCAAAGGGGCTGAAACGCCTCTCTCTGATTTGCTTTCAAAATCCAGTAATGAGAGAGAGATGCGAGTGGTTGGATTTGCCTCTGCTCCTCACCTAGAGTTGGTGAAAAGGGGCAGGTTGCCCATTTTAAAAAGACCTAACCAGTCCCTAGCCACAGGTTGGTAGTAAGGCAAAGGTGTTAAGCCCTGTTGGCTGTTAGTCTCTGGCCCCTCTATTTCCTAAAGGGTCATTGACCCATTCTGAGACTGGCACCCTCAGCAAGTATGGAGATGGAGAAGATTTGTCCAGACATGAGTGACATTGGTGAGGCAGCGTGGATAGGAGAAGGCTGCATTGTCAGGACTGATGCTCTACCTATTATGTAGACTCCAGGTCCACCCACAGGTCTCTTTTCTATCAGTGCTAAACTTACTATTTAAAAGCCTTCCAAGTAGGTATCAGCAAAAAGGCTGCTTACCAGAGCTTCTGTCTGTAACCACTAGGAAAGAAACAGGGTAACACTCTACTCCAAACGGTCGAGAAAGGAATTGGAGTTGTAGCAAAAGATTCCCGCGGGTTGCTTTTTCTTTTTCCCTGCTAGACAACTTATTAGAGCTGGACAAGATAGAAAAATAAGTGCTTGATCATTTGTTTTTGAGAAATAGGCCAAGAAATACTGGCCACCGGCATCCCAACTTTTCACCAGCTGGGAGAATTCATGTCAACTTTTCAGCCAAGCTCCTATTGGTTTTGAATTTCTAAACAGGCAAACACAACAGCTTTGCATCTTCAACATCTCTGTGTGTGCGTTGCTTTCTTCCTTCTGCTGCTACTGTGGCAAAGTAGGTCTTTTGTTCTGCCAGGTTTCCATAGGGATGGACAGTTCCCTTCAATACAAGACTCCAAACGAACATAGCCTTCTCAGGGATATCATACAACCAGGCCTGCAAAAGCCTTTTATTAGAATGCTCACCTCTGATGGGATAATTTTACCTATCGGATCACATAATCCCTTCCACTGATGCTCAGCCAGGAAATGAAAAAAGACGAAGAGAGGGATTTTGACTCAAGAGCCAGATTCTGCCGTGATGACAGCCTTGATAATATGGTCACCATCCTCTTAAGAGGCAATGGTAGAATTACTAGCTACATCTAGCAAATCTTAAAATTACCACGCACAGCTAAACAATCAGTGGGGGAAGAAAGGGATCACTGACCAGACACTTTTAGATCAAATTATCAACAGGTCATGCTGTTTAGTCTACTCATAAATATTTTAGTGGGCTTAGTTAGCTAATGGGTCTTATTGGCTTGTAAGTAATGTGTCTCCGTTTTCTCAACTCTTGTCCAGGTTGGTAATGTTTGATGCAAACACAGGTGATGAAAACACCAAGGTTAACAGGATTTATGAGAGGGGACCCAGATTAGAATGTGAGCAAGCCTGAAATGTTAGCCTTCCACAGCCTGCTTGGTCAAACTTCTTACAGTCCTCTGATTTTGTTATTCCTGCTAAATCCCCTGAAAAAAGAATACAAAGTGAAAGGAGCATGCAGTCCAATGAAACTCAGATAACAAATACCTGGTTACAAAAATCAGCTGTACAAAGAATCCATCTGGGCTGTATCCATCCTGGAGGAATGGGTTCTGTATTTCTGCCAAACTCTAGTTAAGCAAATAATTGAAAACAATCAGAGAGGTAGCCGTGTTAGTCTGGATCTGCAGAAGCAACAGACAGTCCTGTGGCACCTTAAAGACTAACAAAAGTCCTTAATGGCTTTGAAAACAAAGCCATTAAGGACCTGATCCAAGACCCACTGGCGTTAGTGGGTTTTGGATCAGGCCCTAAATGAATTGAAGTGCAGGAAAACAACTACATGGTAGGGTGTAAAAAGGGGATGGATATTTCTAAGATCATGAATAATCCTGGTAGATATTGTAAGGAGGAGAGTCAAAGTGCATGCTTCCAGGCACATCTTGAGCTCCTGCTAGACTTCAGGAAGGTTTCCCCTACCCCATCTGCAGCATCGTCATTACATTAGGAATAAGAGGGTAGGACAGTTTTTTCTGTCTTCTGAAACATTAGGCATTGGCAACCACTGGACATCAGGACCCAGAGGTCTGATCTGGTTTTGAACATCCCATGAGTAGAAGAAGTTTTGTACAAATAGTAACTATTGCAAGTTATTGAGTCCCATGTCAGCAATTCATCTGGTGTTTGTACAGTAGTCGCTGTATGTATACAATTAGGCCTTCGAAAAAGAGAGGTTTCCCCATCCACAGCACCATATTTTTTCTGAAAAGTAACGGATCATTTAAAAAATGCACCTTTTTACTCCAGAAAGAACAGTCCCTGGGGGTCTTTGGAATCAGCTTTGCTGATTTTCCTCACAAACCCCCCATTTTATTCCTGGTAGCACTTGCAAGTCTGAAGCAGCCAGATGCTTCTCTTCCATCGTGCATCATAAACAAAATGATCAACTATAATTTGGTTGCAGAATGGCAGTGTTAAAGGCATGAAGACTGCAGTTGGAGTTTTGGTTCTCAGATTGATTCTGTAGCAGTGATAGCTAGAAAACACCACCTTTGGATTTGTAACCATAGCAATCTCCTACAAACAACCATGGTCTGAATCCATTGTCTCCTTCTCACTGGCTGGAATCCAGATTAGCTCCATTGAAATAAGTGGAGTTACACCAAAGTCACATCAGCTTCATTTGATCAACAAACTCTACATACAGTTTGTTCTAAGGGGTCAAGAGAGAAACCCTTTGTGTCCCACTGAGAAGTTCTTCCTGTTCATGGGAAATTGAGAGATGAAAGATGAAGACTTTCTTTGTGCTCTTCAAGCATCAATAATTTCAGGGAATTCCAATTTTTGCTTGCCACAGAACATTTATTGTTGCATCTCAGTGTTTTCCATTCACTTATTAAAGGGAAGCAAGGTAAGTCAAAGACATGCAACCCACTGCCAAGTGAATTCCAAGGGTATTTTCCAGTCAGATCAGGAAGTTGGAGCTAGACGTATAACAAAGACATTTCCCCTTTGATTCCTCCACTCCCTTTCTTCCCTATGGTCTTAGCTGGTTCCTTCAGAGAATGAGTCTGTGAAGCACTGTTGTTCTGTCTTGTCATTTCACCTTGAGCCTTTCTGGAGTCCATTGCTACCTGAGAGAGAAATTATTGTGATAATATCCACACAGGACTTTATTCTTTCATAGATTCCCAGCTTTTAAGGCCAAAAAGGACCAACATGGCCATCTAATCTGATCTTCTGCCTAACACAGGCCAAAGAACCTCACTCACTAGTTTCTGCATCAAGACCATAACTTCGGTTTAAGCTATAGCATCTCTTTAGATTTGATTTATAGATTTCAAGCAATGGAGTGTCTACTACATCTAAGAACATAAGAACATAAGAATGGCCATACTGGGTCAGACCAAAGTCCATCCAGCCCAGTATCCCGTCTACCGACAGTGGCCAATACCACATGCCCCGGAATGAGTGAACCTAACAGGTAATGATCAAGTGATCTCTCTCCTGCCATCCATCACCCGTCTCTGACAAACAGAGGCTAGGGACACAATTCCTTACCCATCCTGGTTAACAGCCATTAATGGACTGAACCACCATGAATTTATCCAGTTCTCTTTTAAACCCTTTTTTAAAATAAATAATAATAATTTAATAATAATAATTTTAAAATAAATAAATAATTCTCCAGTCACTTCCACTAATGTGTATGGATTATAAGATCTTTGGGGCCAGGACTGTTTTTTTTTTTATGTGTCTATAGCACCTACTAAAATGGGGCCCTGATTCCCGTCAGGGCCACTAAATTCTACCCTACTAGAAACAGCAATCATGGTCCAAATCAGGAGTAACTCCGCAGAAGCCAAGGGCTCTACCCCTGTGCAGCACTAGGGATGGTGAAAGGAGACAGACCCACAGTATCTCTGTTTCTCGTCTATGGGGGGCAGTAAAAAGCCTTTAACTCTTGTAAATGAGAAAAATGAGACAGCTGTCAAGTTCAGGGTCTGACTGAGCCCGTAAAGGGAATGCTAACACACCTTCCACCTCTTCCTGAGTTAATAAAGGGGAGAGGGGAACTCCGCTTTATTTCAGCCTCCTTGTTTCTATGGGCTCAGGGGTCTAGTGGGAAAACATACAACACTGTCAGGCAGAGGGGATCCGAGGCTTAAGATCTTAACTCTGGGTGGGCTGAGAGCTCTACGGAGACACAGCCTCACAGGGAGGCGGGGAGAGCCTGGAGGCAGAATTGTTACTGAGCCAGTCCTCAGCCAGAAAGGTGGGCTGGGAAGTGAGGAGGGGTTGAGGGACCCCTTTTCAAAAGCAGTCAGGTTTCTGACCACTTTGCTGCTGTCTGACATAGCAGGTCTATCAACCCAAACCCACCTCCAGAATCGCCCCACTGGCTAGCTACATCACTGAGAAAGAGGAATCACAAAAGAATAATGCCAGGGTTCCCCACAGAGAAGGGACCAAGAGGGAGGCATCAAGGCCTAGTTATTTCTGGAATGGGGACTTTAGATAGGTAGGTTTGATTAGCAAGGCAATCATCCGTTCGGGGCACCTAAAACCATTAATATTGCTTGTTAGTTTATATCTTTTGAAACCCAAACAACCCTCAGTACCTGGCGTGACAATTTCCCCCCTGGAACTGGGGTCCCACGAAGCCCTCTAAATCACCAGCCTGGGCTCCCTCTCACATTGTGCTGCTGTGACAAGCTGCAGACACGCTCCCGATCTCACACTTCCACCAGCATTCGCACAGGTAGGGACATGCCCAGCTGCAGTTACATGCAGGCTCTCTGGCCAGCCACTGCATGAACCAACAAGAGAGATGCTACAGCCAAAATAACCACTAGCTTCCCAGCCTAGGACCCCAGAGATGTACCATCCCGCCCTGGGCCAAACCCCAAACAGTATGAATTTATTATCCAGTTCACCTCCTGCTCAATGTGGAGAGGAAATGCAACAAGCCTGTGTTAAACCAAGCTGAGATTTTTCCCCAGACACTTCACTTAAAGGCACACTGGCTTTAAATTAAAACATAAAACAAGTTTATTCATTACAAAGAGAGAGATTTCAAGGGATTATAAGGGATAGCCAACAGATCAAACCAGATTACCTAGCAAATAAACAAGAATGCAAACTAAATTTAACATGCTAGATAGATTGGATATGAATTAGCAGCTTCTCCTCATGAGAGAGATGGTACAAGCAGGCCAAAATGCTCCCCCACCCTCTATTCTCCCCCCGCAGCTGGCTGCTCCAGGGGTAAGCCAAATGCCCTTTCTTCTGGTGCTATAGCAGCCCTTGGTGGGTGAAAGGTGTAATTGGAGCGCCTCCCCAGCAGACTCTATTATTCTGCAGCGGGTGGGGAACTGCAGGGAACATGAATTCTGTGCTTATGTTTCTTTTGTTAAAAAATGGGGGGAATGTCCCTCCCATTTTTAAAAGTGGGGGAGCCCTGGCCCCTTGACCTCCCTCACACCTCAGTTCTGACACCCATGGCTGCTGGGATAGTGACTGAGTTGAGTCATATGCTTCTGTTAACATATGTTGGAAGCACCAGAAGCTTTCAGATAGGTGCTTTCTTTTGTGTATTTATAAACCAACAGTCTCTCCTAAATCAAAATCTGTCTTACAGCGAGAAACTTAAGGAGCTCAATTTGTTAAACTTATTTGTAAAAAAGGATCAAAAGATGACTTGACTACAGAATCTAAGTACCTTAATGGGGAGAACACATCAAGCAGTAAAGGGCTTTTTGATCTAGCAGAGAAAGGCATAACAAGAACCAAAGAACTCTGGAGTTAAAGCCAGACAAATATACCAATAAGAAATAAGAGAGACAAAGTGGGTGAGTTAATATCTGTTATTGTAGCAAATTCTGTTGAGGAAAGAGATAAGCTTTTGAGCTTACACAGAGCTCTTCTTCAGGTCTGAAAACTAACTCAGAGTGTCACAGCTAAATACAAGGTGGAACAGATTGCTTAGCATAAGAGGTAAACACATATTTCAAGGCACCATTAAAGATGAAGTAGTGCAGCATAGCATACACACGTACTTAGAAATAAGATGCATTTTTAATAGCAATGGTGATTATCCACTGGAACAAACAACCAAGAGACATGGTAGATTCTCCTTTCCTTGAGATCTTCAGATCAAACCTGGATTCCTTTCTGCAATTGATGCCTGAGTCAAGCACATGTTTTGGGCTCATATCAGTACATGGGTGAAATTCTATGGTCTCTGCGATACAGGAGGTCAGACTAGATAATCTAATGTTCCCTTCTTAAACTTTATGACTCTTTTTGTTAATCCCATTTTATATGAAGTAATTAGCTTGACTAGGAAGAGGCAGGATTACTAATTGGGGGTGTATATTAATGTACCGACCTATACAGCCATATGCACCGAAAAGATAATATGATCAAAACATCACCATCGAAGAACTCATAGGGGACACATGAAACCATGTCAATGCTCACTCCCAGCACTGAAGGGGTTAATCTGGCATAATCTGCATTCATCTGCAAGTTCCTGGTGTAGGTTGGAACATGCATGTGAGTGACCAATTAATGGGGCTGGCTAGGTTCAACTCTTTCCCAGCTGGGCCATGTTATGATACCGAGTGAGTGCACAGAAATAAAAAAATAAATACAAATAAAATAAAAGCTTTCAGTCCGATAGATAACTCCAGTCTCTCTTCCCAGGCAGATTCCCCCAGTATCAGGCTGGAGATATGTAAATCACTCCCGCAGGGGTCAGAGTTCAAGCTCATTAGCACATGCTGAAGAAGAGATAATCAGACAGGAAGTGCTGATGTCAGAACCCCACTCACACTGCCCACTTGTCATTTAAAAATAAAAAGCCTTGAGCTCCCACAGAGCGGCATCGCCATTAATTACATCATTCTTGCTCCCTGTCAATTTCTGACCTTGCTTTGTCTCTCCTCCCTCCCTGACCTTCAGTTGCTATGCAGGTGCGGTGAATGGAAGGCCCTTATCTTTCACCATGAACCCAGTCCGCCAGACGAGGAGCAATT
This sequence comes from Dermatemys mawii, assembly GCA_007922305.1. Lineage (NCBI taxonomy): Eukaryota > Metazoa > Chordata > Testudines > Dermatemydidae > Dermatemys > Dermatemys mawii. The sequence goes on along the minus strand of ML677381.1, from coordinate 4,719,346 downwards.
TAAAAGAAGCGGAAGAAGGGCAGTGGCGTTAGTTGTGTTTTTATTTTAAAGCACAGACAAGACTCCCTTTAACAGTCAGCACTGTCTCCATCAGCTGAGCCACAGGAGTTAAGGAAAGGGGGAGAAATCTTAGCCCCGTTGAAGTCAGGGGCAATGCTCCGTTGATTTCAGTACTGGTGTTTCATACAAGTTGGAGCTAAGGCACCGGTGTTAAAAATCTCATCTGCAGCACATAAAATAGGCTCTATTGTCATTGGTAGCTGGATTAGAGACATTCTATATCATACAGACATGGCTAGATTAGCCACAAATGGGGACAATGCAGACCGGTGTGAACTGCTTCTGGCATGGCTACACTATAGAGGCACAGCTGCAGGTATGCTGAGGTAGCTTAGATGCTTCCTACATTAATGAAAGAGGTTTTTTCCATCCCTGTAGGTAATTCGCCTGCCCAAGCAGAGGTAGCTATGTCAACAGATGAAGTCTTCCATCAACTAGCTGTGGCTACACCGGGGTTTAGGTTGGTTTTAACTACGGTATTCAGGGGTCTGAATTTTTCACACCCTCAGCAACTTAATTAGTTCAATCTATGGCCTGGACTATACTGGAGGAGGATTCGAACTAAAATACGCAACTTCAGCTACGCGATCTGGCGGTTAGTATAGACGTACCCTAAGTATTAACCAGGGATCTGTTCTAAAAATGGGAAAGGGAGAATATAGGGATGTCCTAGGTTCAGTTCTATTCTGTTTAGGTTCTTACCCTGCCCCTATCACCAGAATAATGGAAGTGGGGACATTCAGCAGCTGAAGTAAAGCCAGGATGAGAGAGAGAGCCTGGGAGAGCAACAGGGTGCTGTCTGTGTCCAGTAGCCTCTGCAAACAAACCCTTAATGTTCAGTGCCGTGAAGGCCTAGCTCTTCTCTGCCACAAGGGACATTGCAACAGTGAAGTGGGAACCGACAGTGTGAACGGCTCACTTCCAAAGGAAAGCCACAGACTGAAAATAGACGTGATTTCCTTATTTCAGTGAACAACTTCAGCAACCCATTAAGGGCCAGAATCGGCTTCCATTACTTACCATGCCGTCCCATTGAAATCAACAGGACTTTTCACAGACTAGTATACGGCTCAGCTTGCGTCAAAGGGCCATAATCCTGCTTTCATAACAGTGCAGAGGGGCTGCGTAAGGAACGCATGTCTAAGTGGGGGATATTGTTACATTGGCACTGATAGATTTCAGTTTACTAAAAGTAATGAGAGGCTCTGGAGATAAAAATCACATTAAAATCCCTCACTAGCTTTACTAAACAGAATGGGCCAAATCCTGCCATCTTGACTCAAGCAAAACTCTCACTGAATTGAGTGAGGACTTCAGAATTTGGCTCCAAGAATTTTCAAACTCCAGGCCTCCCTTCTGTCCTGCATTCCTCCCGCTGCTTGGCACAGATCTACCAAGTGAAATTCTCCTAGAGGGGGCAAGCTGTCAGCTGACCACAGTGCCGCCCCCATACCAGGCCCATGTATAGGGGTGGGCCAGAACAAGGTGTGCTTTGGCAATCCACAGCTGGCACGTGGACTCTTGGGAGACTGCTGCAAACTGCCATAGCAACCGTGTGGCTGCTCTAACCTACACCAGCACCAGTGCAGATTGGTCAAGAGCATCGGCTCTCTGATTGGCCCCACATCCTGCGCTGAGCAAATCTCAGTGCAAGAGAGAATCTGGGCTCTAGTTTCCATCTCACCATTTGGGCTGTGTGTTAACATTGTGCCCGTTGCTCAGCTTCATGCAGCTGATCTTCTAGTTTCATGTCATTTGCACAGGCCCAATGTTCAGCTGCTCTGTGCAGCTTTTTTCTTAAGAAACCCTAACAGTTAGATCTTTAAACTAAGGCCAGGTCTACACTGGAAGGGAGTTGCGGGGAGAGTCAACCTAAGATATGCAACTTCAGCTATGCGAATAGCGTAGCTGAAATTGGCGTATCTTAGGCTGACTTACCCCTGCATCCTCACGGCGGCAAGTTGACCGCTACCGCTCCCCCGTCAACTCCACTTTCGCCTCTCGCGGCGGTGGAGTTCGAGAGTCAATGGGGAGAAAGCTCGGGGATTGATTTATCACATCTACACTAGACAGGACAAACTGATCCCTGATAGATTGATCACTACCCACCGATCTGGTGGGTAGTGTAGACGTGGCCCAAGTGTTCCTTGACCTTCTGTCACCCCCCCCCCCGATCCCTCCGCCCGACTCCAATAACATACCCGGAATCCTTAGGCTAGATTCTCGTCTGGTGTAAATTATTATAGCTTTATTGACTACAGGCCATAATCTCACAGTCAAGAATCAGAGGGGTAGCCGTGTTAGTCTGGAATTGCAGAAGTGACAAAGAGTCCTGTGGCACCTTAAAGACTAACTGAAATTTTTTCAGAGCATGAGCTTTCGTGGGCTAATACCCACTTCGTCGGATGCATGCAGAGGAAGTATCCAGGGGCAGGTATAAATAGGTAGGCAAGAACCAGGTGGGAGATAACAAGGTTAGTCCAAAGGTGAGTCCAATCTCACAGTGTAATTGCAGAGGGTGGCTGGAGCAACGTACTGGTTATCATACGTCAACATGCACATGGATTGAGTCTAGGCTGTCCAGTGTTTTAATGCAAGAGTCCAAAATCAAATCATTATTAATCAGCTTCACCATGGTGTCTGAGCTCCTCACCATCTTTCCTGTAGGTACTCTCACACTAGTACTATGAAATAGAGCAGTGCTATTAGCCCCATTTTACAGCTGGGAAACTGAGGCACAGCATAGGTGATTTGCCCAAAGTCCCACAAAACGTCTGGTAGGGAATTGAACCCATATCCCAAGGTAGTACCCTAACCATTGGACTATCTCACTCAAATCCTGTACCTGAATGCAGATTTTGGTTCTTGTGTTTGTCTATCAGAAAGTCTGAATGCCGACATACATCTATTGTAACCAATGGGATTATACTTGTACAAGTGAGATCAGACTCAGGCCCATAGGCTCCTCCTCCATTGTGCTCTAGACTAGAGTTTACACACTCAGTTCCAGCCACACACACACAAAGCTATTTTAAAGAACCCTACTGTCTCTTGGCTTTTACTGCAAGGGGTCTATTGTAATTACCTTCGTTTCTGCAGAACCCCTGTGATGTTTCCGCTGGCTGCTTGTTCAGCATTCAGCATGCATGACTGGTCAGGTGGGTTAAAATATAAAGGAATCTGTGCTCCGTTAAGATTGCCAGAATTTTAGCTTTGATCTTCCCAGCCCAAGATGTGAGGTAACACCTGTAGAGTTATACAGTAACAAATGAAAATAATCCCATTAGCAATTAAAGGTCCCCAAGAGAGGGATTTGGAACTAATTCGCTGCCCCTGGCTCAACACATCCTTCTGTTCAGTTGTCTCATTTGTTTCTTTTTTCGTTTTGCTCCCTGCACTTCCCCCCCGCCCATCCCCTAGCCTGTTTTTGCAGGTTCCCACTTGTTCTTTTGTTCCCACTGTGCTTTCGTATTTGTACTGGTGTCGACGCCTTCGGGCGAGTTTTTTTGTGCCCGAAATCAGTTTCCATTTCACCTGACTATGAGTTTGCCTGTGAGTTTGTTTTCTGCCCACACCTCAAAAAAAAATGGGAAAAGAAGGAAAAGCTACAGCGAGGCTTTGCTTTATGAGACTATGTGGGCTGGTGATTTGAATAAGAGCTAGGGAGCTTGGACTCCTGGGTCCTATTCCCAGTTCAGTCACATAGCCCCTCTGTATGTCAGGTAATCCGTTTGTAAACAGGCACTGAAGGCTGCTTTAACTTTCACCACCCTGTTTCAGCCACGAGGAGCTGAAAACACAAGCCCAAGATTATACTGGAGCATATTCCCTTTTATACAAGGGCCTTTACGCCATGGGCGTCTGGGTGAGTGTGTGATACATTTACCCCCTTCATCAGCCCGCTTCATATGCTTACCCCCCCCCATTACCCCATTCATCACGCACTGGGTGGGGAGCATTCCCACTAGGATTGTCAGGGCTCGGCTACACTAAGAAGGGGGTCGACCTAAGATACGCAGCTTCAGCTACGCGAATAGCACAGCTGAAGTTGCAGTATCTTAGGTCGACTTACCTGGATGTCCCCACAGCGGCGAGTCGACCGACTCCACTTACTCCTTTTGCTGAGGTGGAGTACAGGAGTCGATTCGGGGATGGATTTATCACGCTTAGATGAGGCGAGATAAATCGATCCCTGATACATCGAGCACTACCCGCCGATCCAACGTGTAGTGTAGCCGTCCACTTAGAGTCCATGGCCACAGTTTGCCAGCGGCGCTACAGAAAGTAGCTCGGACTGCATCACAGGACCCAGTGCGTATGCTAGATTTCACTCCACCATTGTTGTTTTGGGTAACTTTTGAGGTTCCCTAGCAATTCTATGCGCTCCCTCAACCAAAGAAAACACAGCTGAGAGCATCTGCTTCAGAAAGAAGATGAAAGCCAGTGCCAGGCAGAAACCATGGAAACCCTGTGAAAAACTAAGATGCATGCTTCTGCACTGCTCTCAGTAGCTGCCGGAATTTGATTCAGACATGAAACAGAGCCTTCAGTGACCTCTGCACATATTCGCCAGCTATCAGAATGTGGCCTTGAATTGATTTGCTATTTATTAAAGTTGAGGGAAGGAGGAGACATGTAAAGCTCCATGCTGTTTAGCTAATGTTTGCAAAGCACTTTGGAGATTAAATTGACCGACCACTGTGTTGTTACCGCACCACTGAGCAAATTCAGCTCAGTTACACTGGTATAAACTGGGAGTCTATCAGTGGAGTTATAGAGCTGTAAATAAGAAAAGGGTGAAGCCCAATGTAGCTGCACGGGATTTATACTTGTGTATCCCAGGGCCAAATTCTGGTCTCATTTGCCTATCAGACTTTTTCCAAACGTGTCCGAGAAGCAGGAAGAACTCTGAAATGTAACACAACAGGCCAAATTGACACCTGATGCAACTTCAATGGACTCTTATCCCCCTTACACCAAGACAGCCGGTTGTTGTGGGGTTTTTTATGGTCCCTGCCCCTCTGCTGGGTAAATCAGTCTGCCTTCATGGAAGTCAACAGAGCCCCACAGATTTACATTAACTGAATATCTGGCCTATAATTTATGTTATCAAATGCTCTAAGCTGTTTTATTAGGGCAGGGAGCAGGGTTGGTTTCTATTTGAAGAATCATTCTGTTCCTGATGAATTCTGGCATACCTAATCCTGTACTAATTAGATTTTGGTTCATGTGTTGAAAGCACCGGGCAGATTTTGACTGGTTGGGGTTTATCGAGACTTTTGCTTGTTGTGCACAATTGTTTCAAAATTAATCCTCAGAAATGAGTGGGCTCAGAACAGATAAGAAAATGACCCCCAAAAAATCACGTTTTAAAATTCTCCTCATCTGGTCTGGGACCAGGAACGTTGCGATTTCTGGCATTAAACCATCACTCAGAAATGTCTAAAGCTGTCAACTTGCATTGCGTCAATGATATCAGCTGTATTGACCTGCTCTTAGGGAGTTTTAATTCTGTTTGCTCTTGGCTAAACTCCATTCCTAATCCTATTTTCACCAGTTTCTATCCAATTTAATAGTGCTTCTGTAAGTCAAAATTAATTACGCCATGTGCTCTCCCAGCTCTGTGGCCTGTAGAAAAAATAAAGAACTCCTACACCATCCTTAACAGCAGCTCAAGGCTGATCTCATCCCAGCAGGGTTTTAAGAGAAAAAAGGGGATTCAAATATGAAAACCGTAACGCTTTGCCTTCTTTTTGCAATTAGTATTCCATCGATGATTCCTTCCTTCATGGAAAATGTCACCTTATGACCATTTGGTAGCTATTGGATGATAATGCTACTGCTGACCACCACCCCGCAGGACCCCACCACCTAAGCGTCCCCACCCTTGCTTACCTTGCTCAGCTGGGCACTCCAGCCCCAGCGCAGGGCCCTGCGGCTTGGCCTTGCTGCGCTTGGCCCAGCCCCCGGCCCAGGAGCACGGGTCCACTGTCACCACTCTCCCGGCCCGAGCTTGCGGGCCAGATAAAAATGGCCGGTGGGCTGCATATGACCCATGGGTGGTAGTTTGCCCACCCCTGACCTAACAGGTAATGATCAAGTGATCTATCTCCTGCCATCCATCACCCCTCTCTGACAAACAGAGGCTAGGGACACAATTCCTTACCCATCCTGGTTAATAGCCATTGATGGACTTAACCTCCATGAATTTATCCGGTTCTCTTTTAAACCCTGTTATATTTCTAGCCTTCACAACCTCCTCTGGCAAGGAGTTCCACAGGTTAACTGTACGCTGTGTGAAGAAAAACTTCCTTTTGTTTGTTTTAAACCTTTGATTTGTTTTAATCCACACTGCTATTTTCAGCACGCTAGCCCAAAACCTGCTAGTGCGAAACTGTCTACTCAGGTGGAAGGTTCGCTCCCGCTTACAGTGTAAACAGAAATGAGAGGCCCAGATCCAGCTCTTGCCAGTGGGGGCTTTCCTCCCCGATCATGTGTCTATAGGCCACCACAAGGGCTGCTGGGAAAGGGTCAGAAGGATATAAAGGTAGCCAGTGATTGCCAGTGTGTAGAGTGAACCAGAGAGATTCAGATTACCTGGAGCTTAGGAGAAGGACATGGGAATCTCTGATACAAGGGAAGAGACTTTCTGGCTATGTCTACACGACCGTGGTAAATTGACCTACATTACTCAACTCCAGCTACGTGAATAATGTAGCTGGAGTTGACATAGCTTAGACTGACTTACTGTGTTGTCTACATCACACTGGGTCAACGGAAGACACTCTCCCATCACTTACCTTACTCCTCTCATTCCCAGTGGATTCCCAGGGTCAATCAGAAAGTGCTCTGCTGTCAATTTAGTGGTTCTTCACTAGACCCACTAAACAACCCACAGTGCAGCGATCGCTGGAGCATCAATCCCGTGGTAGTGTAGACAGAGCCTATCAGTAGTTGCAGAACTTGTGTTTTGAAAGGACGTATGGGGTCTGTAGTGATCAACCTGCAGAAGCCAGACCCCAGGAAGAGAGACTTTGTCTTGGAAGATTAGACGTAAGTCTGAATACACCAGACCTAAGAGGGAAACTGAGGTATGGTGCATTCGGCTGCCCACACACAGACAATATATGGCGAGAAGAAGAGGTTTAGGAATCTGCTGAATAATTTATGTCCTATCAATTGTAGTGAAGATGCAGCAAATGTTCTTTGCCAGCAATTCTATGGAGCACTTCCTGGAAAGGGAAATGAAGGATAAATTATCCTCTGAAAAATCAGCTGAAAAAATCACGAGTTGGACTTTTACTGGGTTAAAAATATCCAGCAAATCAGTTTGAATTTTTGATTCATCTACCTCCAGGAAAGAAGAGAAAATCCCAAAGTTTAATAAAGCAGTTTGCTTTCACACAAGATTAGGTCATTCAACAAATGATGGTGCAAAAAATCTGCTCCATTAAAAAAAAAGAGTATATTTTGGTGTGTATCTATCTGATAAGACATTAATAATATCTTGGGGACTTCTTGGAATATCAATTCATGTGGTATTTGAGTGAAATTATTTTATTTATTTCTTAGTTATTTTCTTTTACTCAGCTGCTAAACCCCTGTTAAATGATTCTATGGGCTTCAAAATGTATTTGTCTTCTAATTTTGCAAGCATAGGGATAGTACTGGAGTGACTAGGCAAGGCACAAAGGATTCCACCAGAATACCTTTAGAATAGAAACTCAATATGTGTGTGCTCTTTAGGAGCAAAGCACTTCTTTAGTTTTCTGTCTGAGTGAATTGGGGCCTGACTGTGATCTTACTTACACAGGTTTTACCCTCCATTGGCTTCAGTGGAATTATTCCTGGTTATGCTGCTGTGAATGAGATCAGAATTGGGCACAGTGACTTAAAAAGAGATCCCGATATGCGCTGCAAAATCCGTCTTCCTTTCCTATCCAACAGCAAAATGCCACAGCTAATTCCATTCGTTGTTGATCTGGAACATGATAACCTGCACTATTACATATATCGGGAAAAGGATGCTTTTAGGATAACAATAATCTTTTTCCTAATAAAGTAATTTCCTTATCTGTGTGATGGGACTATGGAAACTGAAAGCCTTTTGAAGCCCTAATTTATTTCCCTTTTTTATGCTATGTTTGCATTTCTCTCAGAGGAGGCAATGAAATTAGACTAGTCAGTTTCATTTTAGGCTCTAGTCAATTTCTCTTTCAGGTTCTTAGGAGCTAGCACAAAGGTAGGGTTGGGGGCAAGGACTTGTTATGGTGTTGAGTTACCACAGTGTTGTACAAAGTATAAGTGGAGGGATGTGTTATGTGCTTGTCAAGTGTAACATGTCCCTCGCAAGCGTCTAGTTCAAACACAGTAATAGTCTACTGCTAACAGGTAATGGAGCTATCACTTCATCTTAAGCAGTAGAATTCTGTGCTGCGTTGCTGAAAGTCCTGGGTTCAAACACTGTAATAAATGTTTGAAGGTCATCAACAGAAAGATTTTTTAAAAATTGCTTGTTACAGTTCATCTGCTTACAGGGCTGTATTCACTTTTGGTACTATATGCGTAATAATAATATTGCAAATGTAAAAGTACTCTTTGATTTATGGAAGCCATCATCTTGAACTAATTAATGTGAGATTAGTAAGAAACTTTGCCCAAACAAACAGATATAGGAGGCTAAGAAATATATTCCCTTCCCTATATATGCACAGAGCTCCCATTAGCAGTAGATGGACTGTTGCCAGTATAGATTGCAATGGAACTACATATACTAAATCTGATGTATGCCAAAGAAATTAAGAGATGAAGATTGCTTTTGGAAAAAAAACACAAAAACAAGGAACCCTATCTCTGGAGTGAATAGTACCGAAGTTGTGATTTCGTTGCTGTCACCCTCTGCTGCTCTGTTTCCTGAGCGTGCTGTCCTCTCTGTGTCTCTGCGCTCCTGGAAACCTCTCTGAAAGAAAGCTAATGCAGATTGTACGGGACTTGCTGCAGTTTCTACAGCTATAAATCAATGCCTATGTCAACAGCATGTCAGTGGCATGAAGGACTACCAGTTCCCCGCATGCTAAGTTTTCTTCTAACAAACTCCCCCTTCATTTTCCTCTTTGTGATTGATGTATAATTCAGGAAGCAGACACTGAAGACAGTGGTTTCTTAGCAGTAAAGCTTCATAGTCTAAAATAGTTGGAGGGCGTTAATCACTGTAAAGCAACCAAACATCAATCCCATGAAGACTCAGTGGGTCAGGTCACCCTTTCCCATTGAAAAGAACATAAGAATTTCCACAATGGATCAGAGAAGGGGTCTAGCTAGGTTAGTGGTCAGAGGAAGGTGTAAGCACCCCTGCAGTAGATAGTAATGGGAAAACCTGCCCATGGGGACAGTTTCCTCATGACCCTCATTGCTTAGAGGTTGGTCTATGCCCTGAAGCAGGAGGATTTAAGTGCCTTCAAGAGCCATTGTTTATTTTCGTAATAGTTACTATTATACCTCAGGATATTCTTATTCCTATAAGGATCTAAGCTAAGGAACTGGGAAAGGGAGCTAATAAAAGGAAATCGGTCCCGCTTGCAACAGTGTGCGAAGCCTTTGTAATTCTCCGTTAAGCTTCCCCCCATGGAGATGAAAGTGGAAACAGCACAGGACAGAGAGCCACATACTGCCTCATTGTGTGGACTCAAGCTGGCCAGGCCCCTGCTCTGTGCCTCAGTTTCCCCATTTGAAAATGGGTAGGATGATCCTAAAACTGACGTCATTACCCTTCGTTGAAGACTCTGAAATGCTCTGAGGAAGGGTGTCCCATTAAGTGCCAAGTACTGTTAGTTGCAATGAAACTGATTCTGATCTGTTACCCTGGTATAAATCTGCCATGGCCGTTAACTGAGATGAGAACCTGGTCCATGATCTGGACGTTAGTCCAGCAGGCAGAGTCGGATGAAATGCTAGCTGCCATCTCTGCAGCTCTGACAGGCTTCTCCTGCAATTCACTGAAGCTAGGATTCCACTGGGAAACCGAACTCCACACGGTACAAACTGACGACCTGACCCGGGAGTTCCAATCCCATGGCCTTTGACATTGCACGGCTCTCCCATTAACACTAACCGCCCATTGAAATGAGAATATACCACCCCCCCACTCCCGGGACGGACAGCGTCGCCCAAGAAAAACCGCTTCTGCCTTTTTAAAAACAGCCCAAAACCAAATGAGACACCCCTCCCCCCCGCCAAGGACTGATCCAATTGCCTGCACTGTCAACAGCAGCAGCTGCCATCTGTCTAGGATGATGGTTGTCTGTCCAGCTCCCACCGTCAGCCAGGCGTCTCCCCTATTAGAAGATCTGTTGGCTGCCCGGATCACGGGTTGTATCCCAGCTAGTTCACTTTGTTTGGAGGGGGAACGAACTGTGCTACTGAGTCACACCACAATTGATCGTTCTTGGGCTCCACAGGCATCTATAAATCCTCTGGCCTCTGCCATCTGCTTGCCCTCCAGCCACTGTAAATCTCTTCTTCGCTTCGCTCCACCGCAACAGTCAAGTTCCCCTGGTGCAACGCCTTGTACAATCAAGGCAAAGAGCGTTCGTTTCACTGGAAACAATCCCTTATCATTGTGACTGTGGGGAGAGTGGGGAGGAAGGTGGCAGGGTGTACAACCTGAGAGCAACTGGGACAAGCATTTCATTGATAAATACATGCTAACCATACCTTTCAGCTACTTTATTACTTTAAAACGATTCCTGCCTTGATCTGTAGCAACATTAGCCAACCTATAGTGTAATTAACTAACAAATAAATGGATCTAGTCCAAGATTGGCAGGCTCAAAACAGATCTACTAGACATTTTATGTTTTTTCTTATGTGTTTGCTTAAATCCATCTAATTTAACATGGAAGAACTTTCTCCCCTGACTCTTCATGCCAATTTCCCATTGACATTCATGAGAGTACCACACAGATGGGGAAAGTGAAAAGTCCCCTATAGATCCTGCTATAGATCCTCCTCCCCACCTAATGCTAGTCTATATTGCTGCCGACTGGTTGGAATGGGGGCATTTTGCAGCAGGATTCTGTGCAAGTGGCTGCTTATTTCTTTGTTGGGAACCAGCAATACGTACGGTACTGTACGATACAGTGAAATCCCGGACATCTTCTGTCCCAGAGAACTTAGTCTCCGATCCACAAAGGGATTCACAATGCCTGGTTTAGGCATCTAGGCTGCCTATACAAGGCAGGAAGAGAAAGAAGCACCTAAGAATGGGATCCACAAAAATCCACAACAACCTAAGCCAGCCAGTGGGAGATGCCAGTGAAAGGGATGTATCCAAGCCTTGGCTTTAGGCATCTAAATGCACCTGTGGATCTGAGCCTTACAGCCTAGAAACTCTATAGCTTGTAGGCGCTATTCCAGACTCTGCAATAGTCCTTCCTGTGCTAATCATTTAACAGCTCTGTGGCTCAGGGAGAGAGGCTGAGGGAACTGGGATTGTTTAGTCTGCAGAAGAGAAGAATGAGGTGGGATTTGATAGCTGCTTTCAACTACCTGAAAGGGGGTTCCAAAGAGGATGGATCTAGACTGTTCTCAGTGGTACCAGATGACAGAACAAGGAATAATGGTATCAAGTTGCAGTGGGGAAGGTTTAGGTTGGATATTAGGAAAAACTTTTTCACTAGGAGGCTGGTGAAGCACTAGAATGGGTTACCTAGGGAGGTGGTGGATTCTCCTTCCTTAGAGGTTTTTAAGGTCAGGCTTGACAAAGCCCTGGCTGGGATGATTTAGTTGGGGTTGGTCCTGCTTTGAGCAGGGGGTTGGACTAGATGACCTCCTGAGGTCCCTTCCAACTCGGATATTCAATGATTCCATGATCTTTTCCTTTAGCTGTAAACTGGAGATGACACCAGCTTCACAAGAAGTTGTTAAGCTAAGGCAAAGGAGCCTGTAAGTCCTACTGAGACCCTCGGATAGGAAGTGCTAGAGAACCGTAAAATATTATTAATTGTGTTCGTTTATATAGTATTAGCAGACAGTTCTGCAATGAGTAGGGGTCCCAAAGGAATGGACCCTGGCTACTCAAGAATGCTACACGCTGCACAGTGGTGGTTTTGGATTTCTCAGCCGTGGTTTCATTTTTTAAAGCCCAGCCTTTGTCTAGGCTTCCTGTTGAAACATTGTTGCAGAGTAACTTAACCTGGCCCAGGCAAGGATTGAGTTTTGATTATGATGCTAACGTCTGAATGAGATGCATAGTTAATTAGTCTGCCTTATTACATTTCAGTCCTACACAAGTAACATAAAGAGCAGGCGGGAGCCAAAATGCATCGTAAAGAAATCAGGATTATACCCTTCTTTTTTATTTTTAAGCCAACAAAGGAAGATTTGCAGAGATATTACTGCGGTGAGATCAGTGATCTCTCTCATTGATGGTCTGCAGCCTTGTCAGAAGTAGCCTGAGGTCAGCTAAGGAATGTGCTGGACCTAATCTTGTTCATATGGAATCCCCAGACTGATTTCTTTGCAGTGCTGTGTTCTTTACTCTTGCGACTAGTGTTGAAATCTAATATTTCAGCACTGTGCTAAGGTATGGATGGGTGGTAAGGGTTTAGGGCCTGTGATGTGCAGGTTGGTCTACTTGATGACTTAGATTTTAAGATTTCTGACCTTAAAATCTATGAGTCTATCTGCAGTATAGAGTCATTAATACATACCATTTGGGGAGAAAGGGGACAAGACACAGGAGATAATTCAGATTCATTATGAAGTATCCCCTTTTTGCAGCAGTAGCAGTCAATAGGCACAGGCGCATACACACACACACACACTATATACGATTGTTTATATTATGTCACTGTAAGAGAAAAGAGTGAAATACTGGACTCTATGCTACACATCACTGAGGGTGAATGCTCTGATGGTGAGCAGTTACTGGGAGTCAGGACTCCTGGATTCTGCCATTGTCTCACTTGGGCAAGTCCCTTCCCCTCTCTGTGTCTCCTGGAATGTCTAGACTGCACTCGGAGTATGATTGTTATTTATGCAGACCAATGGTATAGTCCAGGGTAAATGCAGGTAAACGCATCATTTGGGGAATCTAGAGTTTAGAGTATGTTTTTGTTTTTACCACTTCACCATTGCTGTAGCCACACCTAAACCAGCTTTAATCTAGCTAGCTCTGGTAGAGAAGCCGTGAAGGTTGGGCCGTACCAGTCCACCCGGAACCCTGGGTGATTCCTCAGTTGACTAGCCTGCTCTGAAGCCAGTGCGGTCATGACTTCACTGCACTGGGTCCTGAGCTAGATGGATGAAAGCTAGCTCAGGTATGTCGACAGGAGCTGCAATGCAGACATAGCCTCGGTTTCTTCATCTGCAACATGGGTCCAATGACAGCACCTGGCTATTGCACAGGTGCGCTGGGAGAATTGATAGATGTTTGCAAAACACTCGAACGTCCCTGCATGAAAGATGCTCCAGAAGTGTCACACTCTTTCCCATTGCACGTTTATTCCTGTTCTAAATGGGACCAACACACAACTCCCTGGCCAGTTTCAGCTGGGTCGCTCTTGTGTGATACAATTCAAGGTGCACCGGGAGGGCTGCGTGATACCCAGAGCACGGCCACAAATAAATTGCATGAAAGATCCCTGGTGTTTTCCCATTCACTTTGCAGGATAAGCAGGGAGGCACTTCTGTTGTCATTCCTTCAACTTTGTGTGCACTTTTCATCCGAGGAAAATGAAATTCTTGCCTTATGGCGCCAGCGTGCCAGAACTCCACTGACCTCTATAACCACACAAGATTTAGTGGTTGCTTTATTTCAGCTGTAATGAGGCTTTGTAAACCACTAAAAGCCAAACGTTTTATTCTCCTTTAACTCTTAGTAGATCATGGGAAATAAATAACAGAACAAATGTTATGGCTGCGCTTGCAGCTGAATTGAAAATTCTCTTTAAATAACCCAACATCTGAAGCGGGTTAAATAATGGCATTGAAATCAGGTGGACACTGAGTGGCACAAAGGGAAATTGGCCCTGCTTTCACTCTGAAAAGCAGGGACCAAGCTGGGCAGAGATTTGGGGAAATGTGCTAATTTGCATGGAGTCAAATTCATCCCTCTGCAGAGAGCTCACTTTCCTGCAGTCCTTACTCAGGCATAACTGCTATTGGCACCAGGGAGTGAGGACTCCAGGACGAGACCAGTGGAGAATCTACAAGGAGGAACATGGTTTCCTCCACTTAGAGGCACCCCAACTTTTCAGGCTGGGATTCATTGTCAATGACAAGCTTTTGCTTGTGAAATCTCGTTGGCTTTATGGTCTGCTCCCTCAGCCTAGTGAAAGTTACACCAGTAGAGAAGGCCAGCATGAGGGCTTCGACATTATTTGGGCATTATTCACTAGTAAATGCTATTCAGTTATGACATTCCCTGAGAAATAAACCAGAGGAAGATTTGCGTTCCCTCCTCTTTGATTCATGTTTGCTAAATCGAAGTATATTTGACTACTAGGGCCATAGTCTGTTTAAGATCATGCTACTATCATTGCAACTAAAGGCCCAATCCTGCTCCCATTGAAATTCGGGGCGGGGGTTTGCATTGTTTTCAATGGGAACCGAGAACAAGCGAAGAGTAATCTCATATGCCAGACTGATTTATAAGTGAACACATACAAGATTCTAATGCTACCCCGAAACCTTAATTCAGATTAAAAAATAGATATATCAGGGATCTCATGGATTTTAATGGCTGTAAAGAACAGATATCCACAATGGGAATTTAGGAGGGACAATAATAAAGTTGAAAGAGTTTGTTTTTAAACAGAGCACTTTCTTTGAGAGAAGATTTTTTTAAAGACAATTTTCTCTGAACACTTGTGAAAATGGACAGAACAGGCTTCCTAGACTCAGGGTTTGTCTATGCTGTGGAGACTATACGGGGGCAGTTATGCCAGGATAGCATCCTAGTGTAGATGTAGCCTACCTCGAAAGAAGTGTTTTTTCTGTCAGTGTTTAAACACTGTGTTGAACCTCCCCAAACGAAGTTGGCTACATCAACAGAAGTTCTCGTCCGTCAACACAGTTGCATCTGCACTGGGGGTTACGTTGACATAGCTATGACTGTCAAGGGTATGGTTTTGTTTAACATCCTTGACCAACGTAGCCAAGCCTGATGTAACTTTAAAGTGTGAACCAAGCTTGAAAGTGTGTTAATGTCTTATCATTCCGATGAAAGGGAATCTGACACGTATGTTATTTGCGGGTTCCACAGTTCATCTGGGCAGCTTGTAAGTAGACATCCAAGATCACAGGAATTAACACAGCCACCATTCTGCCCACATTATGTAATGACTGAGCTAAGGAGAAGTGAGTACTTAGAACTCTGGTGAGCCAATTAATTTTGAACTACTGGAAACATCTTGCTATGGGCTTAATTTACTGCATGGTTGATTATGGTATGTGTGGTGATCAAACGGGGGAAATGGCAGCGTGTCAACGGAATGGGGATGACTTTATGAAATACCTTCCATTGACCATCATGATCAGGAACCCAGGATGGTGCATTGTGATTGTACGTGGCACTACACACCCACACAGAGATCAAGACCCTGCCCTGAGGTGCTTACAGGCAAAGAACTGAACCCCGTCCCATAGATTCTGAGTCCATAGATTCTGAGTCAGCATCCATAGGTAGCCCTGTTTCTTGGGGTTCGACTTTATTGATAATTCAGTATAATATTACAGGAACTGCCACCTCAGTTTCCTCCCAAAACTCAGCTGTGCCTAGAGCTCCCCCAGGCTCTTCCCTGTCCTCGCCTCCCTCAAGGACTGCATCTAGAGTCATGATAAGCAGCCGCACCTGCCACAACAAGCCAGCATTAATCAATCAGCGTTGCCCTGCAGGGCTCAGCACCTGCTAACAGGATAGGTCAATAGCAGAGTACAGCCCCTGGGTTACAGGCCTGTTTCTGCATGCCTTGCCTGGATGGCTTGGAGACATCTCTCTATGGATCTGAAAACGGCCGGGCAGTGTTTCTGTGATGCTGTGAGTCTACGAGGCAGGGCTTGTTCATTTATAAAAGCCATACAGTTTCATCACAGGTTATTCTGTTCTGTGGGATAGTCACCAGGAAAAGGTCAACTTTCACAGCTTCCTGGAAGTCTTTATAGACATCAAGGTCACTATTTACACTCCCAAGGGGTTTGTTTCCTCTATCCCTCTCTCATCATGGGTGACCCTTCAGCACAGCAGAGGACTTAGTGTTCAGTAGCCTGTGATCCTCATGGGTTCACTGATTACCTCCAGCTTTGACCTCCTCTCCCTCCTCTCTCTCTCATATTGTTGGGACTATCCCTCTTTTACTCAGATTGCTTCCCCCATCTGTTTAGAGCTCCTCTCCTTCCTACTGACCCCACGGATCCTGAATTACTTCCTGCTATTTAAGCCTTGCCTTTTTCTCTATAGCCTTTAGCTGACACCGTATTGAGGAGCATTGGCTAGAACTACACATCTCAGCGTGTGCTACCTCCTCCTGCTTCCTGATGCACAGACAGAGTTCTGGTGCATGGCTTAGGTGAAGTGTTCTTCTCGGAGCAGAGGAGAATAAAAAGCCCAGGATCTCGGAGAGGGGTGTCCCAGAGGAGAGAGTTTGTGTTTCTCTAGTCCCCCCAGGATCAGTCTGTAAGTCATCTACCAGGATAGGGATGCTCTCCCTGATATTGTGACCACAAAAAAGCGAGGAGGGGCTCAGCAAGAAAGTGACAACTGAGCTGGTCAGCCCCGGCTTTATTGACACTCTCTCCCTCCAGGCCAGGCAGACAGGAAAAAGCACGGAGAGTGGAAATCCATGTTCATCCCAGGTGATCCTGGGGTTTCATGGGCCACACCCACTGTCAGTTTTACGGTGGAAGAAATGGGAAAGTCAGGCCCTCGATCCCTCCCAGTAATAAAATGAGTGTCGCTAGCAGGCATTGCAGGCTGTCCCTTCAGCTGGCTAGGAATCATCTCATCTCTGGCAACCTATATTTGTTTTTTTTTCTTCTTGAATACAGGAGACGAAGCTTTGGACAGTCAAGAATTCGAAGCCCGTCAGTGCTTTTGTCCACAGCTCCAGTAACTGGCAAGCAGGCTTTCCCACACTTCATTCCTGACTGAGTGGAACCCCCCTTCGCCTGGGAACTGGAAAAAGAGTGCTAACGTCTCTATTTATGCTATAATGTGGTAACGAGCTTTGGTTGTTAGTCTCTTCATTGCCAGGCTGCAATATGCGGAAATGGTTTTGAAATTCCACCGTGGTTTTCTCTCAAATTGCCCACAAATGACTGAATTTGGACCACCAGCCTTAGCTGGCTAACGTCTTGGTTGCTCTGAAAACCTGTTCCAGAAGGGAGGGGCATTGGAAAATGGGTAGTCTGATTTATATTTTTTGACAGGGAGGGAGGATCTTTATCTTTCTGAAGAATTATGACTGGGCAACAAAATGGCATATTGATAAATGCAAAGTAATGCACATTGGAAAACATCCCAACTATCCATCTAAAACGATGGGGTCTAAATTAGCTGTTACCACTCAAGAAAGAGATCTTGGAGTCATTGTGGATAGTTCTCTGAAAACATCCATTCAATGTGCAGCGGCAGTCAAAAAAGCAAACAGAATGTTGGGAATCACTAGGGAAGGGATAGATAATAAGACAGAAAATATCTTAAATGCCTCTATATACATCCATAGTACACCTCAAATCCTTCATGCAGATGTGGTCATCCCATCTCAAAAGAGATATATTGTAATAGGAAAAGTTTCAGAAAAGGGCAACAAAAATAATTAGAGGCATGGAATGGCTGCCATATGTGGAGAGATTAATAAGACTAGGACTTTTCAGACTGGAAAAAAGACAGCTAAGGAGGGATAAGATAGAGGTCTATAAAATCATGACTGATGTGGGGAACATAAATAAGGAAGTATTATTTACTCCTTCTCATAACACATGAACTAGGGGTCACCAAATGAAATTAACAGGCAGCAAGTTTAAAACAAACAAAAGGAAGTATTTTTTCCCACAATGCACAGTCAGCCTGTGGATCTCTTTGCCAGAGGATGTTGTGAAGGCCAAGATTATAACAGGGTTCAAAAAAGAGCTAGATAAAAGCATCAATGACTATTAGCCAGGATGGGCAGGGATGGTGTCCCTAGCCTCTGTTTGCCAGAAGCTGGGAATGGGTGACAGGGGATGGATCACTTGATGATTCCCTGTTCTGTTCATTTCCTCTGGGGCACCTGACATTGGCTGCTGTCAGTAGACAGGATACTGGGCTAGATGGATCTTTGGTCTGACCCAGTAGGGCCGTTCCTATGTTCTTCTTCTTTCTTCTTCTGACCTATTTCTCTTATTACCCACAATATTCCTTCACCCAGCTTCCCCCTCTTCCTCTTAGGTTTGTCAACACTCCAAAGCAGGGGTCCTTTAGTTTTAGATCCATAGAACAGGCTCACCACTGCCAAATTAATTTCCTTTTCGGAAGTCGAAGTTCTTTGTTCCATGATGTGAAACTGACACAAGAACAGCATGAAACTTGAAAATGCGGTGAGTTCTCCGGGGGTGTAGAATAGCACCTCTCCGCTTGTGCTGTTAGTTATGCCAATGGGCGTGGCACAGAAGGAGGCTGGTTTTTAGTAACAGTTTATCTTGGGGGTGAGGGCAGGATGCTTGTTTACATTTTTACATTGTTTTTTGCTGTGAATTTAGGCAGGGGTTTTCAAAAAGACCTAAAGGGGTTAGGTGTCCAGCTCCTATTGAATTGCAAAATCTTATTGAAAAATCCTAATAATCTATTTGCTCTAATAGATCTAAATTCTTCCTGATAGTCAATCTGTACTTACTGTTTCTTCTTCGGAATGGATGTCACTGGGCAGAGCCAACTGGGCCACCCTTATGCACTTTGAATCCACGTTGTCCCACTGATTCCAATGGCACTACTCACTTGAGTAATCTCTACTCGGTGTGATAGTTACAGAATCCGGGCCCGAGAGAGAATAAACGTGAGGCCCCAGAATATTAGTTTTGTAGACTCGTTTTCCATAATAGATCCACCTATGTTTATCCAGACTAGGAAAATCATCGAGTTTGGGTCAAGTTTAGCGAACACAAATGAGTTATGCCTGCCTTAAGTTTGTCTACTTTTTCCTAGCGTAGATGCAAGATGCTCACATTTTAGCATCACAAGTTATAACTAGGTTATTTCTGACTAAAATCAAATAAAGGTGTTACTGGATGAACAGTAGGCACAGTGGTCAAGTTTAAGTGAGGCTGAACCAGTTCATATTAACTCAGCCTAACCTAACCTGGCCTTTTCCCTACTCCAGACAAGCCAAAGAGACCAGATCCTCTTTTAGATCCCCCAGTGCATTCTAGGAACACACAACCTTTACCAGTTCTTTACGTGGAGCACTGCAGGGTGTTACAATAGCAGGCCAAGAAACTAGCAGCAGTTGTTATGCAAACCTGAAGAGGCCCTACAGGGAGAACCCACCGGGTGAGGAGCTTGTCCCATAGATGAGAAATAAGCATCATGATAGTAAATGAAGTAAATCTACAGGCTGAAGGAAGGGGTCTGTGTTATTATATGCAGTGTTGTTGTAGCCGTGTCAGGCTTGGGGTATTAGTGAGACAAGGGGGGTGAGGTAATATATTTTATTGGACCAGCTTCTGTTGGTCAGAGAGACAAACTTTGGAGGATCCGAGGAAGAGCTCTGTGTAAGCTTAGCCTGGAGCATAGTTTGCAGAACCTCAAGGACTGATGAGTCCAGGCCAGGACATACATGTCCTGTATGGCATGGCAATACTGGATAACTCACACTGGTTTGTTAGTTTGGGAGCAAGAGCGCCAGGGAGAACTACAGTGTCTTGCCTATGGCCAGACACTATAGAATCCCCTCTAGACTCAGTTCAAACGAGTCCTGTCCCTTCTCTACCCGTAGAGGAGACCAGATGATCCATTGCAGAAAAACTAGCATTGGCAGCACCATTCAGTTGAGGCTATGACTTCCCCAGAAGTTTGGGGGTGTCTGAATCTGGCATTTTGAACCAGGCCCTTCCCTAAAATGAAAATAATTGAAATGGCTCTTTACTGCGGTGTTTAAATGAGCAATTTTGGACTCCGTGTTCTCCAGCTCCAAACAAGCTTTTCTATGCGCCAGTGTTGAGAAGAGCTGCCCTGACAAACACAAACCCACATTCCAGACCTGCTGCTGATCATGTCTAATAGGCCAGACGCCCTCACTCTTACAGCGGTACGTTCTGCGTTAGCAGCAGCAATACATTTCTGTTCTTAACCGTCTGGCCTCCAGCGTCAGCGTTAATATTATTTTGATAGAAAAGCATCTGTTTGGACCCAGTATCATATTCCAAAAGCAGACAGATCATGTACCGGCAGCCCATCTCTGCTGATGACATGTACGGCAACAGGGAAATTGTGAAGCTCAATTTTACACCTAATTTAACATGAGCTAATATGTCTATGTGAGTTTCCTACTGTTATAGAGTTCCACTCGGTGTCTCTGACAACCATTTCCCTTTTTGTCTAGGAAGCGCTTTACAATGGCTTCAAAGCCTTTTTGGGTTTCTTATTTTAACTCCTTACTTGCTAGGCGAGTAGTGTTTACACTTGACAGTATTTTATAAAGACCAGCTGAGCCCTCATGAAGAGATTTCAGAAAAAGCCTGGTTAGAACCCAATCTGTCTGTGGATTCTCACTGACTGGCCCCTTTGTTTGCTTGTTATTCTTAGTCGGGGGAGTTTCATCAATGTAAACTTTGGCCCTGATCCTGCAACTACTTCACACATGTGCCTACTTTTAAACAGGTGAACAGTCCCATTGATGTCAGTGAAAAAGAGTAAAGCCAAACGTGTATTTGCAGCCCCAGGGCCCTTGTTATGCACCTGACTGCAGAAGCGGGGCCTTTTGTTCCATAAGAAATGAACACTTCCTATGTCTCACTCGCCCCTGAACTGGTTGTCATCAATGAATGACCGCTTCAGCCGCAGCATCAGTGATGCCGGGAAGGAGCACCACGTCAGGCAGGGAAGATATAACTGGTGTTTATATGAGTTCTTAAGCAACCGCACTCCTTAGACTGTAAGCTCTTTGAGGCCGGGCTATTTTCTTATTGCTCTGTCTCTGGGGCTGTGAAAGCAGGGATGACTATTAACGATCCTGTTTTATGATGACTCTCCTGAGTAATAAAATTAAGGTGAGAAAAAAAAGCCCAGAGAAAATGTAAGAAACACATATAGTTTGCTTTGACTTGGATGATTTTCAGGAAGCTAACTATGCCACTCCAATGAATCTGTGACCAGGCAGCCTTGCCAACCTACCCTACAGACACAGTCCACACAATATTAAGGACCTCTTCTTGGAGGTTCCCTTTATTAGCAAACAAAACAATAGTATGGTGGCATAAAGATCAGCCAAAGCCTTCTTCCCAGGCTTAGCTACACCTAGTAATCCTCCCCCTAGACTCTCAGCCCACACCCTAGATCTTCCCCACCCAAAAGTCACTCCCACTTCCATAAATAGCTTAACCCTTTCCCAGTAGGATCAACACCTTCCAACAGACTGGAACTGTTTCAAGAATATGCCACTAACTTGTAATTAACTCTAAACACAGATTGTGTACTGTGGGTCAAATCCTTCGCACTTTACCCGTCCTGGGGAGTAGGATCCATCTGAGGAAGGCAAACAGGATTCGGCTGTGTCTACCTCCCCATGCATGGCATTGAAATGCAAACCTCGGCTCAGGGAGATTATATACTTCTAGTGAATGTCTGAATTTACACAGTTTCTGAAATGTAACTGCAATGCCATCTGTCCTGCAAACTTGCCCATTACCAGCATCCATTGCAGAAT
This sequence comes from Dermatemys mawii, assembly GCA_007922305.1. Taxonomy (NCBI): domain Eukaryota; kingdom Metazoa; phylum Chordata; order Testudines; family Dermatemydidae; genus Dermatemys; species Dermatemys mawii. Next base: position 4,697,387 of record ML677381.1, on the reverse strand, counting down.
TGGGGCTCATTATTTTTAAATACGGACTAAGATTACATTTTTGGTGCATCAAAGTGCAACCCCTTCCATACAATCCAACACCCAATCCTTATCTGGAGGGAAACAGTTCGGTCCCTCATGTTCTAATCACATACACCAACACTTGGAGATCCTCCTGTTTCTGCCACACCCACAAGGATGACTCCATTATAAACATACAACCGAATATGCCGCCGTCTTCAGATCCCCAAGGGCAGAGAGGAGATACAAGTAAGAAGAAGGCAATACAAATTGGTTCTTCTCCCATAGCTGGGGGTGGGGAGAGTTTCCCTTTTCCTGGGAGGGCCTATTCGTAAAGTCTGAGTTGCTGGGAAAAAAATTGATCTGCCTCTTGGATTCCCAAGTCCATCGGATCGCTTCTGGGATTATGTTACGGCATATGTGTCAGGATACTGCAGCGTGGTGTCACAGCTGGCCATCCCATTAATAACAACAATATTTGGTTTGAGCTGTCTTAATTGAAACCATGGCTGCGGGAGCTTTTGTTAGGATGATTATTTGAATTTATTTTTAATCTTACGCAAATGTGCTCCACACCCCCTTCCCCTCCTCCTTGTACAATGGTTATTACTTTAGGACATCTGGTTTCACAGCTCCACGCAGGCATATTTCCACCATATAGCTCCTCGCTTGTTGACAGGGCAGAATTTTTTAATATGGGGTTACTATCATCCAGACTTCCTTCACCTCCTCATTTACGTGACGGGTCCCTCTAAATGGTCCCTCAGTGCCTCTGGCTTCAATCCACGAGCCCAGTTTTATTAGCTCTCATACAAGACACCTAGACGTCTGATTTTCTGCTCCCCGTCCCTCTGACATGAAATCCGAGCTATAAACAGGAACAGGACCAAAATGTCTTTTTAAAAATGGTCTGTTCCATAGAGGACTCTGAGGGCTACATGTCATGGGACATCCCTCCTGGTTCCCTGCTGGGGCTTTGGGACAACCAAAGCAGAGACAGCTCCCAGGGGATAAGAATGCACATGGAGCACAGAGTCCGCGGTGACAGGACTCTGGGAGGTTAGTTGGTACACCCTGAAGCCCCGGGCTGGGCAGATGTGATCGATAAAGTGGAAAGTTACACACCAAACTGTTCCCTCTCAGCACTTTGATCTGGGAAGCTCCCAGTGAACAAGGCCACACGAGGGAAATCTCATCAGATCTTGCAAGTCAAGTATGGCCAGGCTTGGCATTCTGAACAAGCTTAAGTTGGATTCATTCTTCCAGCAAAATAGAAGTGGTCCCAACATCTCATCTTTCAGGTATCTTCCCCCGACTCCTCCCTTAAGCTCCCTCTGGTGTCTCCATCTATGTATCGCATTTGTTTTCTCTGCCTAGGTTAAGTTCACCTTAAACACCACACTTGATCAGTACTGGCATGGGGGACCTCCAAGGAAAGCCAGAGTGCTATAAGAAGTGGCTTGGATGGGACTCAGTCACTGACACTCTGGAGCCCATTGTGACCCACCACTCCAGCAAGGTGTTATGGGCTCTGTGCTCCTGGCAGAGATGAGACCCTCCATTTGCAAGACCAAAGCTGTTAGCTTCAAGCTCCTGACCAAATTCCAAAAGCACGTTGCCCATCCAAATTCCCTAGGTAGTTTCAGTGGGATACGTATTCCTCCTAAAATTTCTCTTACTGACTCTTGCATGGCATTCCTCACGGCGAAGCCACTATTAATTTCCACAGAAGAGAGAACTGTGTTCAAGTAGCATCTAGATACCATGGTTCTGAGCACGGCATGGATAGCTATGGAGGGAGGGCGAGAGAGAAAGAAATGTGGGATATAGTCCCTGTCTATATTGTTTTAAAAGCATTCCGAGGTCCTGTAGGTTGAATTTATCATCTTTATAAATTCAAGCGATATACCTGAGTTTGCTGCTAAGCCAGACATAAGGCTCCAAAGGAATTCACCAAGATGGGGCCAGATCCTCCCATCACTGGGAGTTTTATGTAAAAATCTAAGGCAGGATCTGGACATAAACATATGGAAAATAGGGTTGCCAACTTGGTAATATTGAAAAACTGGACATGCCACCAGGAGTGCCGGAACCTCCCCTGGCCTGCCTCTTCCCCTCAAGGCCCTACGCCTGCCCCACCTCTATTTTCCCCAAAGCCCCACCTTACCCCACCCCTGCCCTTGCCCCTGCCCTGCCTCTTCCCCTGAGGCCCTGCACCCATCTCCTCCTCTTCCCCCACCCCACCACTCACTGCTTTTCCCCTCCCACCCCACTCTCCCACCTGGGTCAGGAGGGACTTGCCCGTGGAGCTGGGGCTGGGAGCCCGACGAAGGTAGGAGGCAGCCCCATCTGAGTAGGGGCTGGAGTGGATGATGACCGGCACCTCCTCCTCTCACAGTAAGCAGACTTTGGGTGTCCGGTCAGTAGATCTGACTGGACACTGTCAGGTCTCCCTGTCAACTGGACTTTCTGTTTGAAAACCGGGCACCTGGCTACCCTAGTAGTAAAATGAATAGTGTAACCATGCCCAAAATGCAGCCACTTCATCATGAACCAGGACAGTGTGTAAGATGGCACCACATCACCACAATCTTATTATCACAGCAATGCCAAACTGATAATGCACAGAGAACGAAACGGGGTTCTGACTCATGGAAGAGCTGGAGGAAAGGGGGCAGGTAGCTTTGCGGTAGTGGTAGTAGTGGTGTAGCGGAAGAGGCAGGACTTAGGGTGCCTTGGCCACAGGGCTAGAGCTTTGTTACAGTGGGTCTCCCTCAAGACAACAACCTACCTTTGGAGACCTATAGCTGGATGAGTTCTACTGTTACAGGCCGCAAGCGGGAATCCCCCCCGATCATGTCTTTAATGCTCAAAAAAATATAAAAGCCCCAATTTCCCCACATCAAAGGTCAGATCCCCATGCTGCCAAACCTGCCGGCGCCTAAATAATAATGATGTGACTGAAGATCTCATATCTTTCTGCCCAGAACATCCATGCGTTCATTAAATACCCAATTCCAGTGTCTTCCCTTCCTTCCCCATTCTCATCTGTGCTATTTCTAGGGATTTGCAGTGACACCACTCAGTCTGGCCAGACTGAGACGGGGAATGCCACAGCTTGCTGCTGTCTGCCAGTGACCTTGGAGCTCCAGCGGGGGCGTCATCCCTGTTGCTCAGAGTCCAAACGAATCTCCCTTTGGGGGGGGGGGGGGGCGCGCGGAGCAGCCACCATGGTTTGCCGGTTCTGTAAGTTCAGTCGGAATCAATAGATGCTTTACATTAACCTAGCTGGAGCTTTTCATCACCCAGCTTTGGAGTGTTTTGCAACTATTAATTAACCCTTCCAATGCTCCTTGGAGGTAAATGTTACCTCCATTCTACAGGTGGGAGGGCTGGAGCACAGGAAGGTTAAGATGTGACTTGCCCAAGGCTATCCAGTGGGATCAAACTGAGAGGTACTATATAAAGGAGGCAGGTAAATGGGTGTGATTTATAGTCAGACTAAGGGAGTGTAGAGAGACAAGGTCGGGAAGATCATATATTTATTGGACCAACTTCTATGGATGAGAGAGACTAACTTTCGAGCTCCACAGACCTCCTCTTCAGGTCTGGGAATCGTGGTTGGAGTGACCAGACAGCAAATGTGAAAAATTGGTTCAGGGGGTGGGAGGTAATAGGAGCCTGTATAAGAAAAAGACCCCAAAATTAGGGCTGTCTCTATAAAATTGGGACATCTGGTCATGCTAATTGTGGTCTACATAACAGACCTATATTGGTGTTACTACATTGTTCTGGGCTATGAAAAATGCAATGGATTATAGAGTGTTGTAATAAGGGAGAGTAGGTTAGTTGATTTTGCAGACTGAGTGGATCAGAAGAAGGCATGAGTTATGTTAGCTTGGATTCTGGTTCAGTTCAATATCTTCGTCAGTTATCTGGATCATGGCACAGAGAGTACACTTATAAACTTTGTGGACGATAACAAGCTGGGAGGGACTGCAAGAGCTTTGGAGGACAGGATTAAAATTCAAAATGATCTGGGCAAACTAGAGAAATGGTCTGAAGTGAATAGGGTGAAATTCAATAAGGACAAATGCAAAGTACTCCACTTAGGAAGGAACAATCAGTTCAACACAGACAAAATGGGAAATGACTGCCTAGGAAGGAGTTCCGCGGAAAGGGATCTGGGGGTCATAGTGGATCACAAGCTAAATATGAGACAACAGTGTAACATTGCTGCAAAAAAAAGCAAACATCATTCTGGGATATAGTAGCAAGAGTGTTGTAAGCAAGGCATGAGAGGTAATTCTGCCCCTCTACTCTGTGCTGGAGTACCGTGCCCAATTCTGCACACCACATTTCAGGAAGGATGTGGACAAATTAGGGAGAGTCCAGAAAAGAGTAACAAAAATGATTAAAGGTCTAGAAAACATGACCTATGAGGGAAGATTGAAAAACTTGGGCTTGTTCAGTCTGGAGAAGAAAAGACTGAGAGGGGACATGAGAACAGTTTTCAAGTACATAAAAGGTTGTTATAAGGAGGAGAGAGAAAAATTGTTCACCTTAACCTCTGAGGATAGGACAAGAAGCAATGGGCTTCAATTGCACCAAGGGTGATTTAAGTTGGACATTAGGAAAAACTTGCTCTCACTGTCAGGGTGGTGAAGCACTGGAATAAATTGCCCAGGGAGGTTGTGGAATCTCCATCGCTGGAGATTTTTAGGAGCAGATTGGACAAACACCTGTCAGGGATGGTCTAGATAATACTTAGTCCTGTAATGAGAACAGAGGACTGGACTAGACAACCTCTCGAGGTCCCTTCCAATCCTACTATTCTATTATTCCAATGTCCGAATTTGGTCCAACGAGTCAGTGACAACACTAGGAATAGACCCCAGGATTTTTCATTCTCATGGCCCACCTCTAACCACCCACTTTGATTGATTCTATAGCTCTAGGCCAAGTAGCCCCAGTTTCCACCTCTAGGTTGAACTCAGACACACCAGGGGCCAGATTCAACTCCACTGAAATCGACGGAGTGGCACCTGCTTACACCAGGTCTGAATTTGGCCCATGTTTTGCTTTGAACTACCAAACAACACAGAGGGCAGAAAATAAAATTATTGCTCTGTTTACAAGCAGAATTTCCTTTACACCCTTGGGTTTACTGGTTACTGGGAAATACGTTTTACAAACCATTTTCTATAAAGGACTTGTTTTCAGCTAGTTTTATATAGTAGCTTTTGTTCATATAAAACATTTAGAAGGCTACTTTCCCCCCACACACCCCTTAATACTTATGGGAGGTATTACAGCGTGAAATATATCTTCCACTGGCTGGGCTATGTTGTGAAGCTAAAATGAGCACAGTAAATTCTGAGAAGGAATTTGTTTAACCTATAACCTTAAAGTAATAAGTGGAGTGCTAAATGTTTTGGCACACACTGATATATTTTTATAACACTTGGCAAGGCTGCTAGAAGTCTGAAAGAAAAACTGAACGCTGGAGAAACTGCTCTCTGCATCTCTGTATCTTCAAATCACTGCTTCTCTGCCTGGCTCACACAGCCCTTCAGTCCAATTCTACGCAAGTCTGAGCGTTAGCACCGTACCTTGGGCGATAAGACAAACCAAGTCCCTCTGATCACGCTATGTTTCATGCTTCAGCTTGGATCAGGGCTGCAGATGGGGTTGCATTCATTCGAGTGGCCAAGTATGGGAACTTCTTTTGGTGCAGAAATTGTGATTGGGGCGGGGGGCTGGTTTGCAGAGTGGCGATGGCTGACTTCGTTCCCACGTTGGAGGGTCAGATTGTCCCAGCACACTTTGTCCCGATTGTTTGGTTCAGTTCATTTTTTTATTCCCCCCGCAGTTAATTAAAACTCTTTGGAAGGTTTATGGCGAGGAGGGAAACCAAAGCTCCGCTTGCTTCTTTTCCATCGATGATGGGATCATTGTGGGCTTCACACCCGTTCTTTGGACAGTGATGGAGCAGCACCTTGAAACTTACCCTGTCTCGGGTGGGAGTGGAAGCACCTTACCTGCACTTCTATTTCCTGCTCTCCCATGGACTCACTGTGTGACCTTGGGGACTCACCACCTCCACAGACCACAGTGACCCTGAGTCTGATCTCCTTTTGAGAACGTCTCCAGAATAACCCCTGGGGCAGATCTTTTAGAAAAACATCCCACCTTGATTTTAAAATGGTCACTGATGGAGAATCACCCCCCTGTTCCCCCCACGACTCTTGGTAAGCTGTTCCAATGAGGCATGGTTTCTACCTCCTGCTCAGGGTCTCCTCAGAAAGGTGGAATCCTCCTTTGAGAGGACTATCCCATAACACTCGCTTCCCATCCCAAGGGAACATTAAAAGGGGCACCAGGCAATGAGCTGGAATTTTACACCTCCTTCCCCATTATATTTTCTATTAGTAATAGACTCTGAATCACCCCCTGGATGATTTAGTAGATTTCATATTTGTTAGCTCATTGGCCGAGTCACCACCGGGCTGCAGTCTCCTCTTTGGAACGCCGTTGACTCTCTGGGAAATTACAGAGCCCTTGGCCTGGTACAGAGCAAACCGTGTGCACTGTAATCAGAATCAAGCCCTCCACAGATAATGAACAGAGATATTATGCGGCTATAAATTCCAAGGGAGTTAGGTATTTGTCTTGTAACGGGTTCAGGTGGGGTTGGGTGTATCAATGAGTGTAATTATGAGAAGCAGGTTAAATACAGGGATATGGAATCCTAGCGTGTTCTTTTGGTCAGTTTGAGTGTGGACATGACTTTGTCGCTATGAATGGCTCTTGCAGCTCTCAATTATGTGAGTGACTTTACTTCTATTTATGGCCCTTGCAACCAGGGCCCAATCCCAGGCCCACTGAAATCCATGGCAGTTTTTCCATTGACTTTGAATTGAGCTCCCACCCACCTGCCAGTCCCCAGAACATTTTTTTGTTCATCTTATTTACAGCTGAATCCAGGGCAGGGCAAGTATCCTAAAAAGAGGTATTGGGCTCAGTGTAAGGGAAGCTGGATGAAATGGAACGGCCTGTGCTACACAGCAGGCCAGATCTAATGGGGCGAAGTCAATGAGACTTAAGCACAGGCTTAAATGTTTTCCTGCCTTGGTGCCTTAATTCTATGAATTTTCACCTGCACACTACAAACCAGTGGCCAAGAAAGTCAGACCAGAGACCAGCTAATGAGCCCGTGTCCCAGTATCAATCCCCTCGAACCGTTTGCTCTCTCTACACATCATAGCGTGTGCCCCCTCCCCCCCAGGAAGACCAGCACAAATGGAGCGGTGGAGAGGAGGTTTCTTTGCTTTCTGTGCTGGGGAAGGTTCTGCTGGGGCAGGATGCACCGGCGGAGCGAGCAAACCTAATGCAGAAGAAAGTCTGCCTCTCCCAGGGTAGAATGGTTCATTTGCTGACTCATCGCAGCTTCCCTTTGTCTTCCCACAAAATTCCCCTCCCCTAACGGGGAGAGCAGGTGGAGAGTTGCTTGGAAGAGAAGATGGGTCATGAGTGGTGTTTGAATTAGGGGTCCTGGGAGAGCAGTCAGCACTCCCTGGCTTGAAGTGGTTTCCATTAGATACAGGGTTTGCAGTTTTGTTCAATGGCTTTCTGCCAACTGGGCCAAAATATCTACTATGCTCTCACATCTTCCCCAAACAGAGTCGCTGCTTGTTATAGCAACCGTGATGGCCGAAAGGGAGAGTCCCCCAGAGCAGCCAATGTTCTGTCTGTAATGTCCAGGGCGCACAGCCATGTGAAAATCCTTCCACGGGATAATAGGGGTGGCAGACCTCGGCGACAAGCCGCGAGCTCAGTCTGAGCCATTATTCTCTGCTTTGCAGATTCACTTCAGGTTGTTAACGCGTGAGCGGACTGAACGCAAAATGTTCCAGAGGAAATCATTAAAGTAGGGTGGAGTGACACAGAGCTGACTTAACATCACCTAGGAGAAAAAAGGCTTCCAGAAAGGAAGAATTCAGGAGAGCTCTAATGGCACCACACGCTGTTTGGGTGAGGAGGAGACTGGAGCCGATGTTCTCCTGGGCAAAGTTTGCAGGGAACTGACATTTGAGGAGATCCCCATGAATAAAATACAAGTCTTCCCAGTAAAACACATGAGGGACTCCTCCTTTATTGTTGACATTGATGAGGGTTTACAGGCAAAGTCACATTTAGGTCAGATTAATTCCTGGCATAGCTCAACTGACGTGACTAGAATTACATCGGGGGTGAATTTATATTGCCACAGTAGCAGATAGAGGCCCAAAGCTCTGAGCTTGGCCTCATTATCCTGGGCATTGTCCGGATACATAGTAAGAAACAGTTCCCTCCTCAAAGCGTTTGTAATCTTAATAGACAAGACAAAGGGTGTGGGGGAGGAAACACTGGTATTCCTAAAAAAAATGAACAAGGCATCCTTGTGGCACCTTAGAGGCTAACAAATTTATTTGGTCATAAGCTTTCGTGGATTAGAACCCACTTCATCAGAAGCATAGAGTGGAACATACAGTAGGAAGATATATATATACAGAGAACATGAAAAGATGGGGGTTGCCATACCAACTCTAACAAACAAATCAGGTAAGGTGGGCTATTATCATCAGGAGAAAAAAAACTTTTCTAGTGATAATCAGGCTGGCCCATTTCAAACAGTTGACAAGAAGGTGTGAGTAACAGTAGCGGGAAAATTAGCCTGGGGAAATTGTTTCAGTTTGTGTAATGATCCATTCCTCCCAGTCTTTATTCAAGCCTAATTTAATGGTATCCAGTTCGCAAATTAATTCCAGTTCTGCCATTTCTCATTGGAGTCTGTTTTTGAAGATTTTTTGTTGAAGAATTAGAGATTAGACGGTGGAGAGGACTGAAGCGTGTTTAGCATAAAACAATGTCCCACACCTCTCAGCACCCTGTCCCCTCTGCTTGTAGTCATCATCTCTTCTGTGTTTATACAGGGTCCAGCACAACGGGTCCCGATCCTTAATAAGGCCACTGGGCACTATCAGAATATAAATATTTCCAGCTAATAATTCCCCTTTCCCACCTTATGTTTGACTCTGGGGCAGGGACGGTGTCTTTCCACTGTACTTGGAAAATGCCCATCTCCCGGAATACAGTTAAAGAATAATAGTAACAATTTAGTACCCTGTAATTTTCTCGCTCTGAAGATACTTATACAATTAGTTGAAACCAATGCCCGAGTACTAAACCATACACCCGATATCACTGGCCAAAGTTTGGATTCCTAGCTAGACTTGGATCTCAGTTTAACATCTCAGGCCCATTTCAAGTTCTGTGCCACACTGAGCTCCAAAGGCAGCATTTCTGGTGGTTCTGTTGTATTCAGGTTCTTCTGGGCCTGGAGCTGTCCCAAGAAGAGTTGGGTTTAGTGTCCCTTGTTAAGATGGGGCAGGATAAAATAGCTTTTTTTGGCAGGAGAATCAATAATTCTGGGATCCTTCGATATTCAACAGAATTTTTTTATGCCTCTGAATAGTTTGCCATTTAAGTCCACTTTAGTTAGGGAAATGTTTAGCTGGCCATAAAAACCATCTCTTTACATTTTGAGGCAATGAGAGAATATAGGGAGAAATGCTAAATATACTGTGAAGGTTTGTTTTCTTGTGATGCTCTAAAATAACTTAGCCATTCATTCCACTGTAGGCATGAAGATGGGTAATACATTGTCTCCAAGTGTTGACTTTGGATCTTACAATCGAAGCCCATGAAAAGGGCTTGGATAATATTTACCCACTTTGGTATGCCTGTCTAGATTACATTAGTTCTTGGGGCTGCTCTAGCTTGAGAAAAGGAACTTCCCCAGCTGTTTTGGAACCTGGGGAGCAGGAATGAACCTTTCCACGCCGCCTGAACAAACAAAATATTAAATAGCTATGGTTTCCATCCGCAGAAATAGAGATGGGGACCAGGTGTCAAGTTTCCAGATTCCCGAGGGTAGTGCAGAGATGTTTGGCTGGTTCAGCCTGACAGATAGAGGAGACAAAAGTCATTTGCTCCCTTTCAGAAGTTACTGAAGGCTAAGGCTAAACTTTGCAAAAGTGGCCACTGATTTTTTTTGGATCCTTTTAAAGTGAAGGGCTTTCTGTTTGTAAACTCAGTCCACAAATGTATTCGGCATATGAAAGGTTGGAGGATGTCATTTTAGGGTCTGATCCTGCATAAAATTAGTACCAAGCAAAGTGCTTTAACATCGCTGGGACTACCCAGGATAGTAGGTAACGCTCAATATGAGTGTCAGAAATCAGGGCCTGCAGGAGAGCCAATCTCTGGAGGATCTAACGAGCTCAGCTGGCCTGTAGAAGTCTGCCTAATTGGCTACACTGTCTGATGAGCTGGAAGAGTCAGCAGGCTGGCTCTTAAACCAACAGCAGCTGCAGCAGTTCCATGGCTACTAAAAGCATTTGTCTGTAGCTGTGATAGCTTCTGCAATTGCTTGTTTCCTCCTCTGTTCCCTGCCCTGCCTCACTGCAGATAAGCCAGTTCTGAACCTGGGCGCTGATGCCTGCATTAACTGCTAGGCATGACTGTCCACGTCCCAGTTACTGACAAGAGTTGCTAAATTTTAGTCTTTAGTATTATCACTAATTTCATTATTATAACAAAAAATCATCTCTGGTTAATACATTAGCAACACCCTCCAGATAATAATGCCTGAATTATGGGCCTGAGCCAAAACCTGGAAAGTCTCCCACTGGTTTCAAAAGACTTTGGATCAAGCCCTGTGACAAGAAGAAAATGCCTCCAAGAAAAATGACTGTCTATTAAAAATAGCTTAATAGATCGACTTCCAGCTCTGTGCGGATGGGAACTGGCAACTCCTTAAGGGTCTGACAGCAAACAATAAAACCCAGGAAATTCACAGCTCAGTGGTCCTGAGGCACCAGGTCTAGTGAGACGCAAAACTATTTTCTCCATGATAGGAAAAAAGTGAAATATGCTGCTAGCCAAATGAGAGTCAGAGCGATTGGAGGCTGTGGCCGGGAGCTCTTTCCAGCCAATGGGACAGGCAGGGATATTTATTATTACTCAGGCACCGTTAGTATTTCACATGGGGATAAAATGGCACCCACTTGGTTCCTTGGTTGCCCATCTCAAATGAGAACAAGATTAAATAGAAGCATCATTTCCTGCAGACCGGAGCTGAGTTCTTGCCCCTCCAATGCCAGGTTTCTGAGTCTCTTTGCCGCTCAAAGCAATAGTTGGGGACGTCCCTTCGTAGTCTAAATCTTGGCTTGCCTCTGTGCCTTCTATTGTCCTCCTTGCATTCTCTTCAAGCCAGTGCCTCCTTTGAGCTAAGGCCCTCAGTTGTGCCAACCCATGCTGAATTGGGAGGTAGCTTTTGTCATGCAGATTGTGGCCCGTTGAGATAACACTATTAAATGTTTGCCACTGGGGTTTCCACAGCACACTGTAGGTAAAAAGGAGGAAAAAAAACAGGAGGCTGGGCTCTGTGTTCCCTCGGCTTTCTACTTTCACTCTCAGATGATTGCCCTGTCGTTCAGTGAAGATAAATAAATCCAGCTCTCCCATGCAGCTGCACAGTTTTGCATCCTTCAGGAGGAGCTAGAGAGACGTGAGTAAGAGGAATATAACTGGGCATTTAGAAGCTGTCTTTTCGGTGAACGTTCTCAGTGCTTGGTGTATTTTGCAAACCCTGGTTGCTGCCCTGAACTCCTTACTCAGGTGAAAAATGCATACATCAGCTTCCAGGTTCACGACGCCTACTGCTGATTCAAAGATTCGAAGGTCAGAAGTCCCTTCTGAGCATCTAGGCTGACCTCCAGCATTACACAGGCCAGAGACCTTCGTCTGCAGTAGACAGGATTATTCTGCCCTATTATGTAAATCAACATCATGAAGCCTGATAGAGATGTGGCCATCTCTGGGGTGGAAGGGGTGAGTCTTCAAGAGCATGTAGCAACAGCTATAGAGGTCAGGGACCTGTGTCCGCTCTCACTTTCACTGGGTTAAATCCATTTACGCGCCACTGAAGGCAGGGAAGTGCAAAAGAGCCCCCAGCAAAGAAAATGCAGAATACATAATAAACTTTGCAGATTTTTCACTGGACAGAGTAGGATGTAGAATTTCGCCAGCAAATCAAGACAAACCCCTATATTGGCAAAAAATAGAAACGGAAGTTTCAAAGTGTCTATAAACAGCCAGAGCTTTGTCTGTTTATAGAACATGCCATGCACCTAGTACACTCACTTACACTGACGTAAAGCGGGTTTAAAATGCTCCCATTTGGATGAAGGTTTCACGCTTATTTTGCACCAGGGTAGATGACTATCCAAGGGACGAGAGAGGGCCTCTCATAGACCACAATGCCGACCACCGTCCTGGAGCATCGACTCCGTGCTCACTGAGGGCAGGTGCCCACTTAAAATGTTGCCTCGGCGCAGATGAGCTGCTGGAGCGCATAAGTGAAGACGCTCCTAGGCTGCCGGGAGAGAGCTTTCCCATCAGCCTAGTTAAGCCGCCTCTCCAAGCGGCGGTAGCTATGTCAACGGGAGAAGCCCTCCTGTTGCTCAGCGGGGTGGATTTTCACACCCCTGAGCAACACAGTTATACCGATATAGGCTTTCGTGTAGACCAGACCTTCAAAAAAAAGAGCCCTATTGAGGCCTGCTCTACACTAGAAAATGCGGTCGGTCTAACGATGGTGGTCCGGGGTGTGAAAAATCCACATCTGTGAGCAATATAATTAAGCCGACCTATGGCTCTGTTTAGACAGCGCTAGATCAACAGAAGAATTCTTCCATTGACCGAGCTACTGACTCTTGTGGAGATGGATTACCTATGCCGGTGGGGGAATCCCTCCCATCGGTGTTGGTGGTGTCTACACTGAACCACTACAGCGCTGTAGCTGTGCCACTACAGTGTTTTTAAGTGTGGACAAGCCCTCTCCGAATCAGTAACACCAACCTGTGATTTTTCTCGTCTCCTGTTCAGGTCCTTATGTGGTCCAACCTTGGTCACCCTTAAGATGTGACGTAATGTTGTCTGAACTGAGAGCTCATGAGATCACCCAGCCTGGTGCTGATATGACTGTAGGCCACAGGAGCAATAAAAGCCAGGTTGGAACCAGGAGTGGGTAGCTTAGAATTGGGATGCAACCACATAACAGAAGTTAGAGGCAGTGGGCAGAAGTAAAAATGCATCAATCCCGCATTCATGTCAAGAGGGACAATAGCGTAACACAAACCGATGGCTGGAATTTGAAGCTAGAATTCAGCCTAGAAACAAATTGTAAATTTTTTGGGATTTTTTTCTAATTTTTCTAATTTTTTTCTTGGGATGTTTTTCTATTACACCAGGTCACACTGAAGGATCACAATTGTCCCTTCCGGCCTTGGAATCTCTGAATTGAGGTTATTAAACAGCTGGGGACTGGGTGGGGGGAATGTTCCCGCACCCCCTTGCTAATGTTGGACTATGGGTGGGAATTTCCCACTAGAAAAAGGTGAGACACTCAGGGTAGCCTACGCTAGAAGCACTACAGCTTTACCAATGCAGGTCTAGTAAAGACGCTCTCTGTCGATGGGAGAGAGCTCTCCTTGGGTTTAGCTCTCACTTAGGTTGGTGTAACTTACGTTGCTCAAGCGGGTGGCTTATTCACACCCCTGAGCGACGTAAGGGGCAGTGCTTACAAGCCCTCAGTGAAAAGATCCTCTGCTTTCTGAGGTGCTGGCCTACTAGGAATCACTATGAGGGAGGTCTAATAAAGAACCCCTCCCCTTTCTATAATCCTGGTCACTGGCCTGGGAAGCTTTCACATGGCAGCTAACGAAGCGTTTGGCAAACAAAGCTGAGAACCATGATCTGAGGCAACAGACCAAATGAGAGGGGGGAAAACCTTCCATGAGCACTGAAAAATAGCATCTTTTGCCTCCTGGCAGTCAGTAGACACTAATACACTCATTTAACTCTAACTACAGAGCCCTGCTTTGTTACCCAAGAAAAATACAGGGGCTAATAACCTTTTTTAAAACCTGCTGTAAATATAACAGCAGAGCTGTTATGCAGAAGAGAGAGAAAATTATGGAAATGAGGGTTATCGGCTGATCAGAATAACAAGTGAACTTGATCTGGAAGGGGGCAGCCATCCTTGGTAATGAGGATTATTTACACATGATTTCCCTTGCAAATCAGGCGCATGTTCCCAGAGTCACCAGCCCATAGTGAGATACTTGGTGCAGGGAGACAGGCCTGTGTCTAGAGCAGCAGACTTGTGCTAAACATTTGCATTAATGCAAAGTCCACATAACACACTGGAGGCCTTGCCAAGTGTTAGACTTTAACCATAAAACAATGGCTGTAGGGTTGAGGCGGGGGTCCCCTTTGTCCTTTTAAGAGCCATAATTTAACTCTTAATAGCCACATTGTGCATGTAAAGCTGTACCAGTCTAAGAGGTGCAATGTGATCTATAGGTGAGCTGAGATTAAAACATTTGCACGTTAATGTGCATGGCTATGTCTTCTCATTATGGGGCTGTGCATATGTTCTGTATCCTAGGATATCACTTGCCAGTGGGCTTGAAATCCACCACAGCGAGACCTGAATCTTAACCAGCTAGGCCAGCAGTTCTCAGCCAGGAGTTTGTGTATCCCTGGGGGTACGCAGAGGTCTTCCAGACATGGGGGTGCGGGGGTGCAGCCTGTCATAGGTTTGCATTACAGTTTTGCGTCAGCACAGCCTGTGTTGGAGTGAGATTGTCCTCTTGTCTTCCCGGCCCAAAGTTTCCTGAGTCTGAGAAACATGTCCCCAGAGGATATGCAGAATGGGACGATTAGGTTTGGGTTTCCCTGGCCTTGAGGCCGTCTGCATAGCCTGACTTTAGAATGATCCATGTTTGCTCACTTCTAAACTCTATTCACTGTATTCTAGCAAAGAAATTATTTTCCATCCATTTTATTAATTTAGAAGCTCATTTATCTATGAACGATTCCTCTTAAATTTGGGGGCTGTTTTGATCCAAGGTTTTGGATCAGCTGTAATAAAGATAGCTGCTATCCATAGAGCCTATCATCAGAGCAGAGGGACTGGATGTCAGGACTCCTTAGGTCAAAATTCTGCTCTCATTTACTCTGGTGTAAATCTTGAGTAATTTCACTGTCGGTAGAGCTACTCCAGATCTGCACTGCTATAAATGAGGAACAGATTTGGTCTAAGATGTCTTCTTACAACCTTTCTTATATAAACTGCCCTTATTTTGCCCGCGGACTGAATGCCAGATTCATGCAAGCCACCCTGTTGTGTTACTTTCACATGGTTTCTGGTTTGCATTTAGCCAACTTGTAACTTACACCACTGTTTGCATCAATGCTTACTTTGGCCCAGGGACAGCCGTGCCCCTGAAGTCAATGAGCTCAATCCTACTGTCAGTTGCACTGGTGCAAAAATCAGAGTCATTACACGGCTGAACCAGGTGCGAATTAGACTCTGCAAGTTCTGCTCAGGTGGGAATGTTTAGCCATGGAGATCATGAACAGCAGCAGCTTAAAGGAAGAAGTGCCAGATACTCCATGCTTTTCGTATGGAAGGTGCTCAGATGGACAGCATGATAAAACCTTGTGATGGAATAGAAGCCCTGTCAGAAAAAAAAGGCGAATTTCAGCTCTGTCAGCCACACCAACTGAACTGATCCTCCATGACCCAGCCAGCCACATCAAATGCTGCAAAGGACCAGAGCTGTCTGAATTCAAGTTTGTCTGGGTCCAAGTAGTTCTGATCACTGTGCAGCTGGGAGGGGATTTCCCATCAGTTCCAACACAGCTGCTTAAAAAACTCTTCCACTAAGTGAGCTAATATTTCATGAATAAATTGAAGCGGTCAAGTCCCGTTTTGTACAGAAAGCCCGGTTGCCTGCTGTGTAGCCTCCTCGATACTTTCCAAGATCTAAATAACATCCTGGGCTCACGCACTCTCTCTCTCTGCATAACAGTAGGATTTGGTTATTTGATTTTTTTAAAATTTAATGTAAATGATCCTCTGTTCTGTGTTATTATGTAAAAGAGCCAACTGAAATGTTAATGAGGCAGCCCAGAAGTATGCATATATTAACCACGGCAATGTAGCTTTACACCTATAGAAGCTGCACTAAGCTCAACTTCTAATATGAGGGGCAGGTGCCATGATGGTAAAAATCTTATGCCAGCCCCTCAATTAACTCTGAAACTTCCATGTAGATTAGGGATAGGAAGGCTTGTTAATACATAGAATTAAAATACAGAGCTTGGGGAGGTTGTTATGTACTCAGCCAGAGAACAAACTGATACTTTCAATCAGAATGGCCTTTATTTGAGATTTAACAGAACTGGTTCCCCCTCGGCATAATGGGAAATCATATGGCCATGGTCTTGTCTTCACTGCAGAATTCATTTGAGTTATAACCTGAGTATTCAGAAGTGTAGTGGACTTGGAATGCAACAGAAGAGCATTCCAATACTTTGACACATGGAGGATGGCTAGGGTTGCCAATTGTCTAATCACACAAACCCAAACGCCCCCCCCCCATGCCCACCCCTTTCCATGTGGCCCTTCCCCTGCCCCGCTCCTTCTCTTAGGCCCTGCCCCACTCACTCCTTCCCCCACACCACTGCTCACTCTCCCTCACCCTTTAAATTAGAGAAACTTCATAAAATAGCCTGAAAGACTGCTATGAAAGATGGTAGCAGCTGCCTTGAATCAGTTTTAATTCATCATACATTTAATGCTGATAATATATATTGTTAAGAACCACAATAAGTACAGCTCCCATGAGGGTAACTCAAGTGCTATTTGGTAGACAGAGGTCCATAAAGTTCTGGCTTATAACTGGATCTTGGGTTTTTCTTGGTCCTGGTTTGTTTCTCAGCATGCTGGAAATTTGGGGACATTTGGATCCAAACTTCGTGAATTGGGCCCATCTCAAGATATAATTAAATGTAGCTATTTAAAAAAAATGTGAACTCACTGGAATGTCAGGAATCTGAAGGTGAAATCTTGGCCCCACTGCAGTCAATGAGAGTTTTCCTATTAACTTCACTAGAGGTGGGATTTCATCCTGAAATATCTGAGAGCTCAAAATTTAAAGCTTCGGTTTAATAGTTAAATGGAAAGTGGAAACTAATTATCAATGGTCATATTGAGAACTGTGCCAGTCACGTGGGGTCCTTCATTTTGCATGCTTGTTTCAGTGTTGCAAGAGATGGATGGGTCTCCAAAATCACGAAGAACTGTTCTGTAATTTATGAACAGCCTCAAATGGGGTTCTGCAGCTTGCTTGTGAGAGCCGCTCACCCCCATGGTCCCTGCCCTACCCAGAAGTGTGCACTATTGGCTTTTGAAATGGAATTCCGCTGCAAGGAATTTTAGCTTAATAACGGCTTTTCCATATGTCTCCTTATCAGCTTCAGCATGAACTGAGGAGCACAAATGGCTGAATTTTCTCATCTTTCAGACTCTTAAGAAGCTGAAGTCTCAAGAGACCGTTGCAATTTCCAGTGGAACCAGCTATCTTTCCCCATGCATTTTGGTTTTTGACATGCTGGTACTTTCCAGAACAGAGAGCTACTAACTACTTCTTAAACTATTATCACAGAAAATATGAGGGGCTTTATTTTATTAAGACTGGCATTGTTTTAAAGAGTCCCGTTTTTCTTTTCACTTTTAGCTACAAAGTTTCAGATTGCAGCTCATCCATCTAACTGACATCCAAATCCTCCCTCCCCGCCCCCAGAAAATACCGAACGAATATTAGTAACCCACCACTGTGTTATTGGTAAAAGGAAGAGATAAGTTTAAGAATGGGCCAGAACGTCCCCTGGAATAAATCAGCAGAACTCTACTGAAATCAGTGAATGGTCTCAGATTCCAGTTGTTCTCTTGGGCATTGCTTCTCGCTTCTCTCTCTGGACCTCTCTCTTTCTCCAGCCTTGTCACTGACGGTGTGTTGGCCAGGCATGGCATAGCTTCCTCTGCAGTGACACCACCATGGAACTCTAAAGCCAGGATTAAACTTGAAGGTCAGAAGGAAGAGACAGTTGCTCCAGATCCAGACCTACTTGATCAGGAAGACTTTAAGGATCAAATAATCGGGGCAGAAGAGGGGGCTCTTAAATATACATATACTTATATACTGGTTCCTATAATTATTCATGAAAGATACACTTTCTGGAAGAAATATATGAGTTTTATTTAGTGAGTCAACCAGTTTGACAAGAAGGTGTGGCACTTAAGTCCCCATAAAAGTACTTTTTGGACTTAGTCTCTAGTAGATGGTGCCATATGATGTGTAGAAAGGGTGATCTACAGTTAAGGCTCTGGACTCAAAGTCAGGAGATCTGGGTTGTACTCCCAGACCTTGGACATGGCACTTAAGAACCTGATCCGATTGTCATTGAAATCCCCAGTAAAAACTTCTGCTGACTTCAGTTGGATCTGGCTTTAATAGCTCAGTTCCTCATGTTCTTCATCTGTTACACGGGAATAACAATATTTACCTATCTCCCCAGGAAGGTGTGGGGCTTACATCAGTACTTTGAGATCCTCAGATGGCAAGCACCATGTAAGTGCAAAGCATTACATATTTTGGAAGGTCAGAGTAGTTAATTGTACCCAAGGAAAATGACCTCAAGGCTAACAAAATTCAACAAAAGCGACATAAGAAGGAAAGGTCTTAAATGTGTACATTGGCAATCAAAAACAAGGTTAGCCTGTATTGCAAGGATAGGAAGAAAAGCTGTCAGAAATTATTATCCTAAGTAAGCTTTTGAAGTGAGACCTGAAAATATTATCCCTATCTTGTGCAGATCTTGGGTTATTAAAAAGGTGACAACTTTGCATTTCCAACATGTGCCAATGACTTACCAGTAGAACTGAATGATACATCTTAATTAACATTGCTCTTCCCCCCTGCAACGTTCACAGTCAACAGCCCAATGTTGCTATGAAACTCGCATCAAATTTCATAATCAAATTGCTTGTCCTTTGAATTCATTCCTTTTCTAAATCTAATCTATCTGGCATTTTTGGATATTTTAATATTTTTCTCCCTTCTTTGTGTGTGGTTTTTATTATAATTCATAGGCAATTCCTTGACAGCAACAATAACAAAATCTTGGCAGAAACTGACTTGAAGGAGTTATGTATGTGATGTTCAGTGAACTTCCTAGCTACCAATAATTCCAGTTGGCTGGATTTTCTTAAACTGCATCCTCTCCTCCGCAGGGTATGTAAGTGGTCAGCTCCCCACAGCTAACAGAGATCCAACTGGCTGCATAAGGCTGCCTTCGAATGAGAACTTCTTGTAGGGAGGGGGAGAGAAAGAAGTTTATTCGTTCTTTTTTCGTTTTTAAAGAAGTTGCTTCTCCCAAGTCTAAATATTTACTGCCGTTTCTAGACAAAAAAATTGATAAAACTATTTGTTAAGCAAGATTCTGATTCCCAATTATTTTGCCTTTGCGACGTTTTAAAAAAAAACCCAACTTTGTTTGTGCATTCTTATTGCAAACACAATGCCAACAATGGCTAAATAGACAGCATAATAAATAGCATCACAATGCTAACATAAAGGCCTTTCTGGTACTGCATACAAAATATAAACTGTGCCATTCCATTATTATTCTGCAGGCCTCGCTGAAACAGTGCAGTTGAAATTCCACCCCCAATGTGCATCTAATCAGCCATTCAGAACCTCTTAATGACTTGTCAGTTCTTTGCCCTGCCATTTTCTGTCCAATTAATTCTTTTATTGTGCACCGGATAAAGGAAGACAAAGGCCTTCCATGCAATAATGAATCATTAAAATTCAGCAGCTCCTCTCTTGTGCTCTTGGCTTCTCACCAACAACTCAGCCTGTTTTGCATTCGTTATGTGTGTGGTGGTTAAAATTCACTCTACCTCAAACAAGACCTTTCAAAAGACTTAACCCTTTCCTGAAGGGAGAATTCAACGACCGTGTGGCAAATTTTTAAAAATTTTAAGGTGGGGGTAGGGTGTCTGTGTAACTTAGGGGTATTTTGCATTAACATCACATATCTACCTATCAATCACAGTATCACACACACACACACACACACACACACACACAAACATGTATTTTTGAGAGTGACTGTAGGAAATGGTAGCGTGTGTGTGTGTATGAGAGTGTGACTATATTACGATAGGCTAAAACTGTACAACCTGCATTGCCAGTAGGCTTCCAAGGAGCGGTCAACACACACATTTGCATTGGTTCAACTAAGCCACTGCAAACTCCTGTGTGGATGCTCACTTTGGATGACGAGTGGCCTATTTCTGGTTCAAAATCAACTGTTGCTAATCTGCAATGAGTCTGATTTAAACCGGAATCCGAGCATCCACACAGCCATTTGCCCAAGTTTAACCAAAGGAGGACAAAATCTCCCCTTCGCTTAAAGCAGCTCAACGCTGCAGGTAGACGAGCCCTCAGTCCACACCGAGGCACCGGGGTCACAACCCAGTGAAGTCAAGAGGGGTCAACGGAAGTGCTGGATCTGGGGTGTAAATGGAACCTTCTCTTTAGGTGACTCAATGTGAACCTAACTTTAAGCAGCAGAGGCGAGATTTTCAATGGTGTTTAGGTGCCTAAAGATGCAACCAGGGGCTTAGTGGCATTTTTAAGTGCACCTACACAGGTTTCGGTGATAGATACCATGAGGCAGAGCTATAGTTAGTGTCCATTTTCATAATGCCATGGACTTCAATGCAGCTATTCACAGCAGCTGAGGATCTGCTTGTGTACCTCGACTTGCTATAAATCTACGACCAGGAGCCCTGGATCTTCCGATCTAAGAGATTATCTGTGTATAGATCAGAGAGAGAATCACTGATTTTCTGATTTCAGTTTGATAGCAAGTATTAAGCATGGGCTATAGAGTTTTATTGGAAGATATTGCTCCTCAGTTTACTTCCCATTTAGCAAGGTTCGAAAGGACAATGTACTTTGTTTCCACTAAACCACAAACCCAGCTTCTGCAGAAGCCACAGCCCCGTGATGAAATCAGCACTTAACCTTCCCTGCAGACGCACCGTGAAGCCCATTGGCTGAATTCTAGAAACTCTTCGGCCCAGCTCCTCCCAGATACTGCCCCTGGGCCAATCATTTCACTAGCTTGAGTGGAGCAAAGAGTCAGAACAATCAGGCCTGGAAAACCAAAGGTTTGGGTCACTTTTGTTTCACATCTGTTGGAAGTGGGGGTTCCGAGAAACAATCCCTGCGGCTGATCCCACTCTGTTGCTTGCTGGCTGGGAGGAACGAGTTGGAAATCCACGTTGGTCTGGCAGGTCAGGGACTGTTCTGCCAGCAGGACCGCAAAAGAGTGAAACAATTTGTCATAGGCACCAGTTTTCAGTAGGGATGGAGGTATAGCCTCTTGGGTCCTATTTTCCGCTCTACCACTGCATCACAGGGGAAAGCACGTTGCCTCTCCAGGCCAACTTCATGTGATCATGTACCCTGGGCAAAGTGAATGCAGGATGGACTTAACACACCACCATACAGCTTGGGTTCCTTTTACCCCCGTTCACACTCACCTTGCCCAGATGTAAATAATGATGCCAGGCCATGGAGAATCCAGATTGATGTGCCTCGGTTCCCCCATCAATAATATATTTTTCCAACATCTCAGGAATGGAGTGAGGCTTAGTTCACTAATGCGACTTGGGGGCCATGGGGATGGGCTCCATGGGGCTGAATAAAGCATTGTGAGAATCTAGGCTGACATCAGCATAACATGTGAGTGCATAGTGTTGTGTAAATGTTGAGCGTGAGTCATGTCTCCACGCCCTTTGAAGGTGCTGCTGGCTCTCAAAGACAAGTCTCTATACCAGCATTAAGGATAACAACAATCCCCAGGGTTTTTAGTTCCTTGAAGATTAAGTTGCAGGCCACGGGCCTTAGTGTAGTCAACACAGTTCCAGGAACAAGATGCCAAGGACAGAATCTTAGATGCAGAAGGCATTTGTCTGCCCAGTTTGATGCTGTTATTGGACCATAGGTTCAACTCATGCTGTTTCTCTGGCTAGCTTCCAGCTATGTGAGACTTCATTGGCCAGATTCTCCTCTCAGGTATACTGGTTAATTTCACTGGCTGTAGCACCATTGACTTCCACGGAGTTGCTCTTGATTTACATCGGTGTAAGTGGCAGGAGAACCAGGCCTGGTTATCTGCAGGGATCTGGACAATCTTTTCTTCTGGTTTTGTGTCAGTGGGGCACACACACCCCATGCCCAGCTTTCAAATACCCCCCAAAAGAATGGCAGCATTGTGCATTCCCTTTGCACAGGTGCAAACGCCCCTACCAGCTGGGACGGGTGAAGAGGAAGGTGCAGCAACTCCACCAGCGAGCCCTGGGGTTGGAGCAGTGCTCAGCTTGTCTCGGAAGCCGTTCAAGTTGCCAAGATCTTTTTGTTTGGGGGTCACAGCTTTTTATTTTGCTGCAATAGAATGCCTGGCATCATTATCTAATTCCTCCACGTCTGGCTAGGGACTTGATCTCGGCTTCCCTGCACCGTGCCTTTGCATATACAAACCTGTGGCTGATGCTCTCCCTGCACTTTGCATTGCCAACGCAGTTTTCAGGGATGGAGTTTCATTGTCACGCTTGTTTCCAAAACCTCCTCCGACTGAAGAACGTAGGACACGCCACACTGCGTGGCAGGGACCAGGAAGTGCAGTATCTTATAGCTGACAGTGTCCAGGATCAGCTACTTCAGAGGAAGGTGTAGTCAGATTGTGCAGATCCACTCTGACGATATCATATGCCTTCCCCTGCCACAAAGGGCCTTCCAATTTGCTTTGCGTTAAAACCCACTTTGCCAGTGCTCAGTGTCCAGGGTATGAGATGAATAGATTTTGAAGGCCAGTGGGGATCATTAGCTCTAGTCAGATCTCATGTATAACACTGGCCATTGGATTTCATCCAATTACTCCCGTATTGATCCCAGTAACTTCTGTGTGACTAAACCATCCCTCCCAGTAAGATAGTCAGTCTTGATCGGAAGACGTGTAGAAATGGAGAATCTACCACTTCCCGGAGCAGTTTGTGCCGAAGACTCATCATCCTCACTGTTAAATGGCAGTGCAGTGTATTTCAGGAGGGAGAAATAATAGAGGAAGCAGGTAGATGGATGTGGGGTCATTCAAAATGGAACAGTTTCAACAGCGATGCTTCCCGCTGACTGGCACTACAGAGCAGCGTGGCTGGGCCGCAGCAGGAGTTCTGAGGACTAGGGACTTTGGTCCCCCCGTAGGCCTGGGGAACTGAATGAGAGATGTCAGGCTCTTTTCTGTGTGCTGCACCTTTACATGGAGCAGGGTCTCTCTCTGCCAGCTGCAGGGGCAGCTGTAAAGCATCAGGCCCTTTGTGCTGTGGTTCAGGTGCTGACTGTTACATAGTGAGTCACAGTGCACTCTGTCTTTCTCTCTCCAAGGGCTGGAGCTTGCCTCTTCGGTCAGCACACCCGGTATATGCCACTGATGTCAGCTCAGCACTGTGGTCATTCAGAGCATTACAGCACTTGGAAGGTGGGTAATATTATCTCCCTTTGTGGAAAATGAGCCACAAGGAGGCAAAGTGACTTGCCTAGGGCCATCCAGTGAGTTAGTGTCAGAGGTGGAATTAGCTCCAAGGTCTGAATTTCAGTCTTTGATAGGCCCAAGGCCACAGTAATTATTGAAAGATGACTTCAGTGTATTTACACAGTAGAAAAAGTTTGGTTCATCTCAAACTTGAAAAGCTCAATTCACTGCATTGATTAATGCGCTGATAGAAAGTCAGCATTTTAAACACTGGCATTATTAAATGTTAACAGAAAAAGCCAGTCCTCCTGCCTATAGCAACAAGTTGGGACAACATTTGGTAATAGGACAGCAATGGTGTAACAAAGGGTGGAAACTGTCCCATTCTGTTGTCTTCCTCCTTTGAGAAGGATCAAATGGTTCTTCCTCCATTTTGTGCCTTCTCTCTGCACAATCTGCAAATGTTGCTGCAGAGCTAGATCCCTGTTGTTCAGGGAAGGGATGTTGCCAGTTCTCAGGGTGTTAGCACATGATGCACAATATCTGGTATTTTTTTCTTAAATCCCCATCTCCTAGAGTCAGGTGATCACGTGACAGTCTCCGCTATTTTTTTTTTTAGTTTGGAATGTTTTCAGCTCTGGGGGTTGCAGAAATAAGTTTGAAACTGTGCACCTCACTGCCCACACACTGAGGATCGAAAGTCAACAAGAGCCCTCCATTTATTATTTTTTATATTTCATTATTTCAGCCAATCTCTTGATTTGGGGAGGGGGCTGACTTCATGACTTTTGAACATTTGGAGTTGACAGTTTTGGGTTCGTCGCAGTACTTTCCAAATGGATCATGCTCCAGCATGGTTTTCATGAGCCAGGGCAGCCACCAGAAAAACCTTCTGCTAGAGAACCTGAACGTTCTCCCCTCCTATGACAATATCACCCCTTCCAACTGTGGTCTTCTGCTTTCTCTTGCTTAGCTGCCTGAATCTCCTCTCCTGCCCTAGTCAAATCCCTTCAAATCCCTAGGACTTCACTTAAAGGGCCTGATTCTCCTTTCGTATACTGGTAAATCTGGAGTTACTCCATTGAAGTCAATGACCCCTGACCCACAGCTGCAAGCCAGATGCGGGCAGTTCAGCTAGGATGGCTGTGCATGAAGGGGATTTTAAAGCACCTTTGCACTTTCCTGATTCTGATTCAGCTGTGCCCATCATAAATCAGGGCAGCCTATGGACGATACCAGCTGCCAATGGCCCCAAGGTGCTGCCATAACAGCTAGAGGCTGCCCATGAAGAGGGAGATCCTGGCTGGATCCTCTTTTCTCCCCCCAAGCCTCTACGCCAAGCATGGGGGTTGGGGGATTAATGTAGACACCATTACAGCAGCTGTATACAGGGGAGATCAGCCCAGTTACCTGCCGCGTGGGGCAATTGCAAATCACAAGGGAAGGAACCATAAAATTCTTTGTGACTTCCAGGAGCTCATCCACTCCCCTTATTTTTAGGGAAATTTTCTACATCAGCTTCCAAGGTCCAAGAAATGCTCTCATGCCAAAGCACTCCCTTCCCCTTTTGTCTTGGGCCCTTGCATCACGCCAGAGTGACAATCCCAGAGCAGGGCTGAAGGAAATCTTGAAATGTGGTCTTCACTCTTCTTCAGGGCTTGCAGGTTTGTTTACCTGTGACTGCTGCAAAAAACCCCACACATCTCTCATAGCCATCTTTATTATTATTGTTGAACACTGTCATAGAAATCTTTGGAGACTTTCTATTTCTTAGCCATAAACGTAATACCTAACAGTAAAAAACCATGCAATGAAAGCTGATATCATTCCAGGAAAAATGATAATACAGCAGACTGGAAGGGACTTTCTTTCCCATCTAGAGAAATGTAGGCATGGTCTATAAAACTAATTTCCTCTTTCTTACTTAATGGTACATTCTGTTCAGCTCAGATAAAATAGCAAACATTCATTATTGTCAGTACAAAGAAATGAGGAACTTGTATCTTGTTTTTTCCTGTGATTAGCTCAAGAACTCTTTATTGATAATACCCTGAGGTCAAAATCTGATCCTTGTTACACCTGAGCTCATTAACTTCAGTGGAGTAGCTCCTGAATTCCAACTGTGTAACAGACGTCAGAATTTAGCTCTAGGTAGACAATAGTCTTCATAGATCTGAGTTGAACTATTGACTCTATCCAAGTCACTTCTGCTGGTTGCATTTACATGTAAGATGAGATAAAAGAAAGACCTGTATAAAATATCTTTAAATCACAAATCAGTAGAGCTTTCTGAGGAAAATAAAATGTGCATATTATATCTCTGAGTGTGAATCTATGTACGGGAGATGCACTTCTAGTGCTCTGAAGAGTATCCGTTTGAATATACTATTTTGTATAATTCACTAGGAATAAGTAAGTAAGCCTATGAATTTAGATTGTCTAGTAGCCTGATGAACAATTATCTTGCAGCTTCCTTAAATTTGATGTGGTCTGAATATTTTTGATCTCTGGGCTGACCAGGAAGAGTTTGATATAAATGTTCAGTATTAGATATTCAAAATTAGAGCTGCACTGGTAAATGATGACTGGTCATGTAAGTCACATGGTATTGTTTCACTCATTAAATAGATAAGTAGCTCAAATACTCAAAGGTATTAGGTGCCCAATGTCCATTAATTTCAATGGGACTTAAGTGCCTAAATCCCTCTGAGAAGCTCAGCCACTATAACTTATAGTGAGCACTTTGGATGTGAATATTCATGAGTGTAAAGTTAAAATTTGCCTCCTGCAAATATTAATGAGACTAAACACGATTTGTGAAATGATTTTGGAAACCAAATACCAAAGAAGCCCGGAGCACATCCCAACACAAATTCATTTAAATAAATACTTGTGGAAAAACTGGCATTTTCCTGGCTCCACTGGTTAAAAATAGACTAAAAGAGGGGGAATCCAAGATGTCTGGAAATCACCCCCCCATGTCTTTCTCTAGAAGACGGTACTTCCCAGAATGTTGTCAAAGCATCAGCCAATCAATATTTACAGTGATGTTATCCTCTTTGGGGTGTGCTATAATTTCACATCTGATTACCGGCTCCTTCAGCCCTCAGACAGGCCAAACTCCATTTAATCTGAGCCAACATCACTCATTCGCTGAGAGACATGGGTAATTGTTCAGCTCAGACGTAGGATTGAGCTAAAGGTGAGTTGCCTTCTCAAGGAGGAATCTGGGTGGCTTATGGCTTGTTTCAATGCAACAAACTTTAACCAGAACAAAACTTTTGGGGCTACGTTAAATACATGCATTTCTGTAAACACGTCTGTCTAGCTAAAAGCCAACTGCTGAACTCATCTCTGACACTGAAACAAAAAAGATTAATTTGGCCTAGTGTTTTTTACCTTGCAAGGGGCCAACGTCTCATACCCTGGCTCATTTTAAGTAGAACTGTATTCCACGGTCAGCCCCACTGATTTCAATAGGCATCAAAATATGGCCCTAAACATCTTGTTGAATTAATGGATGTATTCCCTGTTTTAGTGTTTCACTGATGTTCTTTCTTGTCGTTTACATGAGAAAAAACATCGCCTTTGGAGCATAGCGTAATCTGTAGCAGCACAGAAAGTAACTTCTGACGAGTCCTCACTCGCTCTTTCACCAGCCATGGTGCGAAACAGAGACTTTGTGTCATAACATATTGTCCATTGTCTTTTACTGGGTGCCTGTGTGCCCAATAAGGCATAACCCTGGCCTTCTTGACTTGAGGCAGAAGCTCATATCCCATGATTAGGCAAGAAACAACGTGATTTCTGCCAGAGTCAAGAGGATTTGACTCAAACTATAGAGAGTTTCTAGAGATGTATTTCGATGCCAGAAAGTCACCACTGTGCTTTCAGATAGTAAGATATACCCACAGGAAGGGAGCAAGTAAAGGCAGAGAAATTTAAATAGAGCATCTACGCCTACATGAGGCAGTGTTGCCTGGGGGATAAAGCACTGGACTGGAACTCAGGTGAGCTGGGTTCTATTTCCAGTTCTGCCAATGGCTAGCTGAATGGCTCTGAGCAAGTCATTTACCCTCTCTGTTCCAGTGTCCCTATTTGTAATGTTACTGAGCTCCTTTGTGAAGTGCTGTAAGATCTACTGATGAGAAGCACAATAGGAGTTAAGTTGTGTAGGGCAGGTGTGTTTTTGCTCAGATTACCAAAGTCACTTTCACCTACACCACAAAAAGATACCAGCTGAGTTTGCTTGGGCCTGTAAGTCAGTCCCAGTTCTGCACAGAGCAGAGGCCTGTTAGCTGTCCTTAAAGTCAGTGAGACAATAGGATGCTCAGCACTTTGCAGGATTGGGTCCTTGTGACCTAGTGTTTCTAGTGCACCCATTCCTCTGTTCTTTGCCCCTGACAAATGGTCATTGCATGTTTGGGGTGGGGAGGAGAGGATGAATTTCATTGGCCTTCCAAGCTCCCGGCATAGTAAATTGTATGTTGTGGGAGAGATCTTCCATTGAAGCAAATCTATTAACTCCAGTGGCACTAGGATGATTCACAGCTATGAAGGATCTGGCCACACAGACATTTTTTAAACTTCTCTATTTAAAGGGGCAGGCCCAATCCTGGTAGCTTTTGCCATTGACTACAACAGGAAACGTTTGGGGACTGCAGCTTGTAATATGAATGGTACAAACAATGCTATCCTATTACCTGATGCTCTATTTTGTAAGAAGGTAACGACAGGAGGAAAGTCCTGCTCTTTTCCTCTGAGCTAGCCATCCTATCGCTTTTCTGTAGAGTTGAACAATCTCAGGCTTGCTCAGTGCCACCAATAGCCAGTATACTGCTTGAAGCTCATGTTGTAAACAGGACAGGGGAGGTGGGTGGGGGAAATGTCTCTTCCTAAAGCTGAAGAACTTTGGCTTACAGTGTAATAAAGTAATTTTGCCAGCAGTTTTGCAAATCAGCACAGAGAAAATGGTGTCCAGTTACAGATGCTTTGGCAAGATAGCTCTTGGCAGATACCACAACCAGCAAATTCACTCTGGGTCTCTGTTGTTCACAGACTTTATTAATATTCTCTACACTCATTAATTGTCATCACATTTATTTTCCTGGTTTAAAAGATTTTCCAGGGTTGCCTTGAAACCAAGTCTATAGCATGTCTCTGATTCACAGACAGAAGCTTTTGTGAATTCCACGCACATTTTCCAAAAACCTTTCTTCCCAGTTAAGCTCCAGCCTGAAAAATCGTGCCCCAGTTTGCCTAAACTAGTATGACTAAAAACACACATTTCAATTTGAAGTCACAAAATGTAACTGTTTTAATGACTGTATTTTAAAAAAAACTCCACCTAATGCAACATATAATTTTCTTGCTATCATAATTAAGCAGTATGTACCAGAGCTCACCAGTCAGACAACAGAATCTGTTACTCTTTAAAATTCCTATATACTGTATGGAACAAAGTGACCTTGGTTTAAAACTACGGCATTCAATCCTGAAAATCTTTACTCATGTGAGTATTTCTACTGAAGCCCTTGGGATGATTCTGTATGAGAAAGGGTTACTCAACTGAGTAAAGATTTCCACACTCAGCCCCATCTCCTCTAAATGCCAGTAAGTGGTGGGGAGCAGGGATGTACGGACGGGAAGTTTGTGAAAGCAACAAGAAATTCCCTGGTCAATGTTATTTCACTTTAAGTGCAATTAAATCGGTTCTCTCTCTAGTGTTTTCTGAGTTTCTTTTAAGTGCACAGAATGTTTTTAATATAATGAAAACACAACATGTGGTTGATAAAAAGCATTTTTTTAATTTTATCAAATTGATCTGTACAAAAGTTAGCATTGCTTAGTCAGAAGCTAGTGAACAGAACAAATAAGTAACAGCTGAAGGCTTTCAACCTTTATACAGAAAAATAGATTGCATAAAAATGACTTTTCTGTAAATTCCCCCACCCCCACATCCCCAAAAGGAAATATGCAAAAAATACTTTTAGAAAAAGAGTAGGAAAAGAGTAGAAAAGGTAAAAAGAAGATAATCTCTGAAACATGTTTAAGATTTACAAAGTTTTTAAAGGCACAAGTTACCGTAAAATAGATGGTTATTATATGCTCAGCATACAATGGAAGAAGTAGAAATATATCAATGAAATATTAGTCTAAAACTAAGTACCTAAAAAAATTTAGTGGAGAAGGTTTTAGTTTCACAGCTTGATGGATGACATCTGGTCCCTAGAAGCCAAAATTAAAGTGGAACTCAGTCCATAATTTCTCACTAAATTACATCTTTCTATAAGCTAGCCTTGGTTCTCAAAGTGTAAAAAATTCAGTGATGCCTTCAAATCAAATTTAATATCTTGGGGCTGGTCTTCACTAGCAGGGGGGAATCGGCTGTAGATACGCAATTTCAGCTACGTTAATAACGTAGCTGAAATCGGCGTATCTATAGCCGACTTACCTGCCGTCCTCACGGCGGCGGCGGGCGGCGGCACGCTCCCCTGTCAACTCCAGCTTGTGCCTTTTGGCAAGCTGGAGTTACGGAGTCGACAGGGGCGCCACTGGGGATCGATTTATCGCGTCTTGACGAGACACGATAAATCGATTGCCATAAGATCGATCCCTCCCCGCTGTAGTGAAGACAAGCCCTTGAAAGCAATTGGTCAGGAAAATCCCTACTGTCCTGCTCCTTTTTCCAATCATTTAGCCACTGAATTTCATTAGTAAGTTTTGTCCCAAGCCCATAACTTTGCTCTCCACGCCCTTCCTTTTATTGTTTTAGATTTGTGTGTCAATTTCACATTTGTGACTGGTTGTGTGTGACATACTGAGTATTTCAGCCCCTTTCTCAAACACAATTCTGCAGTGGTTAAAAAATATATATATACTTAAAAGACCATTTTACTGTATTGTCTCCACAATTTTTTTATGCTTCCCTCTGCCCCATCTTTAAATTTTTTTTAAATTCTACTTTTTGCACAAAAATTACTTCATTAATTAAAAAGATAAAATAATACAGAACATAAATACATATTAAACAGATTTCAAAAAAAAAAAAAAAACCCAAAAAAACCAACCCCCAAACACTTTTAAGCTTCCAAAAAACAAAAATGAATGTTAACTACAGCCAAACCTTGCTTAGAAGAACTCTTGACTAAAACGCACACCTCAGACATTTAATTGGTTGGTCCCACAAGATCGTTATATGGAATAGCTGAAATGTTTTGTATATATTAATTGGTCCTAGTGAGTTCTTGCCTCCAAGGTTGGTCCGTTTCTCACATTGCAACAGACCCTTAAAGTCTTGTACATCCTTTTCCATTTTTGCACTCACACGTTCAAAACTAATCAGTCCGCTTCAGTCCTCACAGAGGAGTCAAATAGTTTTGTCCTTCATTTATTCAAAAGGAATTTCCCATCCGTTAGGGCTTGTTTATTCAAGAAAAACAGAACTCTGTCTTTGAAAAGTTTGGAGCTTTCGAAGCAAGCGGACATCCCGTCACAACGAATAGAGTTCCCAGTGGCTCAGCAGGCACTTAGGAAATTGCCACAGCACTCTGCTTTGTTTTTCCTTCATTCCTTCATTAGTGCATATAGTTTTGAGAAGTCCTCTCGGACTCCTTCCGTCCTCTAAGGCCTCGTCAGGGTTGTGTAGACAGGCTGGTCCCAGTTAGCAGTGGGGCTATGAGCGGGAGGGATGGACAAGCCGTTCAGGATGGGTGTGGCATAGGGGCGCCGTGAGGAATGGAAATATGGGTACTGGTAAATGCTGGAGGGGTACCCGGAGTAAGGGCTGTAGTAATTAGAACTCTGGAGGTCTGTATAGTCGCACTGCGAGCTGGAGAAGGAGGCAGCCGCCGTGGCAGCGGAAGCCGTGGTGGCACACGCCTGTGAGCTATAGGAACCGTAGTCGGAGTGAGTCGGAGACCCGTGGGACTGGTCGCTGTAATGACTTGGGCTGAGTTGCTCCGTTTTGATGTGTGGTCTCTGCTGGCTGGTTTCATTTAAAGTAGGGGACACTGACGATGGGCTTTTGTGAGTCCAAACCTGGGCAGCTCCACTGGTGCCGTTGGCTGAATGGGAATAGGAAGGGCCGTAGGACCCTGCTGAGGAGTTCTGCCCATGGTCAGCCGGCATGGCGGAGTGGCCATTCAGGGGCAAATACTGGTCAAGCTCACGCACGTCAAAGGTCTCCATGTTAATGACCTCGCTGCTCAGTTCCGAGATGTCCACATTGCTGAAATCTATGTTCTGTCGGCCGCTCTCCACCAGGCGGCGTCCCTCGTGTTTCAGCTCTTGCTTGCTCCCATGATGAAGATCCGTTTTAGGGGTGGTAGGAGGGGTGGGTGGTCCATGAGTTTGCCCTAAAGAGAGAAGCAAATTTTTAAAATTAAAGGATTTGATGGATATTGGGGGGGAGGGAGGGAGAGGACAGGCAGTTTAGCATCTTTAACTATTCAGAAACTCAGACGCTGAATCTTTAAATAAAACGTTGCATCAAGAAAACACATTAAATATGGGCAGATGTCACCATAGCTACTGAGCCAGTGAGCCAGATCCTCAGCTGGTTTCAACTGGTTTAAACTGGCTTCAGTAGTATTATGTTGATTAGCACTGGCTACAGATTACTTCTGCACTGGACTCCGTAGCCCCTGAGCCCAAATGTAATACTTTTGTGGGGTTACTGCAGAAGTACTTACTCCATGAAATCTTTGGAGAGGCAAAGACATCTAAAACTAATTCCTTGACCAGAAACGGTTCAGACTTTCTTTACAAGGCTGTAAATGAAACTCTTATTCTGTATCTAAAAACCCATACGTGTGCAAACTTAAAGAGAAGGGAGTAGGGGAGGAAAATCTTGCAGACAGGGTTCATAATAGAGAGAACAAACACGTCTGAAATTACGGGACATTAGCAATACTTTTGGAATCTGTCAACACTAAAAGTTTGCCAGTTCAAAGCTCCGCTTCAGAATCCAGAAGGGTTAGGACGAGATTAGGTGTCTTGATCTCTAGGGCTTGTTCTTGAGGCATCTTCAAAAAAGTTACCACTTAATAATTAACTCTAATTATATCTGTTAACAGTCTCTCTCCCCACCAACCCCTCTGATGATACATTGGTGACAGTTGGAAAACAGAGATTTGTTTATTTTCTAATAAACAGGATTCAGCCCTGTCAAAGGATTTTCTTGTATCATACACACATCCCCAAGACCTTCCACTGTCTTCAAGGGAACTGCTTTTTAGAGTATCACATTGTAAGGTCTCAGTCCTGCAAACTCATGCAGGCTTCCAAGGGCTATCTGCAGTAGTTAAGTGCGTGTGGAAGCATTATCAGGGCTAGGTGTGAAGGCAGGAGTTTTCCCTTTTGTTTATTACAGAACCCGACTGTTCTACTGGGATGATAAATCTTTGCAAGTTTCAAGAAGACACAGTAAGACTCCAGACTCATTACCTGTGTGATCACTGTGATGGTGGGAATCTCCCACACCTCCTAGCCCGGTGTCAGCTTTGTAGATCTGGCTCCCTGCATGATGGCTGAGCTCGGCTCCCGAATCAGAATCGCTCTGGCCAGTTTTTACACTTTTTCTCCTCCGGGGCTGGTATTTATAATCCGGATGATCCTTCTTGTGCTGAACCCTGAGCCTCTCGGCTTCTTCCACAAAGGGACGTTTCTCATTCTCACTTAACAAACTGTTTTATATTTCAAGAAGGGGGGAAAAAATAGTAAATTATATGTTGCTTAAAAAGCAAAACTACAATATGTCTATCATGTTTTCAAACATTTCTATCTCGAGCTTACATGCACTGATTCAGCAAACCGATTCATTAAAATCGCAACATAAAATTTTCACTTGTAACAAGTACGATTTGTTTTACTTGTGGCATGTATTGTAAATATCAGCTAAAGAGCTGTTAAAGCAGCCACTCTGGATATTGATAACAGGACAAAACAGTTTTTTATTTTAAAATTTAATTCCACATCCTGCTCCTAAATATTATCGCTATATTTCATATGTAAATCATGCTGCACTAAGAGGACTTAATCACTTCTGATCATTTCCAGTTCTGTTTGAGTGCTTGTCGCTTGCCAAGAACCAATCAATATATATGAGACTCTCTCATTTAAAGTTTTTATTTTCTCTGGAGCGCCTATTTGATACCCAAAACAGTTTTTTAATGTGGGAATACTGCTCATCGGAACAAATTCAGGATGTTTCACTTCGTATGTGTGATTCTAAATAACTATTTTTTTTAAAAAAAAAAATCTGATGGACACAAAGAAAAAGTTTATATAGTCTAACTTGCCAAAGGCAGCATTTGAGAGCATTAAAAAATTTCTCAATTAGATGTTTTCCAGTAAACTATTAGTACTAGACAAATAAAGATAAACATAAAATAAATGTTGAGTATATAAATACATTTGTGTTGAAAGAAGGAAAAAAGCTTATGAAAACAGTAACCGTCTATTAAAAACAATATAAAAGGCATAATTACATTACATAGCTCATTGTAAAGTTGGTTAAATACACAAACGAGCAAGACAAATATTACAAAAAAGCCACTGTGAAGTTACAGCTAAAAAACCCCCCAAACATTTCCTTGTAGTAGAAATACAATCAGAGAATCCATTCATCGTAAAAAACGTTGGAGGAGGAAAAGGAGCAAGACAGACCAAAATCTCAGAAGTATTTAATTAGGATTCTGGGCGCCAAGAAGAATCCTGCCCCCCGTTTCTTTTATCGGTCCTTTGAGTGCTCTGGACTGCAGTGAATCCTACCATAAGGCTGCCACATGAAGCGCTCAGTTCATTCATTAGCAAACAGCCCTGCTGAAGAGAGACTTTGGGAGTCTGAAAGTCTGAGAGTGTACGACAATGCATCCATCCCCAGACATGCCTTTTCACGGGGAACAATCTACCCCAGCTTTGGCCATTCCTGCCGAATCAAAATGAATTTGGTTTGTCTGTTCATGGGCCTAGCGTCATCCAGACAGGAATACCCAGAAGGTCCAATCCTGCTCCCACAGGAGGCTGTGGCAAAACTCTCGTTGACTTTGATATGAGCAGAAAGACAAAACTCTTGCTTATTTAAACAGGAGCAGGACTGGGGCCATGCGTCATTCAAGCAAAATTCTGGCTGGTGCCTTAGAGTTAGGCCTTTTATTAGTATTTGGTAAGAGGGCCAAGAACCTTTACGATGGATTTATCATTTGTTCTTTGCTACACGGTGAGCCCAATGGCAATCGGTTCATTTTTAATTGTCCGAAGTTTCACAAGAAAGTTTTGGTCGGGGAAGAAACTTACAACAAGAGATAATTCAGTTCAGCAACTCTCTTTTTCAAGGGTCCCCCAGCTAGGTCCTGCCAGAAAAATTCCACCAGAATCTAACCTTCTGGACTGGTCTAACGCAGAACTACTGGTGCTTTTTGCCAAGGTATTTCCCACCCCACTATTACTGAAGAAATCTATAGGTCCAAGTGTCCAAGACCAAGGTAGCTGCAGGTAACTTTGGCCCCTTGAGTTCTTGGGACAGAATCTCTATCTTGTCTTTGTACTAATACAGCTAATTCTCCCCTACTGCACAAAACAGGGACTAAACCCTTATTCTAAAGTGCCAACTTTGGAACCCAGACCCCCTTAGCACTTCAGGGAGCTCCTATATTAACCTATCACAGGTCCTAAGTTAGGGACTCTCCATTCTGCAGCTCATGTCCCATTCTCTGGCTTTCTTCAATGATTACACTGTCCCAGCTTCTCCCTGAGAAGGAAGAGGTAGAAGCCCTCTGTCTTTTGAGACTTTTCAAACTAGTTTGGCCTCTGCCACTAGCAACCACAGGGGGAAAACTGTCCCCTGCAGCGGAGATGAACTCCTGGGGCGGCTGCATCTTAAGCCTCTATAATTCCACAGTAAAACGGTCTAACTTTCGCTCACTCGATTCTTGTGTCTGATCTCCACCCCCCGCGCAGTGTGGTGCTGTGCAAAGCTCCTCTAGACAAGAAGCATTGAGGAGGGAGTGTGCCTGGACATGTGTGGGCAGAGTCTGTGTGTGTCTGGACAGGAGTGGGTGCGACATACATCACACGTGTAGTGTGATGCCATCTGTGTGTGGTACATGTGTGTGTTGCATGTGGTGCATGCAGCCTTGTTGGATGCAGGTGTACACGTGTTGTTTGCCTGTGTGTGTGCACAAGCCGTGCCTGGGACATCTGTTGCACATGGCACACGTGTGCACAAGCCATGTTGTATGCAGTGTATGGTGCCAATATGCATGGTGCATTCGCACGTGTGTGTAAGCCGTGCCTAGGCCATCCGTTACAGGCATGCACACTGCATGCAGCGTGTGGTGCCGGTGTGCTCACACGTGCGTGTGCAAGCCATGTGTGTGTGTGATGCAGGCTCTCTCCCGGCGTGCAGCCCCCCAGCTCGGGTCCCCACTCACCGCCAGAGCTTGCCCAGGGTCTTGCTGAGCTCGGCGTTGTGCAGATGCGGGTACTGGTCGGCCAGCTTCCTGCGGGCGGCCTGCGCCCACACCATGAAGGCGTTCATGGGCCGCTTGACGTGGGGCTTGGCCTTGAGCGATCCGTTGCCCCGCACGGGCATGGGCACCAGGCTCCAGTCGTAGCCCTTCAGCACCTGCGACACGGCGTCCCGGATGCAGGCGGGGAAGCGCTCGTCCACTTCGGCCGGCTCCCCCTTGGAGCCGGCGGGCGGGCGCGGTCCGGGGGCCGGCGGGGGGCAGCCCAGCCCCTCGGAGCCGGCGGGGGACAAGGGCGAGTCGGAGTCCGAGTCTACGTGGGACATGGAGCTGGAGGTGCCCGCCGGGCTGCAGGGCGGCTCCGGGGCTTTGTCCCGCTCCTCGGTCATGGTGAGCATGGGCGGGTCGGGGTCGAGCCACGAAACAGCCGCAGGGTCCCCGCCCGGGCGCCGCGCCGGGATGCAGCAGCGCCGGCCAGGGGCGCCCCAGATGTGCCGCCGCGGCTGGGCGCGTCCTCCTCCTCCGCCGCCTTCGCTCTCCCCGCCGCGGCGCGCTCCGCTCCAATGCGACCCTCCGGCCCCTGGCCACAAGTTTCTTTAAGCAGAGGGCGAGCGGCCCCGCCTCCCGCCCCGATTGGCGGGACGGCGCCGTTCTCATCTGCATCCTGGCCCCCGCCCCCTCCGCTCTTAAAGGGAGCGCGTCCCCTCCTTCCCCCCCCCCGACGTGAGAGCTGTGGGCTCCGCGGCGCGTGTCCTGCTGGTTTCTTAGAAAGGAAATGAGCCCCCCCCCCCCGCGCGCCTTGTCCAGCAAGGGGCGGGTTGGCTGGTGCGTGGCTCCTTCCAGCTGCGGGGGGAGCACAGGTCTTGAAGACTGGATTGGGGGGGGGATTGATGGGGCGGGGGGGGGGGACTTGATAGGAAGTGGCTGGTTTGGTTCATTTTAGTTCTTTGCATCCCCTGAGCGGTAGGTTCAGGGGCAAAGGCTCGGCGCGCTGCAGGCCCTTCGCCCCCGCGAGCCTCCACGAAGCCGGGTCCCCCTTTGCTCCTCGGTGGCTGAAATGGACTTGAATTCTACTCCTGGGGGGGGGGGGTCTTTTCAGAGGGGCTCCTGCTGGCGGCCTTGACCCGGGCGGACAGGCATGACCCGGGCTAAGAGCCAAAGAAGGGGTCCCCCCCGTCCTTTTATATGAGTCCCTGGGTTTAACCACTGATCTGTGCTCATGGTGTGTGTGTGTGGGGGGGGGGGGGT
>ML677381.1:4630323-4660004 GCA_007922305.1 Dermatemys mawii | reverse complement strand
CCCCCCCCCCCCCCCCCAAAAAAGCTGGCTAACGGTATGTAGGAAGCGGTGCAGTCTGTATTCCGCAGGGCTGGGGTTGGGAGATAAAGTATCCATAAGAAATGCGGTTGGAGTAATCTGCAAAGACAGGGCGCTTTGGTCTGAAGAATAGGACCTGGCGGTTGTCAGGGATCACAGCCGCAGAAACGGCCTTTGTATCGTAAAGCTGCAGCGTGTAGACAGCAGGGAAATGTGGGGAGGGACATTGGGAAGGTCCGAAGTGTGCCAGAGGGACCACTGGCAACGCGGGGGCCCTCGCCGTGTTGGCAGGAGGATGAAGGGTTAAATTCTACCTGGCTCGCTTAAATTCGCTCCCAGGACTAACTCAGCGAAGAGCCAAAACTGGATCGGGACGGGATGCAAAACGGAGCCGCGGGGGAGCGTGGTTCTGGCGCGGCTTTGGGCGCAACACGGGCAGGGTCGGTTCTTCTCTCGGACCCGGGTAGTTTCAGGCCCTTTTCTTGAAAAAACATCGCCCGGCTCCAAAAGCCTCCCCCGTGAAAATGTATCGATCCGGCCGGCTGCTTAATTCCGTGGAGAACCCAGGCCAAAGGAGAGTGAATGAATGGCTCTTTGAAAGGGGCGACGGTCGGAGGTGTGTTTACACGGGAGGGGGCGACTCCTGTTTACAGAGAGAGAGAGAAAAAGGGGTGTGTGTGGGGGGGGGGGTGTTGGGGAGCGTGGCGAATTACCCCCCCTTTTTTGTTTGCATCACAAAAACCGCCTTCTGATCGTTAGTTTTGTAAGTCGCGATGAGTCCGGTTCCGATCCCGGACCCCGGGGATTTCGCATCTGTGCCCCAGACCAACGAGACGGCTCGTTTACGGAAACACGACAGCAAATATTAACACAAGTCCCGACGCTGCATTTAGACACCACAACCCGCAGCTAATTGCAACCCCCGGCTCCGTGTGTACAGACAAACTCCGGGCGCGGCTACTTCGTTTTCTCAAACAAGTACACAGGTTGGAGGGCTCCTCTCTAGAAACATATTTTTGTTGTTAAATCTGGATATTTTGGCGCTTCTCGGTCCCCTGACCTTCTGGAATATTTTCTCCTTCCCAGCTGTCGCCCTCAATATTATACCTGCACTGGGAAAGGGAGACACAGAAAGGAAACACAACTTCACAACCCTTTGAACGTAATCTATGTGCCTGTTCGTTAATCTACTGTAATAGAGGGAGCGGGGCAGGCGGGATTAGCTATGGAAACACTGTCCTGGTGCACGACTGCTTAAAATAAAAGGCGGGTCTCGATTTCCAGAATTTGGGTATTGCAGGGAATTCACAATCTGCTGTGTTTTCGAAAACTTTGCCTGGGTCCTTCGCGACCTTCCCGGAGAAAGGAGGCTGCTGGATTTGTGCCATCTCCAGGAATATGATCACCCCAGTCAAAGGCCCTGCTGCTAGGTTCATTCCCGCTAGAAATAATATTTCTCTTTAGGACAAACGCATCCTGCTCATGTAGACTCCCACTGTCATTCTTGGTTAGATTTAAGGCAGGGTTTCCCCCAAAGGGTTAGTTCTGCTGGGATTTCTCCTGGTATTCGGTTGTGTTTGCTTGTTTGCTTTATCAAGTAAAAAAAAAAAAAAAGTAAAATAAGCATTGGATTTGAAAACAGCCATACCACTTTGAAGGGATATGTTTACTTCAAACGTTCCCTGGATTT
This sequence comes from Dermatemys mawii, assembly GCA_007922305.1. Classification (NCBI taxonomy): domain Eukaryota; kingdom Metazoa; phylum Chordata; order Testudines; family Dermatemydidae; genus Dermatemys; species Dermatemys mawii. The sequence goes on along the minus strand of ML677381.1, from coordinate 4,658,296 downwards.
GAATCGATTTTTGAAACATTGAGGTGCTCTCTCTTCGCGTTCCACTTTCGGTCTTTGATTTGCGCGCAGATTTTCAATGTTCCCTAAATCGTTATCCTCTTTATTGCCTTTTGTGTGAACAATTAATCTTGAGAGCACAGAAGTGAAAGAAAAAGAAAGAAAGAAAGAAAGAAAGAAAGAAAGAAAGAAAGAAAGAAAGAAAGAAAGAAAGAAAGAAAGAAAGAAAGAAAGAAAATTCTAAGTGTTCAGATAACATTAAGGCAAAAATGCTTTACAGGGTGTTAAACTGGGAGTGATTAAAAAACCAGCACCCTGAGATTGTATCTGGTAAAATATTCATATCTGCTCCCTTTTTAAGTAACAGGGGAAAGGTCATAGTGTAAAATTACATGGTGTTGTTATGTGTAAGGAGTTTCTCTCTGTGTGTATGCACAATGTATAATGTACGTGTGGCAGATCTCTGTTCCTGTATGTGTAGATGTGTACATAGAACATGCATCCACACGATCTGCGGACATGATCAATGATTTGGATAACTAGTTCAGACCATGACGTTCTCCATGTCTGGAGCATGTTTAAAGTTAACTCGAGTTATCACAAGAAGGCTCCTACGCCTACCACTGTTTCCTGTGTTATATCTTGTGGGGCTAACCTCGTGCTTCACAGTTAGACACCTTCTGTCCCCATCTGTCCATATCCAAAACTCTCCTGTGTAGTCCCTGCTTCTGGTTCTGAAATGACTGTTGGAGTCCAGCATCAAAGTCCCCGCTGTCACGTTGTGCTATTTATTCTTGTCCTGACACTAAATAATCCACTGCAGGCAAGAGCCCTGATAGACCTTCGCCTGATCCTGGTCTATTATCAGAGAGACAGCCAATAGTTTGACATTGACATAGTTTAATCACGTTGGAAACTATGGGACAACAACTCTCTCTCTGCCTTCCCCGTCCCCATCCGACAACACACACGCACACGTTTGTGTCTGTTCCTTGCGCTGACAAGGAAAGGGATTTACATGAATTACCTGCGGCGGACGAGCGAGGGGGACACCTAGAAACGTGAGAAAGCCAGGAACCTGTCGCTTCCCCTGTGCTGGTTTCTCATCAGATCAGTTTCACTTGGTGGTTGGCGTGCTGGAGTTTTGGATTCCTTCGGCCATTTCAAAAGAATTCTTCGTAGCAATCATAAGGACAAATTGTGCAAATTGCGGTTGTTTTATTTTAAGGTGGGGGGGGAAGGCGGTGTTCGTTGTTATTGCTTTTTATTATTTTATCATGTTAGATCAACTGTTCCATCAAGAGTGCCAGTTAAAAACAAACAAACAAACCTCTGATTTTGTCCACATGGTTTCTCACTTTGTTTGTTTAAAATGAGTTTGGGGTTTATTTGAGGGTAGGGGGAGGGTTGGAGAGAAGTTGTCTATTTGGCCGTTTTCCCCTGTCTTTCCAAGAAAGTACTTTTTCGCAGAATAAAGTTTCAGCATTTGACTCTAATTATGGTTGGGCACATCCACACTTATAATTATAAATCACAAAGAGATCAAATGAAAAATTACATTTATAGCTGTTGCTTTCTTCCAGAAAATAGAATACAGAACCATTGAGATTTACAAGGGAAATTACAAAATGTGTGAATGTTTCCAATATGACAAGGTTAAAAAACCCCAAACAGTGACATGTTTTGCTAGTGCTCTTGTTTATTGACTGTGATGTACAGACATTTTGAAATTAAAAATATAAACTGCAGTAAATTTAATTGGAACCATGTATGTGTCTGTATACTCACAGACACACACAAAGTAGGGAATTGCATAGACATTGATCAAAATCCAAATCTAGCCATGATTATCACTCCAAACCTTGGTATATTCTAATCTATTTGACTTTTATTTTTATTTCTTTCTAAAATTGACCCATTTGCTTATTTGGGTCATTTCCCAAGAAGGCTGCAGTTCTTAGCTTGCACAAAAATTACCCTGTGGGCAGTAAAAAAATATGAACTGTTAAATGTTAAAAAAAAAAATCAGCTCAAAAAGGTTTAGCCCTGCTTTTGGTAGAACAAAATCCCTGTCTTACAGAAACAATCCATGTTACAGATGGTAGAAAAGCAGTCTAGGAATTCACAGAAATCCTCTATTAGGGCCTGATCCAAAGGCCATTGCAGTAAATGGAAATATTCCTTTTGATTTCCACAAGGTTGGGATCTGTCCTTTCGCAGTACTATCTTGTACTCAGCCTGAAAAGCAAACTCTCTCTTTTGGCGATTTACTAACAATAATACACATTTCTACAATGCCTGTTATTTAAGGTCCTCAAGGCACTTTATTAACATTAATTAATTCAGCCTCACAGCATCCCCGTGAGTTAGGTAAATAACATTACACCCATTGTACAGATGGGTTAACTGTGGTTATGACATTCAGTCTGGAGAGCACCTTGTACAAGACAGAGCTTCTCATGGACCAGGTGCTGCCTCTCAATCTTCCCAACCTCCTTTTTCGCTTGGTTTGCGCTAGGAAAGCGTAGTATAGCTAAGACTTTATGCTTGTGATTGTCTGCGGTCAGAGTATCAGCCATGGGGAGGGAAGCACCATTTTTGGTTTATTATTGATACTGCAGCATCAATTAATTATGAAAATCCAGAATCATCTCCTTTGTCATGAGGACAACCCAAGTTAACATCTGTTTTTTCTACTGGCCAAATTGGGGAATTAGATAGTGAGGTATGTTTACGAATGATTCCATGCTGCAGCAAAGATTTGATAGTGCTAGCAATACAAGGTGTGGCCTTACCTGAGAAAGGATATGGATTCTGTGGGGGAAAATCTCCTCCTGTGATTACAATAGTCACTGCCATCCTTCCACACCCATGCTTAGCAAAAGAATCTTGATGTTTAATCACCTGACTCAGCAGTACTTAACAAAAGGACGGGGTTATTGCGTCAGGCGTCAGCATCCTCTTCCAACCACGTTGCAAAATATCTGAGGCTGAGCGAGACCAATAGGAGAGCAGAGACCAATACCCAAAACAAGAGGTGAAGACTCATGGAAGCATGTGGGTGAGTTAAGGCTCAATGAGTTCTTCTAACCATGCCCTGGGGGAAAACAGAGAACTTCCCATCTTAACCCCCGCAATGGAGCAGACAGAGTACGTGTGATCCTCTTCATTCGGGAACTCAGGACAATTGTAGGGGCCCTTGGTGTCGGTGCAATTTCCTAAAGACCCTTATCCCCTACAGCAGCACATCTACTTGTGTTCACCACCCCATTCCTATCCCTAACTCAGATCCTGCAAGATCAGAGTCATCTTCCACGGGGACATCCCTGCAGGTGCCGGTGCTACTAATCCAACCTTTTTCTCACCAGCCCACAGATCTGGAAGAAGCTGCCATGGAGATGAACACGGGAAGATGTTGCTTGGGATCAATACCATTTGGTCCATTTTAGCAGCGAGTTTCTGCTATTGCTGGCCTGCTTCAAGGCATGTCCCCATGGGCAAACATGGATTAGGAAGCCAAGCAACGAGGTTTGCATTTCCCCTTGGGGCTCAAAGGCCTGCCATATTATATTCAAGTAAGCTGGCCAGAGCAACAAAATATCTCCAAAGTTCAATACCTGTAGCTGTTATGCAAGCAAAATGCAAAGGAAGAAAAGATGGGCAATATATTTGTCGATGTTAAGGCCAGAAAGGACCACTGTAATCATCTAGTCTGACCTTCTGCACAACTCAGGCCACAGGATTTAACTCAATTATTACTTCAACTAGAGCTAAACACATGCAAGATTTTACTTTTCACTGGAGTAAAAGAAACAAAAATCCCACCATAAAATAACCCCTCTCCCCAAACATTTGCATGCAAAAGAAGTTCTCATTCCTGCTTTTATTCAAGAGCTTTCCAAGCTAAAATTTCATTTACGAATCCTTGCGCATATATGAGAAGTACATGAAGATCTAAGCTAACCAGGAGTTTTATAGGGGATGCAAGAGGAAATTCCTCTTGTAATTGTTCCTTGCAGCTCCTCTCCTACCCTACTCTGCACAGCTGGAGCACCCCAATGTTTTCAGACTGAATTTAGTGTCAGCTTCAAAGTTAGTGAGTTGGGTACTTGTCGGAAGGCCCGATGCTTCTTGGCCAGGAGTTGGCTGGCTGAGTAATTTTCAGAGTAGTGGAGGTGCATGTCTGGGCATGTGTCTCTTCTTTGGTTCTTTGCCCTGCAATCACAGCTCTGCCTTCAGCAGAGGAGGGAGTGCGTCTGTGGGGAGGGTCCTCCTTGGATATTGCCCTAAAGTCACATCTGACATCAACGGAGCATTCTGAGTGAGGGAAGATGATAAACTAACTCCCCTGCTTCCTAATCAGAGTGAGCACAGCAATGCTGGTACGTCAGTCTTTTACGGCCATCCTTACCTTAAAAGGGCTCATCCTGCACCCTTTGAAATCAATGCCAAAGCCCTTATTGACATCAGCGGTGTCAAATCTGACCCTTAATGGTGAGTCTTCATGTTTGGCTTAGGGTGACCAGATCGCAAGTGTAAAATATCGGGATGGGGAGTGGGGAGAGCGGGGTAAGAGGTGCCTATATAAGAAAAAGACCCAAAGATCAGGACTGTCCCTATAAAATCGGGACATCTGGTCACCCTAGCCACTCAGGGCTTTTTGTGATCCTATTTGGAAAGTCAGTTGTTACTAACTACATTGACAAAAAGGACAGGGACCCCATTCTGCTTCTGGTCATTGCAATTAAACTAGCTGCAAAAGACAGAAAGTTTAGACTTCCTTTAAAACAAACAAAATACTCAAGTGTTTTGGGCCCAGATCCTCCACAGAGTTCTGTGAAGACAGACCCCTGCACTTGTGAAGAGTTCAATATAAGATCAGAGCCTTAGGCCATAGACTACACTAGCACATATATAAGCAAAAGTTGTAAGCTGTTCCATTGTATGCTTGTACGAGTACATAGGGCCTTATACCAAGGAAATGCAAACTGCCTATTCATGTAAATTTGTCAAACTGTGTTTTCATGTCATCAGCATTATTGCTGCTTACACAGTGTAATAGCTTGAAAGTCACCCTTTTAGGGCTGGATTCTGCACCCCTTATTCACATGAGTGGCATGTTACTCCGCCAGTAATCTCACTGAAATCAACCAGGCTGTTTACGATTTAAGGTACTGTCACTGTGTCTAAGCGTGGCAAACGTTGGCCCTTACTTTGAATGAATGCCCTCACCATTTCATTTTAATTCTAGGCATTTCTATTTGCTTCCAGCTTTGACCCCAAAATTCCTTGTATCACCTGCAGAATAGGAGGGAAAGGTTATTGTGTGCTCCCATCAGTGTGAGGAGGAGTATGTTTAAGCAGCACCGGCCTGATTCAAAACCCACTGAGGTCAATGATGAGATTCCTAGGACCGGAGCCTTGATAGTATTTAGGTGCCTAACTCCTACTGAAATCAGTTTGGGATGGCACTCAAATATCTTTGGGGATCTGGGCCCCACTGCCGATAACCAGGTTTGCATCAGACCCTAGGAGCCGTCCTTCCTAGCGAGGAGAAGTAAATCTGAAACACCTCCCACAGCTGCTCTCTTACACTAAAGAGAGTAGGGTATGGTCGGCTTCATTACAACCCCATCATTGGGTTAATGAGGTGCTTTGCTACATGCTCCCCTCCTTAGGCCTTCCTCTTGCTTCCAGGCAGGAATAACTTGGCAGCTGCAGGGCAAACTTAATATAGGAGCAAGTCCCCTGCACTCTTTGTGTCTAGTCAATGCTTTTTGACCTTGCAGGGATACATGTAACACTCTGCACTGTGCTAAGTATCAGAACTGACTCCCATCCATTAATCTCCCTCCATTGCTTAACAGACAGACAGTGGGATTCTTCAAATCCCCCTCAGCTCCTGTCATCTCAGGAGTTATTAGTAACACAGGAAAGGATACTGTATTTGATTTTATAAATGTCTGATTTCAATTGGGTGAGCTTGAATGCATTTATAAATGTATGATTTCAATTGGTTGGCTTGGGCCCTAAGGAGAACTTGCGGTTACATTTGGCCCCAAATGTTGGTTCTGTAAAATTAAGGTTTGTGTGATTTAAAAAACATAATCTCAATAGAACAAGTTTTTGAAAAAACAAATGAACATTCCCTTGAAGTGTTCGCAGCCCAACCTTGGCAGCCCCTGTGGGAGTGCCTGAGATTAGACTAAAGAGGGGAAATTGATCAGAAGAGTGAAACTGACAATTTTTTTTGTTAAGGCTGGGAGGAAATAAAAACACAAACGAAGAGTGGAAATAATGAAATGGAAATGAGATTTTAAAAATATTTTCCTTTTTAATAATCTCAGATATTATTAGCAACATAGGTAAGAAAAATGTGTTTGAGAATATATACGTACGCAGAGTTTAAGGCAAGACGAGACCATTACAACCATCTAGTCTGATCTTCTACTTAACATGGGCCGGAGGATTCCACTCAGTAATTCCTGCATCAAGCCTGATAACTTGTGTTTGGACTAGACGATGTCTTTATTAAACAAGGTTTAATCTGACAATATTATTTATTATTTGTATTACTGCAGCCCTAGCCATAGACTAGAACCCCATTGTGCAAGGAGCTGTACAAAGAGAAAGCCCCGGCCAATGATCCTTTTAGAACCGAATCCTGCTCCCACTGAAGTCAGTGACAAAACTCTAATTGGCTACAATGAAGCAGGATCAAACCCTTAACGGAAGAATCAAACCTCTGTCAAATCAGCAGCGTCCATGTTTGCTGAAGGATCCCCATCTCCTGTTCACCCAAACACACTGTCACTTGAGTATTTGGCAGTGATTTAAAAATATATAATTGACTGCATCTTTAAATCATTTCCCCAGATGTTTAAATTTCTTTTACTAAGAGGTTATTTCTGCTCAAATTCACACTCTTTTTTATTAATTTTAACTCAATCTCAGGTAAGAGGAAGGGTGAAAGATTAGACCTGAATGAACACAGGGTAATCTAGGGTGCCAGGGACAGCAGGGTTGAGGTGCTGCTAGAGACAGCTGCTGGATGTTGTGACAGTAAATGCTTGTTTCTCTGTTGCCCTTTGCAGCTGTTTAGAACGCAGCAAAATGGGGTGGGGGCAGGAGGGGGGGGAGCAACGTGTATTTCCTTGAATAAGGACCAACATGAATGATCTCAGCACTTGTCTACATGTCTTACATTTACTAATCACTTTCCCTTTGAGACTTCAGGACCCAATGCTACCAGCCACACGTTATCTGTTTTCTTCTTCTTCCCTTTTTGTACAAAAACCTTCATTTGAAAGGAATTAAGAGGCAAACAACAAAAAGATGATTCCACGAGGCAATAAATAAATAATGGTGCAGATCAACAAGCAAAAAGGATGATCCAACTTTACATGGTCACAAAAGCGTACTGTGCCCGTATACCATCATAAACGCAGACAATGAAGGGAGGATTGAATCTGACATTTCAATCTATCCATTCTTAAATTCAATTTAATCTGTTCGATGCTGGGAGTCTTTCTATTGACTGTAATGGGAGTTGGATCATGCCGATAGAGTAATGACACTTTCATGCTGCTGAATGTATTTGAAACTTTGCATCTCATACTGTTGAAAGGTGATACTGACACAAGAGACCCTCTGAGGTTGGTTTTTGTTTTTTGATCACCTCTGCTTTCTGTCCCGATCCACTTACCTAACAGATTTTGGAGTGATCTTACACAAAGAAAATTGATGGGTTCAACCCTCCGCTAGACACATACCTTCCCAGTCCCAGGCTGCTCCTTTCTTGTGGAGTTCTGCAACTAGATCCCCTGCTTTTCCTCAGTAATTTCCTCAATTAGCCACTTTGTTTTACAGACATTTACATTTAATGTGGAATTTGCTGTAAAAGTTTCATAAAGACCTCACAAAGGAAATCATTAGCTTACATCTACTTAAATTTATCTAGCAAAACCTTGCAGCTAATCCAAAGGGAGAGAGAGCAACCATAATATACCAGAAGCCTTTAACAAATAGGTTATTTTTCCTTGCCTATACAATGCACCATTATGTACTTTTTTTTTTCTAATGAGAACAATGCAAGCAACAGTGATGGGAAACGGCAAAAACAAAAGAGACATTTATAAGGAACTGATCTGCAGGCTGAAAAGCACTGAATTATGTTACGCCTGATAACAGATACTTTCTCTGAGGACCGCAGCTAATTTAACACCACAATATTTATTTAAATAGGATACAGAATGGGATTCTAAACAAACAAATTATGAGTGCTTAGGCTCAGATTGTTTTATTGAAAGAGTTTTCTTAAATACTAAGAAAAATAGGCTTGAACTGGAGTCAAGTGTTTTACTATTACATAAAATACTAAATTGAAATCATGTTAATTTCTTAAATTGCAAGCTACAAAAGTTTCAGTGAATTCAAGATTATCCTCAGGGTGATCAACTCAAACCCACTACGAGGTGAGTGAAGAATCCAGTGGTCAGCCTTGACTTTGAAAATTATACCTTTGGTGTGTGTTACAAACTCCTGTATCCTGCAAACAATTACTCACATGCTTAATGTTAAGCACATGAGCAGTCCCACTGATTTCACCAAGGCTCCTCACGCGAGTAAAGTTAATCACGTTTGTGACAGTTTGCATGATCAGGGACAAAGTTTTTAAGAGTTAACTTTTTTTACATTTTTATTTTATATACTGTACTTAAACTCCCTGGTTTTCAAAGAGTTTCTGTTGGAAGCTTATTAAATGTACATAATATTTTAATCCAAAAGGCTGAAAGAGCTGTAATGGTTTTCTTAGATAAATGCACCTGTAGGTGGCTTTATTTGCATGTGTACATTTTTTTTTTAATTATTAGGATTCATGTGGTAGCCCAAAATATTTCTGTTGGCTATATACACAAGTACAGATTTAGGTCCCATCCTGCAAAGAGGAACATGCAATGCACTTTGTACTTGGCAAACAGTTCCAGGACTTGTTGATTTCAGTTGGCACAGTGTGTAAACTTAATCAGGTGCATAAATTTTTCACCATCAGAGTTTTTCCTAAAAGAGCAGAGATATTCTTTTAACGCTGTTACAGGTGTTATCATCTGTGTTTAACTGGACTTGCCATCCTGGTGATAGGCAAGTAAATGTTAAACCTGGGGTAAATTAAAGGATAAACTAACAAATGTTTTTTATATGCATTCATTTTCTCCAATAGCTCCTAGTAGATCCTTTACTATTAACACAGTCAATCCCACACATTTTATAATTAGATAGTGCAATAAATAAATACATGCAGTATGACATTTCTTCCAAAAATACAGGGTCCAATCCTGCCGTCCTTACTCATTGATTTCAGTGGAAGTTTTGCTTGGGGAAAGACTGCAGGATCAGGCCCTGTATTGTCTCTGCTTTAATGAATTATAAGAAGTAATTCTTTCATATTTTCCTTTAAAAATCACCTCATACATATAAAGTTTCAGCATGAAGATCAGCTGATTGCAATGTTACTTTTTTTTTGCCCTTATGAAACAAATAACCAATACAAGCAAATCTACTCCAAGTCTGAGAACTTAAATAAAGAGGAGAGAATGTTATGAACCTCAGCAAACAAAAAACTGATAATGGAAAATAGTGATGGATTATAATGATGCTAAGAGCATCATTACTTAAGTTAACACCTTAATCAGATCTGTTTCCTTATATGTGGAAGATACTCCAATGCTCCCGCCCATATCTCCATAAAAGGATGTATTACATGGACTTTTAATAATAAAAACAGTATTAAACCCCTTCCCTAATAGAGAAAGGCCCTGATGCAAACACTTACGCATATTCTTGACTTTACTGCTATGAGTAGTTCCATTGATTTTAAAGTGACTACTCACAGTGGTAAGGATAAGCATTGACCATAAGTATTTGCATGTGTGTAACTTCATTCCGGAGGAGTGTCTTTGACATCACGGGAACTCCTCACATGAGTAAACTTAAGCCTGCGTGCGTTTGCCGGCTTAGGACTATCGTTCAGGCTCTGAGATGCAGTTGCTTGTAGAGACACAGAAAGGGGAGGACATATTCTGATGGGGGTTCATAATCCAATAATAAGAAGCAAATGTTTCAAACGAGAAAGTTAGGTAGTTACAGGGGGATTAGCAAGGGCTATGAGGGAGAGTCGCAGCTGAACTACAGGTCATCAAGCTGTTTTATTCCGATGAGAAGATCAGACTAGGAGAATTCTGCTTCACTTCTCCACACTGCAGAGGGCCCTATGGAATTCAAGGTGGGCACATCTGGATTCTTCATGGATTAAGTCCCTGTGCTACAGACATCTAGACATGTGCTTAACTAGGCTACCATGAATAGTGCTGACTGCTCACAGCAGTAAAGTAATGTATTTCCAGGAAAAGGGTTTGGGAGTGGGGGACTTTTTAGATAAATTTGGTGTAGCTGGGTTAACTCTGGCTCTTTATTAGTTTTAAAAAAACCCAGCAACCCTCCTTGCTGATTTTTATGAGGATTTCTGTTCCAATGCTGATGGCCCCGTCACAGCCTTTACTATTTATCTGGCATTACAACAAAAATCTTTAAAAACAGACTCCAACGAGAAACCGCAGAACTGGAATTAATTTGCAAACTGGACACCCTCAAATTAGGCCTGAGTAAAGACTGGGAGTGGATGGGCCACTACAGAAAGCAATTTTCCCTGCTGCTGATACTCACACCTTCTTCTCAATGGTTGAGAATAGGCCACTTCAACCTTAATTCAATGGGCTTCTTAGCACTGACTCCCCCACTTGGTAAGACATCACCCCTCTTTTCATGTGCTAGAATACCTTTCACCCCATGCATCTGATGAAGTGGGGTTTAGCCCAGGAAAGCTGATGCCCAAAGAAGTGAGTTAGTCTCTAAGGTACTACAAGGACTGCTCCTTGTTTTGGCTGATACAGACTTACCACCTCACATATCAGAGAGCAGGCCATGATAAGGTTCCCCCCATTGATGGGGACCCAAAATCAGGACAGGGGCCTGCGGGTACTAGGAGCCCTTATAAGAAAACACCCCCCAAATCGGGGCTGTCCCTATAAAATAGGGTGACCAGATGTCCCGATTTTATAGGGACAGTCCCAATTTTGGGGTCTTTTTCTTATATAGGCTCCTATCACCCCCCACTCCCTGTCCTGATTTTTCACATTTGCTGTCTGGTGGCCCTACTATAAAACCGGGACACGTGGTCACCCTACCCGCAGCTCCCAGCCAGGCCGGCCCCTCGCAGGGCAGGGGCCCTTGCAATGCAGCCAGGGGAAGGCCTGGCACCGGCGCTGACAAAGCGCCACCCCAGCGCTGGGTGCATTGCCCGGCGCCGGCCGGGGGCTCTGCAGCGGGGCCGCCTTGCAGCAGCCCCGTGGGGTGACCCCCGCCCCCAGCCAGGCTGCCCCCCCCCGGCGTGCCCCCGGGGGGGCCGGGCTCCGTGCACCGGGGGCGGAGCAGGGGAGGCGGCACCCGGCGGCAGCGGGGCCCCCGGCGCATGCTCCGGCCATGGCTGCGCCCGGGGAGACGCTGAGGAAGAGGAGGTGGGTGGGGGAAGCCCCCCGCCCCCTCCAAGCCCCCCGCGAGGAGGGGGAGCCGGCGCCCCCCGCCCGCCCCCCGCTGCGCCCGGGCACCTTCTGGCTGAGCAGGATCGCGCTCCTGCGCTGCACAGCGCTGCTCTACTGTGAGTCTCTGCGCCCCCGGCCAGGCTACCCGCTCCCCCAGGCAGGAGCCCCGCTGGCAATGTGGGGTGTTCCCCCCCCCCAAGCAGGAGCCCTGCTGGCAATGTGGGGTGATCCCCCCCTCCCCAAGCAGGAGCCCTGCTGGCAATGTGGGGTGATCCCCCCCCTCCCCAAGCAGGAGCCCTGCTGGCAATGTGGGGTGATCCCCCCCCTCCCCAAGCAGGAGCCCTGCTGGCAATGTGGGGTGATCCCCCCCCTCCCCAAGCAGGAGCCCTGCTGGCAATGTGGGGTGATCCCCCCCCTCCCCAAGCAGGAGCCCTGCTGGCAATGTGGGGTGTTCCCCCCCCTCCCCAAGCAGGAGCCCTGCTGGCAATGTGGGGTGATCGCCCCCCCGAAGCAGGAGCCCTGCTGGCAATGTGGGGTGATCGCCCCCCCAAGCAGGAGCCCTGCTGGCAATGTGGGGTGATCTCCCTCCCCCCGGTAGGCAGATAGGAGCCCTGGCCATATGTGTCTAGCCTGCCCTGCTCTTGGGGACCACTTGACTGCCCCCTGCTCTGCGGGTACCCAGCCCCTGCCCTGGCCCAGCTGCAGGCCAGCAAGCCCTTCATCCCTGGCACTGCCCCTTCCCCTGGGCTCCTCTCCGCAGGGTCCTGCCTGAGGGCGGGGGTGCAGAATTGCCACCCGCTGACCCCTGGGAAAGCGGGGTCTGTACAGCACCCAGCACAATGGGGCCCTGTTTGGGGCTACCAGGCAGGGAGGCCCCTTGAGAACATAAGATCAGCTGCACTGGGGCCCACCAATAGTTCCTCTGCCCTAGTGATTGTTCCCTCAGATGTTTCCGAGGGAACAAACAGAACAGGACAATTGATTGAGTGGTCCAATCCCCCTCGTGCAGTCTCAGCTTCTGGCAGTCAGAGGCTTAGGGACACCCAGAGCATGGGATTGTATCTCTGATCATCTTGATGGAGCTGTTCCACAGGAACTTGTCTAATTCTTTTTTGACCCCAGTTATGCTTTTTGCCTTCACAACATCCCTTGGCAAGGAGTTCCACAAGTTGACCATGCGTTGTGTGACTTTTTAAACTGGGCAGACCTCTTTTTGCGTGGTTTGTGCCCCTCTCCTGGGACATTTTGAAGAGTGTGTTGCTCTATCCTGGCTGGCGTGACCTGGCACACACCAGACCAGCAAGAGTGGGGTGCTCTTCACAATGGTGTCCCCGATATGGTGTGACCTCACATGCAACAGTGAGTGGGGTCAGACCAGCAGTGACAGACCTATGCAATTCACAGAGGTACCGAGATGTCTGATGTCCCAGACATGCACGAGTGGCCGCCTTTCTAAGTGCTATGCAAGTACAAATAATATAATAAATAATGGGGTATTTGTGGGGAGAGGAATCCACATTGCAGTTTCTTCTTGGCTGCTACTCCAGCCCCGGAGTTGGGACTGGGCTGTAATCTCAGTCCACCTCCTACATCGGGGTTTGCAAGTAGGTGGACCAGTGCTGGGGCATTAGACACCATTTTTTATTTTGTGGTGGAGGTGCACCAGCGTTAAAAAGAATAGCTTTTGAATATGACTTGAAGTAGTTTTGTACAATGACTAAATTTATCCACTTTTAATCAAGTGTGAGAAACAAGCTCCCGTTCCAGACTTAGTGTTTCCTCTATTTATTTATGCAATAGCTAGTTATTGTAGGGCTTTAAGCCTGGCCAGGCCCCTATCGCCTATGCCTATGCAGTGTCATCATTGTATACACTGTTGCCCGCCCCATTCCACCTCCACGCTTCGTCTTCATTGGTCTATGCAGACCTGGCACAAAGCCCGGTTCAGTTAGGGTCTGTCTGCACTACAAGTCCTACAGCAACGCAGCTGCAGCATTGCAGCTACACAACTCTAGTGTAGACACTTGCTACAGCTTAAGGGCTTTTTCTGTCACTGTAGTAAATCCACCCCGTGAAGAGGCGGTAGGGAGGTCAATTTAAGAACTCTGGAGCGGTGTCTACACTGGGGCTTAGGTTAGCTTAACTACCTCTCTCAGGAGTGTGAGTTTTTCACACCACGGGGCTACATAGCTACGTTGACTTGTTTTAAATGTAGTTCAGGTCTTAGTCAGTGGGGGATAGAGTCCTACCCTTAAAACATTGCATCGGTACAGTAGAACCTCAGAGTTACGAACTGACCAGTCAACCACACACCTCAGTTGGAACCGGAAGTATGCAATCAGGCCATAGCAGAGACAACAACAACAACAACAAAAAGCAAATATGGTACTGTGTTAAACGTAAACTACTAAGAAAATAAAGGGAAAGTAGCATTTTTCTTCCGCATAGTAAAGTTTCAGAGCTGTACTATGTCAACGTTCGGTTGTAAACTTTTGAAAGAACCACCATAATGTTTTGTTCAGAGTTACGAACAACGTCCATTCCTGAGGTGTTCGTAACTCTGAGGTTTTACTGTATTCCGAAATAGGTCTGTAGTGTAGACCAGTCCTCAGTGTCATGGAAACTACTGCAGTTCTGCTATGTTCCAAGGCTTCGAATCCCAACCCTCCCTCAGCTAAATGTTACCACGTAGGTCACCCAACAGGGCATGTATTTCACCCTACTCATACGTTGTATATTTTTGCCGGAGGTTGCAATATTCTTTGCCGTACATGCTGTTTATCTTGTTCCAGGATTCTGAGACATGTCTGTGGCTTTTCCCCCTTTTAGGAATACTCCAGATAAATTAATGAGAGGTGGAGACCTCTCTTTTGTGAGTCAGTTTGCTGTGAATGTTTACCTTTGTGAATGTTGTTATTTTCTCTTGACTTGCCTGGAGGGTTGCAGATACTAGTCACTGTTGGGTGGGTTTTGTTTTGTTTTTTTGGGGTAAATATTCTGTCCTTTGGACAAATGTGTCAGTCCACCTCGCCCTCAGATTTGCTTCTGGTGAAAGTGGGGCTTTGCTCTGCAACAGGACATCTCTCTTCCACCTGCTAAAACTTGCACAAGTTCTTATGGACATGGGGTAATCACAAAGAGCAGCATTATTCTGGTAACTATTGTAGACGGGGGGGAAAAGGGGAATGAAAACAAGACCCTAGTTCTGCAAACAGGCAGATGCATAACTTTACTTGGGGGTAGGGAGCAGTCCTGTTCCCTTTAACTTGTTTACTCACGTTATGTGTGTAAAGTGAAGTACATGTTTAAGTGCAGCAGGATTGGGACCTTAGAGTAGAAGTGTCCTGTACTGCAACCTTAGCTATGCAGTCATGATTGCTGCCTTTATAAGGGAGGCTCTGGTTCTTGTCTCAAACAGTTGATTTTTATGGCAAAATCTCAGTGTCTCAGTGTAAGGCTGACTTCCATTTTTATTTGGTTCTGGGGGTGGCATATGGAAATCTTTATCTGGATTTTAGCAAAGCTTTTTATTGTTTGTGGGAAATCTCTCTCTCTCTCTCTCTCTCAAAATACCGTTGAGATGTTTTTATATAAGGTTAGTGTGTAACTTTTTTGTATGATGGTTCTTGTGTGGTAGCATTCCACACAGTCTGGTTGATTTCAGGTTCCATTGCTTTGCTCCTCTTCCTTTATTAAATTCTTTTAATAGCAATCTTCCATCCTAACTTCTGCTGCATACCCCTACTCCCTCTCCTACAGAATTCCTTCAAAAGCAGCAAATTTTGTTGCTCGCCCAGGATTATAAAATAATGAGAGCATCCTGCTCACCCCAAGGACTTGTATCCCCTACTACTCAATAGACATGATGAGTCTCCCCCTTCTCAGCTAAGCTGGAGATAGAAACACAGGGAAAGAGCAGCACTGAACACTTCCTCATTGGGAGATGTGACTTTTCGTCTCAGGGGTCTGTCTGGCATTCAGATTTGCCCAGGTGATTGGAGGTCATTGCACAGCTGTTGGTTCTCAAAGTGCTGTTGATGATAGACCTGTGGTGTCAGCAAAATTCCAAGGAGAGCCGGCTCACATTATGAGACCTGTACACATCTGTTGTGGTTGGATGCATCTGGTAATCTTTCCCCGCCCCAAAGATGTTGAGAATTAGGGAAATTCTTATCACTGAGACATGTAGAATTTGCTTCTGCACCTGCACAATAAGACCCAGTGGTCCCCAAGGACACCAGTGTCGCTAAGAGCAGCAGTGCTAGAAGTTACCATTTCTTCCACTTAATAATGAAAATGGTGAATGGAGTAACCAGTTAGAGCATGACGTGGACTCTTTCTGTTCTGGCCTCAGCAAATAGCACTGACAGTAATGTCTGGTGACTGTAAGTGCTGTGCAAAATATTCACAGTGAAACCCACGTGCATAACACACTTCATTACAAATTCTAAATTTGTCCCTGATCTGTCCACAGGATCAGTCAGGTTTGCAGAGCAGCCAGCTTTGTGTGGTTCTTTTGGGTGTTTTTGCATCCAAACCATGCAGATGTTGCAGTTTGGTGTGATTTTTTTGACACGGGCTTTATTTCTGGTTTCTCTTGAATTGGTACTGAAAGCCAGGGGTCTGAATCTCCACCAGTTAAAATGAGAGAAGTTTTGATCTCCAGCTATCCTGTGGACAAGGGGTGGGCAAACATTTTGGCTCGAGGGCCACATCGGTGTTCCAAAATTGTACGGAGGCTCAAGGCCCCACTCCCTATCTGACCCCCACCCACCTCCTGCCCCTGGCTGCCCCTCTCAGAATACCCAACCCATCCTGCTCCTTCTCCCCTGAACGCCGCCTCCCAAAACCACCCTGGGACCCCACCTCCTACCCAACCCTCCTTGTTCCCTGACTGCCCTGACCCCTGTCCACCTCCTGACAGACCCTTGGGACTCCCCCACCCTATCCAACCCCGTCGTACCACATCCCCTGACTGCCCCATCCGACCCCCACTGCTTCCTGTCCCCTGATTGCCCCTGGAACTCCCTGCCCCTTATCCAACCCTCCCACCCCCTTATCATGCCACTTACCCCCAGCTCTCCCGGAGCCTCTGAGCCCTGTGTCCAGGAGCAGCCTGGATGACACTGCAGCGGTGTGGCTGAGGGGGCGGGGGTGAGCTCCTGCTGCGCGGCCTGGCGGAGCTCACAGCCCCAGCCCCTTACTACGCCGCTCCCAGCAGCAGCTCAGGCCCCTCCAGAGCCAAGCCGCTGCAGCGTTGTCCGGGGCCGCTCCTGAACACAGCACGCAGAGGCTCCGGGGGATGGGGGAATGGGGTGCTAAGGAGGTGAGGCTGCGAACTTGGCCGGGCCGAGTAGGATGAGTAGGAGCTCATCTCCCTCCCTCAACCTCCTGAGCCATGCCGCTGCAGTGCTGTCCAGCGCCGCTCCGGGACGGGGGCGCTGAAGCTCCGGGAGGGCAGAGGTGGGGGGACAGCAGGGGAGGAGCTGGGGGTAGCCTCCCCAGCTGGGAGCTCGGGGGGCTGGGCAAAATTAGCTCGCAGGCTGGATGTAGCCCATGGGCCTTAGTTTGCCCCCCCCTGCTGTGGAAATACAGACTGCTGAGTTTCTCCCAGCTCTATTTGCTGTTTCATTTGCAAAGCTGATTGATCTTCTCTGGTTATGAAGGCTATTGCTTTCTAGACATTAATATGGAGCTATAAATACACCATGTTCTGCAGTACATTTTGTTTTATTGTTTATATTAAGGTTGGCCTGGAGACTTCAACCAAAATATGAGCTTCAGACAGACCTAGTGAAATCAGCCCTCGCACCTGTCGAAGGCCCAGATGCATTGTGCAGTACACGAGCCGGCTGCTTTCCTTTGCATGGGCATAGCAAGCTGCACCTGTGCTACCCCAGCGGTTCTCAACACAATGCAGGATTAGAACCTTAATAGACAAGACAGAGAAAGGGCGAGAGGGGAAGCAGACAGAGGAGGGAAGTTTCATTCTCAGGTTTTCAGGTTGTGCTTTTAAGCGGACGTGCTGAGTTTAAAAATCATGCTTCTAAAACCCAAATACCCTCCCCACCTTACGTTACTACTAATAATAAGTAATGGAAAAGGGGTTTTTAAAAGAATCTTCTACTTCTTGCTTTTGGGTTAGCCTGGCTCCCGGTTTAAGTTTTAGCCTTGGTCTACACTGGGGGGAGAAGGGGGCAGGATCGATCTAAGTTACGCAACTTCAGCTACGTGAATAACGTACCTGAAGTCGACATGCTTAGATCTACTCACCGCGGCGTCTTCACTGCGGTGAGTCAACTGCTGCTGCTCCTCCGTCAACTCCCCCTGCGCCTCTCGTGGCGGTGGAATATAAGAGTCAATGAGAGAGCGCTCGGGGGTCAATTGATCACGTCGAGACTAGACGCGATAAATCGATGCCCTGCTGGATCGATCGCTACCCGTGATTTGGCGGGTAGTGTAGACATACCCTTAGCCTCTCTTGTTTTGGTTCTTACACACTATCCCAATGCTGAAGTTGAAGTTCATCTGCTGATTAAAAGGGCACTCCTGTTTGATTAGAATTAAAGAGGGTAATAGTGGAAAGTTCCTGCCCCCTGAATTTTTGGGCTACGTTTGGCATGGGCTCAGTTTTGAGCCCAAGTGTCATTGGAAGCGTGTTTTTGACTAATATCTCTGCACCTCATGCTGTGAGGATGCACTGCTGCTTATCGAATTTTGCAGTGTGGGGCTGAAATTAATCAGCGTGACTACAGAATAAAGAGATTGTGAGCCACAAAATCCCTAGGCCATGTTAGAGCTCTGCTAGCTTTTCTGACAAGGGAAGAGAGCGCGAAGTATTTTTGTCAGGGTGGGACACTTTCAAGTGAGACAGAGCTGCCTTTTGATCTCAGTTGGGATTCTGGGTTAATAACAGCGGGAAACAATTTTAAGCCTCTGGGTCAAGCAGATATTTAGACCTCGTTTCTGAAGATGGAACAACTTACTTTGACAGATCCCCTCCACCCCTTCTGCCTGCACTCAGTAAACTGTGATGGTTGTTTCAGACTTATTGAGGAAATGGCTGATGCCACTATGACAGACTGACATTCCAGAGTGGTGGGATGTTTCCCCCTTCTTCCATTTCCCCCCTCCGATAATGGTTAACCATGCCATTTTCATTTACGCCGGGTTTGAAGAATGCATCTCGTGGGGGCTTGTATTAAAAAGTGGTGGAAAAGTGGTCATTCTTTGACAGTTATCTGCTCCTGCATTCCAGTGCGGCTGTAGCAAGCTAGAGGGGAGGCCTGGGGGTTGGGCTGGTGTGCGCATGTGTGTGTGTGTGTGTGTGTGTGATCTTCCCTTGTTAACAAAGAGAACCATGGAACAAATACAGTTCTCAGTGGCAGTGAAGTGAGGGGAAGGATCACGAACAGGGTTTCTCCTGTTTGATGTGGAAAGGGGGTTTTATTCTCATCCCTTGCCCCAGGGTCTAGGTTCTGTGCTTCTGGAGTGAGGGCAGGGGACGTGAGATGGATTCCATAATCTATTCATTGTCCTCTCTGCTTCTCTTTTCTGCTCCCTTTCCCAGGTAACCGACAGGGAGTCGATGTAAAGTGTCAGACAGCACAAGGGTGTTGTGGATAATCTTCCTGTTCTTTTAAAGAGGGTTTCCAGGTGTAGTCAGAAGCTGGGAAGTCCCTGGCAATGAGATCGCTTTGGAGAGGTGCTGTTAGGGAGGCAGGTTGGTGAAAGGAAGGAGCAAAGGACCGGGTTGCTGGAGAAGGAGGCACTGAGTCCCTGCGGCATGGATGGCCTGTTGTCTTGCATAGATCAAAGGAGATCTGTGTAAAGTGTGATGAGGTTCAACAAGGACAAGTGCAGACTTGTGCACTTAGGACGGAAGAATCCCATGCACAGCTACAGGCTGGGGACCGACTGTCTAAGCGGCAGTTCTGCAGAAAAGGATCTGGGGATTACAATGGATGAGAAGCTGGATATGAGTCACCAGTGTTCCTTTGTTGCCAAGAAAGCTAACGGCATATTGGGCTGCATTAGCAGGCGCGTTGCCAGCAGATCGAGGGAAGTGATTATTCCCCTTTATATGGCACTGGTGAGGCTACACCAGGAGTATTGTGTCCAGATTTGGGCCCCACACTACAGAAGGGATGTGGACAAACTGGAGATAGTCCAGCAGAGGGCTGGGGCACATGACTTATGAGGAGAGGCTGAGGGAACTGTGGTTATTAATCTGCAGAAGAGAAGAATGTGGGGGGATTTGATACCAGCTTTCAGCTACCTGAAGGGTGGTTCCAAAGAGGATGGAGCTCGGCTGTTCTGAGCGGTGGCAGATGACAGAACAAGAAGCAATGGTCTTAAGTTGCAATGCAGGGTGTGTGTTGAGGTTGAATATTAGGAAACACTATTACACTAGGAGGGTGGTGAAGCAGTAGAATGGGTTACCTAGGAAGGTGATGGAATCTCCGTCCTTAGAGGTTTTAAGGTCCGGCTTGACAAAGCCCTGGCTGGGATGATTTAGTTGGGGTTGGTCCTGCTTTGAGCAGAGGGTTGGACTAGATGACCTCCTGAGGTCTCTTCCAGCCCTAATCTGCTATGATTCTATAAGGTTGGGCATTTGACTGATCCAAAAATAAATGCTCAACTGACTGATCAGATATTTTGAAATAATGTCAAAAATGGTCAAATATGTGAAGCACTAATTCATTAGAACAATGACCCCCCCCCAAAGTAAGAATTTATGGTCTCCAATAGGTTTAGCTTTAGATAGAAATTTATGCCAATTTTCCCCCCCCCCCCCAAGTTATGTAACTGAGTGATTATTTTAGCTCAGAAGAATGTGACAAGCAATTAAACATAGTTCTAAAAAGATGAAAGAATGGTGCCACAATGCAATTAAGAAGGTAGGTTGTTGCCTATGTCAGGGCGTGCTTACTGGAATATTTGACCACATTCAAAGAACGCGCAGTCAAATAACGTCAGTTGACCAGCTGGGTAATCCTAAATCTGTTGGATTTGGTGGCCAAAACTCCTGTTGCCCCCATGACTGGGAGAGCAGGGGAATGGGAAAGATGTAGAGAAACCACACTGTGGTTTCCCCCCTGTACTGGGCCCATGCCAGTGGGATTTTCCTAATTGAATGCTAAGGATGTTGGAGGATACAGGCATGTAGGGCTGGTTCAGTGCATCCCATGAATTCATGAGAGTTGAGGGAGGAATTTAAATGCCTTGCCCAAGCAAATTGAAACAGCAAATCTGTGGCAGACTCAAGATTACGACTCCAGAGTTTGTGGCTTCTAGCCCCATGCTCAGTCTACTAGAGACCACACTGTGTCCCTGTTAATTGTCTTTTTATGCAGTGCTATAGCATCTGGATGCCATAATAGTAATTAAAACAAGCAGAAGAGTTGTCTTAGACTTATGCTCATTTACATGATACTTAAATAAAAGCTTGTATAGCATCTTTCATGCAAACCAGATCCCCAAATGATTTATTGAGACGCAGTACAGGTACAAAGTTAAAAATAAGAAATAATAGCAGGAGGCAAAGGCAATATGAACTAAGTTTGATAGCTAATGAGAGTAGGTTTTCCATTCTGAGCTTTTATGTTCTTGTGTGTTCCTCTAGCCTTGCAAACTATTACACTGATTCCCATTTTTAAAAATAAAGAAACCCTCTTGAGGAGGTTTTGTTGGAAGAGCAGTTGCACCAGCTATTGCTAATTAAGGAAGTAGATCAGCGTCCAGGGGTTGAATGTTTGTTTTTGATCACTTGTTTTGAGCGAAGTGTATGGGTTCTAAGATCAAGTATACAGGAGGCTCCCTTCCTCTCTCTGTTCCCCAATTATTTCTGATGTGTGGATACCTAGATAGGTGAATATGCTGTAAATACCCATTTTGGGTACTTGGGAATTTCAAGGGATTATTTAGAAACCCCATCCTGTAATGTGACCCATACTCTATAGAGTACTTTGAGATGAAAAGCATCGTATAAATCTAATTCTCCTTCTCCTTAAATATTAAATAGCACTAATTTTTCATGATAAGTAGGGACCTACTCAAACATGCTTGAAGGCTTATAACTTTATTCTTCCTAAACCTTAAATCTCAAATCTAAAACCTTCTCAAGGGAGTGAGTGTAGTTACAAAAGGACTTGGCTGCCTGAAGATTCCCCTCCATCCATCTCATGATCCTATTACTTTAAAAGGCTTGCAGTAGTTTTCAGTCCATCTCATGTGGATTACACTATATCCTTTGCATTTTTTTCCAGTGTAAGATTTTAATTGACACACTTTGACTTTAGTTCACAACTCTATAAAACGAAGACCATACATTAGTGCTGTATCCCTTCAGCAAGTGAGATGTCACCAGTTACATTGTGGAAGGAGGAGCTCTGTAAGGAAGATGGAAGCATATTTGGCACTAAACACGGCACTTCAGGAAAAATATCTTCATTAATACCAGGCATTGATAGCTCCAGGGGAATGATAACAAGATTGGAGTGAGAGAGAATTTCTCTCTCTAAGGTCAGCAGTTCACCTAGATTTGGTGTGGACTAGAGAGGTATTTCAGAGATGTTCTTAAATTGGACATTAATTTGTTGTTTGATTCTCTTTCAAACAAATAACTATACTTTGTTCAGAGACTTGTGGGCTATGAACAGTGGCATATTTTCTTATTTGCCTTCATGTTATTTTGAACAAAGTAGTGAGAGAATCATTTTTTTAAAAAAATAGTCATTAGCTGTTCTATTAATGGCACATCTAATAAAATGAAGAATTTTAAGAACCACATGTACTTTTTGCCATGTTTATCTTATGTATCTCAACACTGATGAAACTGTGTTGATTAGTTTCACTTTCTGGCTCTCCTCACTGCTAGCACAGTGCTGTGGTGTTTGGGTTTCCAATCCTGCAGTGGAGTGTGTTAATTAAAAATAAGATGTTTCATTTGTTTCTTTAATAATACATAAAAACTCCAACCACTCTTTTTTTTTTCTGCAATAAAACTTAGATTTCAGACCTAAACTAAGTTGCCAGCATCCACTCAACATAGTATCTTTTTTAAAACGCTGTGTCAGGTCAAAGGTGAAATTCATATATGGCCCTCGGCATATTTTTGTGTATGTAAAATGTAGTTTGCTTTTCATGCAAAGATCTGTGCTCTCTGTTCATTTCTTCTTGTGGTTTGGGCTTTAAGTAGATTTAAGACTTTTTTTTTTTTTTAAATGGAGGGAGAGAGAGGTCTGGTAGTGGAAGCAGGGAAATGTGACCGGAAAGGTTTGGATTTCACATCTTTAAATCTTTACAGCGCATGAAGAATGGGATTCTCTCTTTCTTTTACCATGACAGACTGTGTCTGGATTGGGAAATGGAACCGAGGAGACGGCAAAATTCATAAGACCAAATAATTCTAGCTGGGTGATTCTCTGTACGGTGTATCCCAGTTGTTTATTGGTAGCATGTGGGATCAAATAGGGAACATTTCCTGTCTTGGGTTTTTTTTGTTAATGGAGAAGTATAGGAATGCACCTCTGAGGTGAGAATAAGTAGTGAGGGTCACTTAACGGCTGGTGACAATTGACATGCCTGTCTTCCATAAGATCAGCTTCTGTCAGGTAGGGGAAGTTGATCCCACCTGAGCTTTCAAGGACTCTGACTACCGCTTGTGGAGGAGGAAGCGAGGGCCTCTCTTCAGTTAACTGTCAAGCTGTAATGGAGCCTCAGTAACAGTAACAGGCTTTGATGAGGAAATGTCACAAACCGGACAGGGAAATTGACACAGTTTAAGACACTCCAGGACAGGGAGCAGCAGGAGATGATGAAAGCTTCAGGGAGACAGTGGCCTGAACAGTTCGAAGGAAACTGACTTTTCCTGGTAGACTAAGTGACTGGAGTTGAAGTCTTTCAGAGATGATTAGGGTTTTTGGGAGTTGATTTAAAGCAATCTTGAGCGTGCTGAGAAGCCACAGATGATAACATAGGTTCTTAGATGCCTGCAGCTTGAAAGCTAAATTCCAGTTACCGTCAGCTGGGTGGGGCAAGGAGAACTGCAGGAAAACTTGTTTGAATGTGAGAAAGGAGGTTAAGAGTATTGTAAATTCTCAGAAAATTGCTCATTTGTTTGAGGTTTGTGTGTCGGTCTCTAGTCACAGAGTCATAGACTTGAAGGTCAGAAGGGACCCCTATGATCATCTAGTCTGACCTCCCGCACGATGCAGGCCACAGAATCTAACCCACCCAGAAGCTCCTCATTAGCCTCATTAAAGACTGAGGCAAAGTATTTGTTTAGATATTGGGCCATGCCTAGATTATCCTTACCTTCCACTCCATCCTCAGTGTTCAGCAATCCCACTTCTTCTTTCTTTGTTTCCTTCTTATTTATATGGGTATGAAACCTTTTACTATTGTTTTTAATTCCCTTTGCAAGGTCCAGCTCTGCATGGCTTTTGGCCTTTCTCACTTTATCCCTACATGTTCTAACTCAATAAGGTAGCTTTCCTTGCTGATCCCTCCCATCTTCCATTCCTTGTAGGCTTTCCGTTTTTTTTGTAATCGCCTCTCTGAGATGCTTGCTCAGCCAGTTTGGTCTACAGCTCTTGCCTATGAATTTTTTCCCCTTTCTTGGGATGCAGGCTTCTGATACTTCAAGTCAAAGCTGCAGAAACTAATTCGAGGCCTCCTTTGCCTTTAGATCCACAAGTTCTTCAGTCCAATCCACTTCCCTAACTAATTTCCTTAATTTTTTAAAGTTAGCCCTTTTGAAAGCAAAAACCCTAGTCACAGATCTATTTTTTGTTTATCCTTCCATTTAGTTTGAACTGAATTAGCTCATGATTGCTCGAACCAAGGTTGTCCCCTACCACCATTTCTTCTACGAGATCCTCACTAAACCAAATCTAAAATGGCATCCCCTCTTGTTGGTTCAGCAACTACTTGGTGAAGGAATCCATCAGCTATCGCATCCAGGAAAATCTGAGCCCTGTTATTATTACTAGCACTTGTCCTCCAGTCTATATCTGGGAACTTAAAGTCTCCCATGACCACATGATTTCCATTAGTATTTATTTAATTAAAAACATTAAAGAGGCCTCTATCCATATCCAGATCAGATCCCGGTGGTCTGTAGCACATCCCAAGCACTATCCCAAGGGAGGCTTTAGTAGCTTTCTTTCTCAATGTGATTTTTGCCCAGACAGATTCTCTTATCTGTTCCATCACTTCTTATTTCTTTACAGTCTACCTCATCATTTATATACAATACTACTCCACCATCTTCACCTTTATTTCTGTCTTTCCTGAGAAGCACATACCCTTCAATACCATAAGCGGATACCAGAAAGTATAAAACAACATGGTTCAGGGGATTTGAACACTGAACTGGGTGTAGTGACGTTGGGGGTCTATTCCTGGCTCTGCCACTGGCCTACTGTGTGGCCCTGAGCATGTCCTTTCTGAGGGCTTGTCTTACACGGGGCAGTAATGTGGACTACGGGGGTGTAATTTCTACAGCGTGCTCAAGTGTTGCACATTAATTGATCTGTGTAGACCTGGCTGGTGTACATTTATGTTCCTCAGTGCTTTGTAACACGGTGATGTGAACTACTCCAGCACTAAGTTAAATGGAGCTTTTAGTGTGCACTAGCCAGGTCTACCTGGGCCAATTAACGTGCAACACTTTAGTACGCGGTAAAAGTTACACCCCTGTAGTCCACATAACTGCCCTGTATAGACAAATCCTGAGCTTTTGTTTCTCCTCTCCCCTTTGTCTTATATATCCAGATTGTAAGCTCTTTAGAGCTTGGGTGTGTTTGTTTGTACAACGCCTAGCACAAGGAGCAGTCTAGGGGCTCCTGTAATATAAGTAGTAAGTCCGGAAGGGAGTTTTTCATTTGGGTTTGACAAAAAGAAAACCAACCACCCCTCCTGCAATTAGTGAAATGAACAGAGTTGGAATTCCTGAGGTTCTGGGTTCAAATGCCAGTTCTGCTACTGACTTGCTGAGCAGTCTTGGACAAGTCATTTAGCCTCTCTCTTTGATGCTCTCCTCACGCTGCCAACGTCCCCCATCCCCCACCTCCAGTGATTAAAAATGATTAAAGTGGGGTTGGTACATAACTACCTCATAGGGCTGTTCTGAAGTTTAGTTCATATTCTTATAGCACTTTGAATGTGGTATTATTGTTTATAATGAAAGCAATCAACTTTCCAACTGACAGTAACCCAAGTAAAGCTCTTAGTGATATTTTCTATATTTGAGCTACAAACCTTTTTTGAGAATGCAAATTTTTTTAAAAAAAACATGGGTGTTTAAATGTACAGGCAGATAATAAACACTTGTGTTCATGGATTTGTACAAGAGTTTGGCATGAAATGCTAGATTTATCTCATCTGTTTAACACAGGGAGAAACACAGAACATATATGGAGAATTTTCCTTTGTATTTTTGCACAGATGCGTCGTGCTATTTGGTGGCATAATAACTTACAGATTACAAAACGAAGGATTTGATTGTCAGAATGAATAATACATCCGCATCTACAAGTAAACGGGCCCAAACTCCAAATAGATAAAGTGTCCTAGAGACTGATTTTTGTTAAAGTCACTAGACATCTAAGTTGAATCAATCCCTGTGCCAACATGTTCCAACCTGGACATTAGATTTCCCATCATTATCCCTATCATTAGAATCTGTATCACGTTACACACTGGGGCAAAAGTTTATCCATGTGTTATGGATGTGAAACTGCCAAGGGCCTATTAATTCTGTTCTTCTCTCATGTGTTTAAACTGCTCTTGAAGTCAAAATAAATGCTTGGAACTGAGATGAGCTGTCAGCTACTGCACTGAGTGAAGTTTGCAAATGCAGTTGTCAAGTGTGACACCCCGTTCTCCTCAGCACATAAGGACTTGGCCATGTGGGTTCCTGGTAAAGGGCAAAATGCTCTTCCCTGCATTAAGTCTGGCTTAATGGGCTTTGTCAAAGCATGCTCAGTAAGGGATGGGCTTGTCCTGGTTAGGATGCATGGTCACCCCGCAGCTGCCTCGGGAACAGCTCACCGCCCCCTAGTGTAGGAGACAGAAATTTTGAACATAGGGCACAGAACCGGCAGGTGGAGGATGGGGAGTCTATCTCCTGTTCTAGGACGGTGAGACCTTGGGCAAGATTCTTGATCTCTCTGCCACTGGAGAATGGAGATAATGTCGCTTCCATGAGCATTGTGAGGCTTTACTCCTGAATGTTTGTAAAGTGCTTTGAGATGCTCGCATATAAGGCGCTAGAGTGGGGCAAAGTATCCTTGCTATGCCTGGGCAGTTTGGTTACTGGCCTGGCCAAACTTTTGTGCCTTTGCTTGGCTCTGGTTTCCAACCTTTTGCTCTCATGGCTGATTGAGGTGGAAAGCACTGCACAAGCAGTGCAGTCAGTCCTGTGGATGGGACAGGGGAACATGTTGCAGCTGAGGAAGGTGGAAGGTCTAACAGTCACTCTTCCAGCTGATTGAAGATCTATGTTCTGGTGAACTTCGGTATCTTATCCTTAGATACATAATCCTCAACCAGACAGGGGATTATATATCTGCAGTAGTAAATGTAGTAGTAATATGTACTTGAGTATACTGATTGCCCTCTAGTGGTATTTCTAATTATAATACTACTTAGTGCAGGAAATGAGTGTTGGAAGAACCCAGACATTTTAACAGGAAGGTGAGCATAATTGTGTCTTGTGGGAAGAATAAAGTCTGGTGGATTGTAAGCAGCAAATGGCAAGGTCTTTGTCTTTCCGTATACATCTCCACATCAATGTGTGCATGTATAGTATTGTGTGCATGTGAATAATATGCTAGGATAGTGGTGACATAGGTCTTCAGAGTTCGGCGGTATAATGGAGTGACGTTTGGGAGGAAACATAAGGACTTACCCGTGTAAGATGAGTTTTTAATCAAATTAGAACATTGGCTAATGTGCATTAGTTACGAAATTGTTACATTAAAAGTTCCAGAAATATAAACACTTATAAAAAAAACCCCTTTATTTTGTGAGGTCTTTTTTTTTTTTGGCCCAAACTGTACAATTCTTAGATGTGCAGTTCATGCCAATTTATAATAGGTATTTGCTGCTTTTAAACGTAAATACCCGGTACAATATTCTGCATATATAGTGTATACTTTTCTTCAGTTGCTGTAGTGTATATTTTTCCTAATTTACCCTTTCCTTGTTTATCTTGCTTACAGTGCAGGCGTCTAATTTAGATTTTGTTTCTAAACTGATTAGTAGTTATGGGTTGGGGCAACAATTTGTGTTGCATTTAGAGGTAAATTTGATTAGCACTTTATGAAAACTGTGCAGGAAATTGCACTGCTAATCAAGGTAAATCAAGCCGT